>CM068305.1:85387611-85987611 GCA_034768735.1 Schistosoma mekongi
ATAGATATATATATATATATATAGATATATATATATATATATAGATATATATATATATATAGATATATATATATATATATATATATATAGATATATATATATATAGATATATATATATATATATATATAGATATATATATATATATATATATATATAGATATATATATATATATATATATATAGATATATATATATATATATATATATAGATATATATATATATATATATAGATATATATATATATATATATATATATATATATATATATATATATATATATAAATTATTACTATATGACTACTTATCAATTTCCACCTACTCAATGTATTATGATTATTGTTGATTGGTTGATGATTGTAATCAGTTGGTGTAGATCAGTAATGAGTGCACAAATGTGTGTGTGTGTGTGTGTGTGTGTGTGTGGTGTGTGTGTGTGTGTGTGTGTAGAACTTGAAAATCGGTAATGAAATGAGAAATAGAATGTCATTTAAATGCATTGAATTGAGTACTTTTCATAATGTTAAATAGTAACACACAAAATTCTCAATGCATTGATTATATTCACTTTTTGGGTAAAGATCATTTCATCAATATATTGAAGTGAATTAGGTTATCACTAGGTTAAATACTTTGATCACTGTGTATGTATATATGTAAATTATGGTGCTTATTACATCATTTTGTATGTTGCTATGTGTGTACTATAGTTAGTGACCTAGATATACTTGTTTTTTTTTTACTTGCTTAATAATAACTTACTGTTCACAAATTTCAGCTGTTAGAGGGAGGTGGGAGGTGGGGGGGAAACGGTATTCCGTAACGTTTACAGTGTTTATCTTGAATGTTATGTTGATCAGTTTCTAATATGTTTTCTTTCATTTATATGATGAATAATGTAAATGAGAGTGTAATTTACAAATAAAAACTTTACCTTGTACTTTAACTTCTGTTATATTTGTTTTTCATTCAATGTGCCATGCTGATTTACAATATCATTTTCATAGTAAATTGTTTCAGTAAACTTTAGGTAACCCGTGACTAGTAGGGCTCAGACAATCCAGGAATAAGATACTTATCTTTGGGAATTCTATCATTATATACCCACCGGTCCAGTAGTATTGAAGGTTAAATATTAACCACAAGACTTGGAAGTGACTGGTTGAATGTATACCGGAGTTTTGAATGAGCGTCACTAAGGACTTTCATACTAGCATACAAGAGGTTTTTAGAATACTTTGATTTTAAGTAATTCCTAACTGACAGCACTCCTTGAAGAGTATAAATAGCGAATTGTGAATCAACTTAATTCATTTTTACATACATATGTTGTAATAGATAGAAGTAAACACTTCTGAGTAACTTCAATCAGTCAATGACTGTTACCTCATGTGGAGCGTATTCCGCCGACCAGAGTTCTACAACCAACTCTGTCTTGGGCTTTCCTTTTCAGCTCTTCCCAAGTGTTATTCTTATATGTCTCTAATTCCTGGTGTAATTTGTATTTGCATCTTATTCCTTTCCTTTGGCCTTGAGGATTTCGAGTTAGTGCTTGTCATGTGACACAGTTTGATGATTTCCTTAATATGTGTCCTATCCACCTCCAGCGTCTTTTCCTAATTTTATGTAACTTATTATCAGTGAAGTTAGAAAGAAAAATGACTCCATCCACGTGCCATTGAAAAATCATCCCCTTCGCCTCCCCCTAAAAGAGAAAATAAACCATCTAGATACTCACGAGAGATTTACTCTAAGAACTTTGGAATCATTTGAAATTAATATTACTCATAAACCAATAAAAACAGTTTATTTCATTTTATACAAACCAAATGACACATTAATAGAAGTAGTAAGATGCAGCATCATAGAAAAACGAATCTGCACTAACTACCAGACAAAGTGCATAAGACAAATGGGACTCATTCTTCACCTACTCATGCATGAACATGAATTAATATAGATGAGATCATGATATGTCATCAATAATGTTAATATATATGGATAAACATGGACGCAAAATTGATTAAGAATACTTCGAAATGGTGAATTGAAGAAACTCTAAAATGTCAGAGTATTTCCCAAAGTGTAGCTTATAGAATAACTAGAAATCTAAAAACACATCTACTTAGACCTAATATATGAATTAAGATAGTCGATGTCACTTCTCTATACAATCAGATGTCAGTTAAAGAAGGCAGGTAACAGGATTAGACGAACAAATGAAGACAACAAACACTAGAATGAACTGATGTAACACTGCATAACCAACTTTTATTTAACGTAGATACTAATAATTGTGTTCTTAGTGATGATAAAAGCTTTGCAGCCGAACCATCCAGATCACTGAAACTTACCAATTGTGAATGAAGAATAAAGGGTAATTATTAAAGGGTTAGTACTGACGATATATACATAATCAGAGTTGTATAATACATTTACTAATCTCTCGTTTATAATGTTTATAGGTCTTCGGAATGAAGGGAACGGAGCACTGATGATGATGTTTACAGTGAAGGTAAAAACTTTTCAGTTAGACCATCTAATACAGAAAGAACATCATCATACTAACATCAACCAATCACATAATTATATAATTGCACCAACCACGCATTACATGCATCAACAGTTGATGGAAGAAAGTGCCTTCAATGAATGATTCTATAATATTATATATTCAAAGTGTCAGTTAACAAAATTACGTTATTTAATAACTATTCAAAAGCAAAACGCACTGAAAAGTTGCTTTATCCTAGTATGGGACTCATCAACATTGTACACCCGCGACTCTTCTATACCTCGGATGAAGGATTTGAAAGTATCTTGATAAGCACTCAACATTTAGAACACTATGTTAACAATAAATTGTTTGCACTTCTGTTATCAATCATCCCTTAATATTAGCTGTCGTTATCCAATGTCCACGTGTGAGTTATGAGTGCAAACTATTGAATTCTAACAGATTGGCTTAAGGGCTAAACTCCCACTTCGAGGACTAATAGTCCTGAGTTTATACTATGATGAATTCATGGATGCAAACTGCTAGAGTCCCATACTAAGTTAAAACAGCTATCCATGGTTCATAGTTTAAGTACTTGTCTAATTAAAATTAGTAACTAACTAACTAACTAACTAACTAACTAACTAACTAACTAACTAACTAACTAACTAACTAACTAACTAACTAACTAACTAACTAACTAACTAACTAACTAACTAACTAACTAACTAACTAACTAACTAACTAACTAACTAACTAACTAACTAACTAACTAACTAACTAACTAACTAACTAACTAACTAACTAACTAACTAACTAACTAACTAACTAACTAACTAACTAACTAACTAACTAACTAACTAACTAACTAACTAACTAACTAACTAACTAACTAACTAACTAACTAACTAACTAACTAACTAACTAACTAACTAACTAACTAACTAACTAACTAACTAACTAACTAACTAACTAACTAACTAACTAACTAACTAACTAACTAACTAACTAACTAACTAACTAACTAACTAACTAACTAACTAACTAACTAACTAACTAACTAACTAACTAACTAACTAACTAACTAACTAACTAACTAACTAACTAACTAACTAACTAACTAACTAACTAACTAACTAACTAACTAACTAACTAACTAACTAACTAACTAACTAACTAACTAACTAACTAACTAACTAACTAACTAACTAACTAACTAACTAACTAACTAACTAACTAACTAACTAACTAACTAACTAACTAACTAACTAACTAACTAACTAACTAACTAACTAACTAACTAACTAACTAACTAACTAACTAACTAACTAACTAACTAACTAACTAACTAACTAACTAACTAACTAACTAACTAACTAACTAACTAACTAACTAACTAACTAACTAACTAACTAACTAACTAACTAACTAACTAACTAACTAACTAACTAACTAACTAACTAACTAACTAACTAACTAACTAACTAACTAACTAACTAACTAACTAACTAACTAACTAACTAACTAACTAACTAACTAACTAACTAACTAACTAACTAACTAACTAACTAACTAACTAACTAACTAACTAACTAACTAACTAACTAACTAACTCTATAATATTATATATTCAAAGTGTCAGTTAACAAAATTACGTTATTTAATAACTATTCAAAAGCAAAACGCACTGAAAAGTTGCTTTATCCTAGTATGGGACTCATCAACATTGTACACCCGCGACTCTTCTATACCTCGGATGAAGGATTTGAAAGTATCTTGATAAGCACTCAACATTTAGAACACTATGTTAACAATAAATTGTTTGCACTTCTGTTATCAATCATCCCTTAATATTATCTGTCGTTATCCAATGTCACGTGTGAGTTATGAGTGCAAACTATTGAATTCTAACAGATTGGCTTAAGGGCTAAACTCCCACTTCGAGGACTAATAGTCCTGAGTTTATACTATGATGAATTCATGGATGCAAACTGCTAGAGTCCCATACTAAGGTTAAAACAGCTATCCATTGTTTCATAGTTTTAAGTACTTGTCTAATTAAAATTAGTTTATGATTTGTAACTTTGAATTCAACAATCTTCATAACATTCAATAATAATGACTTCTTATTTCATTATATTTCGTGTTGTATATTAAACTAGACTTCCTACGACTGATCCATTTGAAATGTGTCTATTACTGCAGTTTATCGTAAATTCTATTTCTGTGTGAGTCAGAAAACCTAGGTTATTGACAAAATGAATTCTCAATGATTACAGCTTTACTCAATACTAACTTATCAACTAAGCTAACTAACTTACTAACCTACTTACTAACTAACTTACTTACTTACTAACTAACTGAGCAACTAACTAACTAACTACATATAATGAATAATGTTTAGTGTCAACATGTCATCATGGTGAATTACTCTAAATAACATGACATAATGTCAATGTATTATGTAATATTAACCAACTACTTCTTTGTTTTGTATAATATTTATTATAAACAAGTATGTCGATGAATATTTCAATAATGATTTTCTTTAATTATTGACATTCATAACAACTAATTCAATTGTAATTAACTATTCATTAACGACCCTACACAATAATAATAACATACACCTTATTCAATGCCATAGGTTCGATGAATATTGAAAACTCTCAGTACGAATCGTAACACAAGCTTTCCGCCCCCCCCCCAACGTTTCTATGAATATTCGATAAGGTATGTAGAATATGGTGAAAACAGTGATTAGTTTCAATTCATTTTCATCTGTAAATGTTTTTGTTAATCAGTCGTCAACTTACTCCTGTGATATCGAAGTTCATCATGCAATACATACTATCTATGAATTCTATGAAAGTAATCCAACTCTCATTTCTTCAAATGGCAGATAATGAAAAAAAATGAAGTAGGAAGATATACGAAATGACCATGATAGTAATTAGAATAGGCTTGTATCTTCCCGTTGATTTGTAATGGACTGAAACTGGCCAGTCTCTGTTGCCATATGGGCATCCTGAGCTGATTGCCTCAATATAGCGATAGTGCACAAGTTATATCTAAGTTGGATTGTGACTGGTAAGCGGAATCCAGGACGCACGTTTCGTCTTATTTGGGACTCATCGGCTGGATGGCAACTGAGACTGACCAGTTTCAGTCCATTACAAATCAAGTGGAAAATATAAGCTTATCTTAATGGTGGGTTACTGTTTTTCTCATTAACTGGTCAATGACTAAAACTTACAAACCGAACAAGCAATACCAGCCATATCAATGATGTTGATGACCATAACACGAACACTACTTCATATAGTGCATATTAAAACATTACACATTTGTTCTTGACAATTGGAAGTTTGAGACAGATTACCGTGTTGAAAATATGGAAGATTATAGTGCCATAGAGACCGTAGTTATATGTACAAATTTAACCTGACAACTGGAAAATTTGGACAAGTTTTATTTTGATTCCTTTTACCACACAAAGCGAATCATCCTATTTGATTAGAAAAACATTACATCAAATTGGTCGTGTCGTAATTTATCTAAATTTTTTGTCTTGTAATCGACATAGTGCTGATGTTTAAGTATTCATAATGAAACATGAAGGTCAAACATTTAGTTTCCTGTGGCCAACGAAACAACTATCTAGTACTTTATAGTTTTCATTTGTACCCAACGGAGATCAATCTGTAACGAAGATAAAACATTCAGCATTTTATTGTTAATATAAGCAAACTTTTTCACTAGACCACGTTATGGAGAATCAAATCAACCACTTCTGCATCAATAAGAAGTTTAGAAGGACCATAGAAAACGTAACAGCAAGGAGAGGAACCGACACAGCTTCAGACCACAATCTGGTAGTGACTAGAATTAAACTGAAGCTGAAAAAGCACTGGACAACTGGAGCAGCAGTATTAAAAATGTTTAACACAGCCCTTCTGCAGGATACTAACAAGTGCAACGAATTCGAAATACAACTGGGGGAGTGGGGTTGTGGAGATAGTTAACTGACGTGAATGCGCACTGCTGAAGAATCCCATACCAGGATGAAACAGCCGTCCACTGTTTCCAGGTGAACACTGCTTGTCTGATTCAGACCAATTCGTGATATCAGAAATGGAGTTCAAAATAATTTTCAACAATAAGTTTCAAGCATTTCACGATCTACTAGAAAAAGGTGGAATTAATATGGAGGACAAATGGAAAGAGATTAAGGAAACAATAACTTCAACATGTCAGGAGGTTTTGGGTCCCAAGAAACAACACCAAAATGAATGAATTTCTGTTGATACTCTGGAAAAGATCCAAGAAAGGTGGAACAGAAAGATAGAGATTAATAACAACCGGACAAGAACAGAGAAAGCCAAGGCACAGGCCGAATACACAGAAGTCAACAAGCAAGTGAAGAGGAGAATCAGGTCGGATAGATGGAAATTTGTTGAGGACCTAGTAATGACAGCGGAAAAAGCTACAAGGGAATAAAACATGAGGCTCCTATATGATACAACGAGGAAGCTAGCTGGAAAATTCAATAAGGCAGAATGACCAGTCAAGAACAAGGCTGGCAAACCAATCACTGGAGTGCATAAACAACGTAACAGGTGGGTAGATCATTTCGTATAACTCGTGAATAGACCAGCCCCAATGAACCCACCAATCGTCGAAGCAGCAGCCACGGATCTCTCTATAAGCACATACCCACCAACAGTCGAAGAAGTCAAAATGGCCATTCGAATGTCAAATCAAGAGTGGCAAATCAGTAGGGCCAGACAACATACCAACTGACGCTCTGAAGACAAATATAGAAGCAACTTCAAAGATACTCCACATTCTCTTCAGGAAGATTTGGGAAGAAGAGCAAGTTCCAGCAGACTGGAAAGAAGGGTACCACATCAAGATACCAGAGAAAGGCGATCTCAGCAATTGTGAGGACTACAGAGGCGTTACTCTACTTTCAGTACCAGGAAAGGTCTTCAACAGAGTGTTATTGAACAGATTAAAGGACCCAGTCGACGCCCAACTCCGAGATCAACAGGCCGGATTCCGTATAGACCAATCGCGTACTGATAGAATCGCTACTCTACGGTTCATTGTTGAACAATCAATTGAATGGAATTCACCACTTTACATCAACTTCCTCGACTATGAAAAGGCATTCGACAGCGTGGATAGGAGAATATTATGTAGCCTTCTACGACATTAAGGCGTACCCAAGAAGATAATCAACATCATACGGAATTCTTACGACGGACTACATTGTAAAATCGTGCATGGAGGTCAGCCCACAGATTCATTCGGAGTGGAGACCGGTGTCAGACAAGGCTGCTTACTTTAGCCCTTCCTCTTTTAATTGGTAATCGACTGGATCATGAAGACTGCAACATCTGAAGGCACTCTCAGAAATTTGTTGAGAAGGTCACGAAAAGCATCATTCGAAAGATACAAGTACCTATAAACAACTGTCTTTGTAAGATACTTCGGATCCATTGACCAGATAATATCAACAACAACAACCTTCTGTGGCAGTGGACAAACCAACCAAAATGCAGACGAGGAAGAAATTAAGAAGAGACGCTGGAGGTGCACTGGTTACACATTGGGGAAATCGTTAAATTATGTTATAAGAGAAGAACAAACATGAAATCTTGAAGGTCGAAGGAGAAGAGGAAGACCCAAGAACACATTGCTTTGGGAATTGAAGACAGATATAGTGAGAATGAAAAGCACTTGGTAAGAGCTGAAAAGGAAAGCCCAGGACAGAGTTGGTTGGAGAATGCTGGTGTGAGGCCTATGCTTCACAGGGGGTAAACGTTCTATATTGATTTCGTTAATCCAGGCATGCAATCAATATCAACACTCCGAGATTACAGCTTTACACACGTAGGATTATCTAATACCAGTTTCATAGTTACACAGATATTTCAATTAATATCAATAAATAGTCACCTACAAATTACTATTTGTTATAATTTTATTCAGATTTAACATGAATCGGTTTGAATTATGCAACCATTGACAACTGGCAATCATTAGATTGATGTTTCATCCTAGTATGCGATTCTTCTGCAGTGAGTATCTATAACTTTAACCCGCAACTTAAAACCAGAACCTTCAATGTTTGCAGCAGATGTTTACTCAATAAACCACTGGGTTAGATTCCAGTGGTTGATATTTCTAACTTCAGTCAATTCGCGGCATATATACACGATATTATTCAATACCATCAGCTGGTAACTATCTCATACCCAGTATGATTAAACTCTACCGCTTACATCTTCTCCTTAGAACTTTCAGAATTCTTCACTGAAGTTAGTCTTTCGTAAGTTAACTTTATTTTATTAGTTTAAATCAGTTATCATCTTTAATTGTTTAGAGATCACATTAAAATCACATAGACATTTGTTCATTGTTCTACATAGTTTAATTTATATCTATAAGAATATAAAAGTATAATAAAGAAGAAATACTTTAATTTACTATTAAAACAATTTAACAATCTAATTAATAGACATTTTAATTCAAAAGCATATGATATAATAACATAACACTCTATTCATTGTTGACATCATGTGAGTAGTATTATACAAACATTTAAGTAATATCTTTTCATTATATGTATATCGATATGTAGTTATTTTTTTTATAAATTATAATATACACAATTTATATTAGTAGTATATTATAGTAATGAAATAAATGCACAATTCCAATATACTAAATGATACATAGTGATTGTATTACAAACAATGTTATATATGCATTATATGTATTAAGTAATAAACAGTATTTAGTATTGAATTTATGCTTAATTAGTAGTATATTTGAAGGAAAATGAAAGAAAGAAAGAGAATGAAAGAAAAAATTGTAGTTGAGTTAATTTACATTTATTTATTTTATTAATAAAATGTATATTGATTATGTTACTTAAAGAAAGTAGATAAGTAAATATAACTTGCATAGAATAACAATACAATAGCATTTAATATGAATCTGTTCTTGAATTATATATATAAGTATATAATTGTATTGTATTTTCCCTGTTGATTTGTAATGAACTGAAACTAGTCAGTCTCTGTTGTCATATGTACGTCTTGAACGAATTGCCTCGATATATAACAATAGTACACTGTTTGGACACATTAGTCAAGTGGTGAATGAGGTCGCGTTTGGCACGAAGTGGATTGAGTTCGAATCCCAGTGTAAACATCAACATTAGGATGTAGGTGCATCCACCCACTCTGTCCCAAATAGGACGAAGCGCGTCCTCTTGCCAGTCACTATATATATATATATGCATAGATAAATGAACTTGTTAGAGTGAAGTTCAATTCAGGAGCTTGTGCATAGCCTTGGCGTTGTCTATTCAACTATTCCAGCCTATTCTTTTGTAAACACAAGATACATGCTTACTCCTTGGTTTTGTCATGATATTACTACCCATCGTATTTTTATTTCTTATTTTCTCTCTGTTTTCTATGTTCATATTCTTCATTTTCTTAATGACAGTCAAGTTTATAATTATCCTTTACATTTTTTCTATTATATTTAATTAATTGCTATTTTAACTTGCTACATTCAATACTTCAGTAGGTTTAATTAATTTTGACAACTTCGTTATGTGACGACGGAACACCTCCCTTAGAGAACATCCTCCCCCCACCCAAATACTCACATTTTATATATATATATATATATATAATGCTGCCTAATTGACTGTCAATGTTCGATACCTAGGGATCGCTATAATTAAACTCCTCTGACTACATCTTCATGGAAATGAGCGAAGAATTTTGGTTGATGAGTGATTTACTTAATAAAATCATGCATTCAGACAATTATCGGGTAAAATCTTACAATCGCATTGTAATTTCTTAAGGAGCACTTATTGATTTTTACATACAATCTTGCATAAATCCAACCACAGTGGTAATATTCAACGAATATTATCACGAGTGTACTTTGTGATCTGTCATCAGCTGTACTTAAGGGAATAAGTTCTCAAAAATCAAGCATTGAATTATCATTTGGATCAATGAAATTGTTGAAGAGGTTAATTTAAAATAAAGATAATGTTGTTATTCCTATTTTATCAATGGTAATCTTAGTAACATATTACATAACATGATCTATTGATCATAATATGTAATAATGTAAGAAGATAGATTGATTTGAAATCAATGAATAATAATTGTAATTCTGTAAAAATTGAAAAAATAATCGACGATATTGTTGTCATCAAGTCAGGTGAAGGTTGTTGAACACAAAGATCAAGTTCCAATCACCTTATTCCTATGATTTTCAGGAATTTCGATAGTATAGGTTGGATCATTTATTGATTATTTTCAATGCATATGTTATGTTTACCTTATCTAGCGTCTTCATAAGGTGTAATTACAACTGAGTTTTGTAAACCAGAGAAACTTGAGGATGCCCTTTGGGTATTCATCAATTTTGTTTATGTTGCTGATTAACACGTTGTGTGTTGTTTACAGCTGCTCCTAACCGATGATTAATCTTTCTCGATACAAGATCCCCTGTGAAAATTAGTCTGATGAATACGCTTTTCTTCTCTGGTTTCTCACTTGTCTTCTATATGTTGTTTCCATTACTGTATTTTCTCATGAACTACATTAGGTAACAGTTTTGTTGAAAACACTGCTGCGAGTTTCTATACTCCTCGTCGAGTTTATCTAACGAACAGGGTTCCTTGACTCTATGGTAGACTGTTTTCAGCAACCTACTTTTGTGGCTTTTCAGACAAAACCAATCAACTTTTTTCCGAGGTGAGGGTAGTAGTCAACATGAAACCCTAGACCAAAGTTTAATGCTATTTGGCACACATTAGGATATTCTACATTAAAGAATTTGATTAATGCATTTGCATGAATCAATACAGGAAACAACGTATCACCCACATAACTTGTCTAAAATGCAGTTTCCATGATAACTGACTTTCAATTTACTGACTCTAAATTACTAACAACTTCGTTCCCGAGACACTGTCGATACCTGCTTCATCTGTTGGATAGTACAATTTGTTATTACAACTGAGTTTTGTAAACCAGAGAAACTTGAGGATGCCCTTTGGGTATTCATCAATTTTGTTTATGTTGCTGATTAACACGTTGTGTGTTGTTTACAGCTGCTCCTAACCGATGATTAATCTTTCTCGATACAAGATCCCCTGTGAAAATTAGTCTGATGAATACGCTTTTCTTCTCTGGTTTCTCACTTGTCTTCTATATGTTGTTTCCATTACTGTATTTTCTCATGAACTACATTAGGTAACAGTTTTGTTGAAAACACTGCTGCGAGTTTCTATACTCCTCGTCGAGTTTATCTAACGAACAGGGTTCCTTGACTCTATGGTAGACTGTTTTCAGCAACCTACTTTTGTGGCTTTTCAGACAAAACCAATCAACTTTTTTCCGAGGTGAGGGTAGTAGTCAACATGAAACCCTAGACCAAAGTTTAATGCTATTTGGCACACATTAGGATATTCTACATTAAAGAATTTGATTAATGCATTTGCATGAATCAATACAGGAAACAACGTATCACCCACATAACTTGTCTAAAATGCAGTTTCCATGATAACTGACTTTCAATTTACTGACTCTAAATTACTAACAACTTCGTTCCCGAGACACTGTCGATACCTGCTTCATCTGTTGGATAGTACAATTTGTTATTACAACTGAGTTTTGTAAACCAGAGAAACTTGAGGATGCCCTTTGGGTATTCATCAATTTTGTTTATGTTGCTGATTAACACGTTGTGTGTTGTTTACAGCTGCTCCTAACCGATGATTAATCTTTCTCGATACAAGATCCCCTGTGAAAATTAGTCTGATGAATACGCTTTTCTTCTCTGGTTTCTCACTTGTCTTCTATATGTTGTTTCCATTACTGTATTTTCTCATGAACTACATTAGGTAACAGTTTTGTTGAAAACACTGCTGCGAGTTTCTATACTCCTCGTCGAGTTTATCTAACGAACAGGGTTCCTTGACTCTATGGTAGACTGTTTTCAGCAACCTACTTTTGTGGCTTTTCAGACAAAACCAATCAACTTTTTTCCGAGGTGAGGGTAGTAGTCAACATGAAACCCTAGACCAAAGTTTAATGCTATTTGGCACACATTAGGATATTCTACATTAAAGAATTTGATTAATGCATTTGCATGAATCAATACAGGAAACAACGTATCACCCACATAACTTGTCTAAAATGCAGTTTCCATGATAACTGACTTTCAATTTACTGACTCTAAATTACTAACAACTTCGTTCCCGAGACACTGTCGATACCTGCTTCATCTGTTGGATAGTACAATTTGTTATTCACCTGAAAGTAGACGTTTTTGTACACAGTCTTCATATCTGGTTAAGTTGTAATTTGTGCATGGAATACGAAGTAGATAGTAGCATACGTACTGAAAATAATTGATAAACAATTCAACCCTATTAAAATTCCTGAAAATCATAAGAATAGGCAGGTTCAATGCAAAACAACGAACACTAACCCACTTACACTTGACGGAAAAATTCTGGAAGATGTAAAAACCTTTACATACTTGGGCAGCATCATCGACAAACAAGGAGGGTCTGATGCAGATGTAAAGGCGTGGATTGGCAAAGCAAGGTAAGGGCAGAAATCCTATAACTGGGACACATCTGTAACTCAAACCAACAGTCAATCAACACTAAAGCCAAACTTTTCAATACAAATGTGAAGACAATTCTGTTGTACGGAGCTAAAACTTGGAGAACTACAAGAAGGATCATCCAAAAGGTACAAGTATTTATAAACAACTGTCTGCGTAAGATACTTCGGATTCGTTGGCGTGATACCATCAACAAATTCTTTCTGTGGCATTGAATCAAACCAACTGGCTTCCAGCGGAGGACGAAACTAGGAAAAGATGCTAGAGGTGGATTGGGCACACATTGAGAAAATCACAAAACTGTGTCACAAGACGAGCACTAACTTGGAATCCTGAAAGCCAAAGAAGAGAAGAAATACCCAAATAACACATTGCTTTTGGAATAAGAGACAGACATGAAGAGAATCAAGAGGAATGGGGAAGGGCTGGTAAGCAAAGTTCCTGACAGTGTTGGTTGTAAAATGGTGTTCGACGGCCTATGCTCTACATGGGATAACTGGCATTGATTGATTATTGCACAAGTTTTGCTCTTTGGACTCGGTAGCCTAGTAACGAACGCGGTGGTCTGGCAAGAAAATGAAACGCGATGTAGATATATCCAGCTGATGAGTTCAAAATAGAACGGAATGGGGGTCTTGGAATCCGTTTTCCAGTCAAAACACAACTTGAACGGAATTAAAATTTCTCGCTTTAGTCTCCAAATCACCTGATCACGTATTCATGTCGAAGACAGTGATCAGGTTCTAACCTACTTCAATCAATCAATCAATCCCTGTTTCTCCATGTAGAACAAAGGCCGTCGAATACCATTCTATAACCAACACTGTCCGGGGCTTTCCTTTCCAGCCCATCCTAAGTGCTCTTCATTCACTGTTGCAATATCTGCATCCTGAACGAATTACCTCGATATAGCTATTATGTACAAGTATTATTTGCGTTGGATTATAACTAGCGATTGGAATCCAGGACTTGCATTTTGCTTTCTGCTTAAACATTACTAGTGATCTGTCGCAATATCAAGCCAATCCCTTCAAGGTGCACATATAACTGAGACTTATGTGTTTCAGTCCATGACAAATCAACGGGTAGATCAAAATACATTCTAACGTTTAATTTTTATTTAGACAGAATGATGATTATTATTCAGTGACTTTGAACCTAGTCCATCGTATGTACCTTATGAGAAAGGATGATGTACAATGAATTCTTTATGGAATTCTGTAAATACTGTCGTTAACGGTTTACTTAAATATGTTTTTGCCTTTAGGAATATACTACTTAATTACAGTGTAAGTAGATTTCAATTTTTTACTAAATGGTAACTACTATCTACTGTTGAAATTTGTTAAATTATCTTATTGTAACGAGAATGAGTTTTTTTTGTAAACGTTTAAGCCAATTAATCGGCATCATCATTTGTGTGACTATATAACTGTCGACCACTGAAACCTTTTTAAAGACCCAAATACTTCTAAGACTTTGCCGGAACGACTTGGTATTGTTAATGTGTGGACCACTCAATAGTTTCACAATGGATTCTTCTGTATTACAACATTATGTAAGGTGCATTCATGTGTGTTCGAGTCATCTGTATATGATATTGTCCCTGGGACAAAAAGTTTCTTATTATTAGTATGAGAGTTCAATCACCAATCAACTCACTAGTGACTAACTTCTCGAGGTAATTCCTAGATTTTTAGTGAGAAAATGTGTCCAGTAGAGTTTAACCCTGTTAGGTGTAGTTACCGACTGATGGAAGTCAATAGGGTCGTGCAAATATATCACGAATTGACTAAAGCAAGAAACATCCACCACTGGAATCCGTCTTAGTGGTCTACTGATTAAACATTTACTGAGAGTGCTGAAAGTGCTGAGTTTGATTTGAAGGTTGGAGTCGTAGATATTCGCCGCTGAAGAGTTCCATGCTAGGACGAATCATTTATTGAATAATTCCTAGTTGTCAGTGGTTTCCTTATTCAAACCACTTCGTGATATCGAATTATCAATCAGCCGACTCCTCAACACATAATTATGGAGTTTAGTTCCTTTGACACTTCACCTCCTTAAAATGACCTTTACACTAAGTTTTGTTTCATATGTCGAAAAACCTCTAACATTCCTTCCAATAAACGTGACTGAGAGTTCTAATGATTACTATAGAAAGTGTTGGAGGGGGGGGGAAACGGTTCAAGATGTGATGAAAAGGCAGGTAAAGATTGTTTAGTTAGTGTGTATTATCTAAATCTACTGAAGACGCATGGATACGAGAGGTAAAATGTTGGATCGTAGCCATATTAGATTCAGCTAAACACAAATCCCATGTACATATAATTCTCATATATGAATCGACTTCATGCACATATACAGTAGATTGAATACATGTAAATAAAGAAGTCGATACGAATAATCAGACAGAATTGTATTTTATCGCCAAAATAGTCCAATAACTCACCAAGGTATAAATAGCGCGAAAGTGATCCGAAGTTCAACCACAATCTGAACATGCATGCACGAAGGAATGTACAATGTAAAAGCTAATATGTTCAAGAGATACTCTGGATCTCTACAGATGAACGTTAGGTTGTATATCAGAGCTTATAGATGTCATTGATTGAAGTGTTTCATACAATTTACATTGCGACAAATTAACATTTTATAAGTACTGGTGGTTAAGTATTCTCAAAAAGGCATGTAGGTTATATGATTGATTACCTGGTAGAATCCCAGGTAGAACTGTTGTGGAATTTTGCTCACTGACGAATACAAAGTTCAAAACTGTAGGATTTGTATAAAGAAAAAGCAATTTTCCATCATAATCTTGTTATTTTGAAAGTAATATACAAACATCTTAGAATAGCTGATTACCGATAGGAAAGTGCTAGGGTTTCGAGGATTAAAGAAAACACCTCGCTACCTGTTAGCGAAAGTATGACCAGCAACACAACAACAGGTAAGCTAAGCTATTCACAGCACCCCAGCCCAGTTACCTAGAGAAAGAGGTCCAAAGTCAGCAGAAGTATTTAATTCCAAAGGCAGCCTGGCAAACGCAAAAACCAACCACACATCTCATGCGTATATATACAAAGAAAAAGAGAGTGTCCTTGGAATGTTACAAATAACGTACTAAAATAAACAACGAACCAATAAGATTTAGCGTCTCACTAAGTGGGAAACACAAATTGAAGGTGAAAAAGGAACTTTATGGCGCGAAAACGAGAAATTTAAATTTACACAAATAAATCACGAAGATAACAGGTTTACCAAGAGAATTCTGGGGATCTAACATCCCCAACAGCAAGTATCATATATTCTAGTCTAGTGGTGTTCGTCTAATCCTGTAATTTGTTGGAATGTTCTTAGAAACAGCTAACATGCTCATTCTAAAACTGTACTTTTACTGTACACGTCTTATACAGAATTATGAGTACATTGAAATTTTGTAGATTATCAATGGAATCCGTGTAAAGTTTTGGGGTGCGCACTGCTGAGGAGTTTCACACTGGAACGAAACAGCTGTCCAGTGCTCCCTGGTTTTCAATGGTACCCTGTCAACATCAATCTGTGACATATTCAATCAAATAAATAACCAACCTCCACAAAAATAACCATTCCAAATGAAGTTCGAAATTGTTTAACATTCTAGATGAATTATGCACAACCAAAGCTGGATATTTATCAGCTTACTTTAGTGTATGTGTATGTATGGGGGGGGTGCGCTGTTAATGGATATTAATGTTGATATTTTGTCAAGCACATTACATGTTGACTCGAAAAATTGTTTCTATCTTAAATCATTTAGTTTGTTTTAGGAGTTTTGATAGTGTAATATGAAGACGAAATTGATCCGTAAAATATTTTTTAGATATTTGTGCTATACATTTCGTATAATCTGGACCTTTGGACCTTGATGAGTTTCATCCTTGTCTGTTATCATGGTAGTAGAGCCGCTTATAGAGTTTTTCAATATGTCCCTTTCCCAAGCTCAACTCCTAAGAGATTGAAACGAAGCTTTAGTCAATCTTATTTATAAAGATGCTTGAGGTGGGTTAGTCCAACTAGCGTACTTGCAAAAGTTTTGATGCGATTCATTCTGGATAACCTGCTATGATACTTACAACCTACAAACATTATAACAACATGGATCCCTTACTAGTTGTTCCTGCTTGACGAACCTCTTCATTGCATGAGAGAATAAAGTTTACTACCTGTCGGTAGTAAAGCATTCGTTAAAGTATGTCATTTGTAACTTGTGCACAAGCTTATTAATATTCATGTGGCAAACATGTATGATCAACAAAAGATAGTAACGATGAAAGTCATGTTGTCTGAATAGAAGCCTGTTAATAGTGGAGTAGCACATTAGGTCTCCTATAATTCTTATCATAAGTCAATCAATTGCCGAAACTCCTTAGATCATCAATACTCCTAATTGGAAACGAAGTAAAAGTCTGGTGGGTAATACAAATTAGAGCTCCAGACTGATTTAGATGATCTAGTTAGGTGGCCGAAAAGTTGGTATTTGGCAATGGACTTTGGTTAAAGTTTACTAATGCAAACCGGACACATGGATAGGTGCACGAGGATTCCTAGTGTTATAAGATTTCTAGGATATTTATTCTAACTCCCTTTTATCTAGCGTCGATTATCATTGTGGCGAGCTAATAAAAACCATTTAATTACTTTACTCTCGCGTTTTGGTGGTCCGGTAGCTATTCTTCTATGTTCTATAAAGCAGTTGAAACAGTCGTTCCCAGCTTGTTTTTTATTGAAAGAATCAAGTTTCACCTTAAAGGATTCATTGCTACGCGGTAACAAGATAAGATTGCGGCATTTTAGTCGTCAGTTTTAAGCTTTGGTAATCACTAAACAATGTTATCAACAGCAAGTAACAAGCCCCTGAAAAATACCTTGCTGCAAAATGTAGTGTTACGTGTCAATTTTTAAGCGTAATCTACAGCTTTTTGTTTGATTTTTAAATATAATAGTCACAATAAATACACAACAGACATCATTGTAAATCCAGACATGAAAGCAAAAAGATATCAAATAAGTGATTACGGTTGACGTATTAACACGTGGTAAACAGTAAGAGCCATTATTAGAGTACCTGTATTCAAGATCGAGTTCTGATATCCAAATGCCATCGATAGTTTCTAACCCTATATCGTATTATCAGAAGTAACAAACAAAAGAAGGCTTCTCTTTAATGCTTTGAAAACGAATGATCCTCATCATTGTTGAATCCCACCTACTGAGTAATTTTTCAAATAAACAAGCTCATGACTGTTGACTAAGGTTCTTTTTAAAATTTACACCTGAAGCCATAACTCTACCTACATGCAAAGCAGTGTTGATCATAGAATATCGAAAAAAGGCATAAAACTTGGGAAACTCCGAGGACTTTGGCGGATTATTTGAAATAGTTGGGAAAATGAGCTGAAACTTAGTTGATGTGGAACGATTCGAGGAGGAGCAGCTACAAGATGGCTGTAAATTATTTGATAACACTTAGGGGTGACCGAAGTAGGCCTGAAGTAATTACCAGCTGGCACTTACATACTACTAATACTAACTATTGAGATTTGACTAGTTAACGCCGGCGTCAACGACACCCCAACGCATGCGCGCTTCTAAGGTGTGCGAAATGTGTGAGTTATCCTTTTCCTTAAATAAGGGATATAAGTTGACCTAGTCGTGCGTTCGCATCATATGCACTCGTGTTTCTGATTCGTTAATTCAAGGACTCAATTACATCTCAGTATAATGGACGAATCCGATTATAATTAATAAACAATAGGCCAATAGAATTCGTGTTTCAAAATAGGTCACTGAGCGTCAAGGTCAAATTCGACAAGTTAGATGATAGTCAAAACCGATTTCGTTAATAGTAGGTGCCAAGGTACATTGAAGCATTGGTTGTGTTCTAGTTTTGTCGCTCAGCTAAGTCGTCTTCTCAGATCAATACTTATGATATTCTTGTAGCTGGATATAAACACTTTCATATATGTTGACAAATCCAAGGTGTAAGATACATCTTTAAAGTTATTGCGCGTCATAGTGTCCTGCTAATTGGGATGTATGGGAAATGCCGAGGAATGTTTCCAAGTTTATACTTTAGCTTTGTGAGTCTTCATCTAGAAATTACCACTCAAATCACTTGCAATTGGCTTGCCTATGTGTACTTTAAAACTCTTGGAAGTTACAGTAACACAAGAAAAAATCCAGTAGCTGTTGTATTTCAGTGTGGTCTTACAATTTTAGTTGAATCTTGTGGCACCACTGTAGTGTTATCTTGTTGACATCATACTTGTGTCTACTACTGTGTCCCTTCTGCATTAATTCAGTAAACATCTATCACCTGCTAGCGTTTCTAGGTACTACCCTTCGAACTTCCATTTCGTCTACAGATGTGAATAATAACGACTCAAAATGTCGGCTATTCGTTAACAGCGTAAGAATATTAGGTAACTTAAGCCTTTACCACGTATACCTCTGCACGTTTCCATTCACAGTGCTTTGTTCACTCACTCTATCCTCAACCATACAGTAAACCCATAGTCTAAGTTTGTACTACGGTTTGTTTTAGGGTTAGAAAACTTGAGTTACTTTATCGAACGCTGTAATTAATTGTCTATATATTACGTTAACGGACATACATCACTTTATGCTCATTCAACTTTCCGAATGTAGTTCGTCAAGTTGGAACATTTAGTTCAGAAACTGTTGTATCAGTTTTAGTGGATTGCATGATTTTACAAGTTTATGCAACTTATCCGGAATACTTTTCTTCTAACTATATCAGTTAGGTTGATAAGTTGGTATTTAAATGAGAGTTTTATCTATGCTTGGGAAAGGCTAATTAAGGTAATCTAGTTCCTTTGAAGCTACATCTGAAATGTGGTTGAAAGCCAATTTCATGAAGCCGTATTGACTATAAGAGTTACATTACTATTTAGTTGAAATCAGTTGTTAGAGATTTTGGATGATATGATTCAAAATTGGTCACAGCAGATTAAGTGAATTCACTTCTCTTCCCTTAGCTCTTCAGTTCCAGTATGCCTTCATACATACGTTTTCATAACTTCTCGAGCCATGTTTTTAATATTTGACCATTCTCAATGGTATTGAACTTGTTAATTTTATCTTGTTCTGTAGTATGGCACTTATGATAGCACATTTGTGTCGGGTTCTACGTTTATTATGATTGTTACAAATTGCTCAGTCTAGTGTAAGAGGTCCTCTGAGATATAGTAGGACCCTTGGCTACATATATACCCATCAATCAATTTCTGCAGATGGCTTTACAACGAGTATCTGTCAAATTTGGTTTATTTGTTACCTGTTATTGCAAATTCAGGAAAATGTATTACTAACTAGTTGAGATGAAACAAAATTTGAAATGTCATTACACCTATTTAATTTACAATATTCTCCCTTTTTAGGTTTCCTATTATCTTTATCTCAACCTTAGTTATGTCTTCTCTACCCGAAGGTTGGGTATCTCGAATTAGTTCTAGTAGTGGTTTGTTTGTTTTCTATCCTTAGCTAAACAAAATCTTTTTTTAAAGGGAAACCATACTATATCAATACAGTTACAAATGAATCACAGTGGGAATTCCCTCAGCATCCAGCTGTATCGTCTACCGATAAAGTTCGTTGTGCACATCTATTAGTGAAGCATAATCGATCTCGACGTCCGTCATCCTGGAAGCAACAAAATATCACCCGTTCTAAAGATGAAGCTTTAACTTTAATCAAAAGTAAGATTTTTATTATTCTTTATACATGCATAACGAATATTGGAAACTTACTGGATAATAGCCTTCATCTTAGCTATGGCATAGTTCATCCACCATTCGTTATTAGTCTTAATCCATAACAATTATATTGGGGAATATTTACTTAACAGCAAAAAATTCTCATACGGCGTTTATCTATTAATCGGTGGAAAGTGCTGTGTATGACACAGTGGGTATATTGAAAATATACTTACTTGGTTAACTATATTTAGTATGATGCACAAATAAGCTGTTGTGTGGATTCATGTATTTGGGCGAGGATGTATTCTCTAAGATGGGGAAGGCGGTGCGTCTACTTAAAAGGTAACGGGTCTAAAGTCGCGTTAATTCGTATCCGAATTATTCCTGGTTAATGGGAATACATCGAATGAAAATATACAGTTTATATTGTACTACAAATTTTTGAACTGTATGTCAAATTGACCTGGATCAGGAATCCATTGAAAACCAGGAGACACTGAATAACAGCAGTAGGGACGGATAAGGTCGTGGTATGTGTCACGAATTGATAAAAGTTTTAAATGTCAATTACTAAATGATGTGCGCAATAACCTATGGATTAAGTGTTCGCCGTAAAGCGTGATAATATTCGACTTGATCCCTAGCGAAGTCATAAGCATGCGTTGCTGAGTCATATACTAGGGAGAAATAACTTCAGTGCTTCCTGGTTTTCCTTGGTTCTCTAACCCAAGTTGATTCATGATATCAGATTCAAACATACAATTTAATTATGCTGTCGTTTACATTTGACAAGGATGTAGATTTATATTTACATAGTAATGTGTGTATAGTAGTCAATCTCATTATTATCTAGTCTTTGGTGCTAATAGAATTTTATCGACCGAGTTGCAACGTAATCACTCGTCTACGTGATTTGACATCACGTACACTAAATAATTCCAAGCAATCAGCAGAAAGCCATACCTGTTATCAGCAAGAACGTACTTATAGTACTCACAATGGAGTTCGGACCGTGGTTATCCAGTGCATTGATCAGAACGTTACTAGTTACCTCTTTGGTTCATGATTGACCTAGCGTATATGATTACACAGATTGATTACAGTTTAGCTTATCTAAGGGAACTTTTATTTATTTTTCATATGTATGTGTGTATTTTCTTTCCCCGTGTATGAACTCTTCCAATTAGAATACAAGAAACAAATTGAAACTGGCGAATGTACATTTGAAGAACTTGCTCGAACTGAAAGCGATTGTAGTTCAGCTCATTCAGGTGGTGATTTGGATTTCTTCAGTCGTGGTCAAATGCAAAAGCCATTTGAAGAAGCAGCTTTTAAATTAAAAACTGGTGAGATGTGCGGACCAGTTTATACAGATTCTGGAATTCATCTAATCAAACGATTGGCGTGATAATCAAATTGAACAATTGCACGCAGGCTTCCTACCTCTTCGCATTGTAATTAAATAAAAGACAGTTATTCTTGGCTTTAGTCCACCTAGTTCACAGTTTAATACTTCGGTATTTAAGCCGTTTTTTATACGATTTTGCTACCGTATCTACTTTTCTGGCGTGGTGGTTGGGTTTACTTATCATATATTGGCTGCGACATTTATTTCTCTAGGTCCCACAATGCCATACAAGTCAGTTGAAAAGTTGTAGGACTAATTTAAGGCCTAAGGATAAGGTCTTCATGACCTCTTCACTAGGATGTGTCAAAACTAAGATGTTTTACCCAGGCACCTCGCATTGCTGCTGTAATGCAACTAGCTTTGAAAGCTAATGACGTTACCCGATTATCCGGAAATAAGCAATGTTACACAACTCATGGTTACTATCACTAAACCACAACACTATATGAAATCTTACACTAATCAGTGTCTTCAACTGCAAGAATGCTGCTCTCCAGTTTTCGACAGACTGTGAGGGGCTTGGAACCTATTGTTGAGAGTTATCTTAGATTTGTTGGATTTGTTAGTATCCGGAAGAAGGGTTGCATCAAACTTTTGTAATGCTATTGCTCCAGTTGTCCAGTACTTTTTTAGCTTCATTTTCATTTTGGCTACTACCAAGTGGTGATCTGAAGCTATGTCAGCTCCTCTCTTTGATCTTACGTCTTCCACGGTCCTTCTGAACTCATTGATGCTGATGTGTTCGATTTGGTTCTGGGTAGTGTGGTCTGGTGAAACCCTTGTAGCTCTGTGTCTGCGTTTTTTTTTTGGGGGGGGGTGAGAATTAGGTACCACTTATAATCATTTTGTTGAAGGCACAAGCTTGCAAACCTCTCACCGTTTTCGTACCTTTCTCCCAGTCCACGTCATCCCATGATATCTTCATGTCCGGTTTTGTCCATTCCAACCTTGGCGTTCAGGTCTTCCATCAGAATGGTCAGCTCCTTGGCATTTCTCGATGGTTGACTGTAGTCTCGCATAGAATTGGTCTTTGTCTTCATGACTGTCGTTGGTAGGTGCCTAGCGCTGGGTGATATTCATTGTAATCTTCTTATCCTTCTCCTTAATGGATGCTTTGATGATCCTAGGTTTATGACATTCCCATCCTACAAGTGCTTTGAACAATATCAGCACAATCCCCCATGTGTATGATGCATTTACCTATGGTCGGGGTGTAACAGGATTTCTCTCGAGAGTAATCTTTGTTATTCAGCTTGTATCTAATAAGTTTCACTTATTTTAGGTATTTCCAGGTTGTCTTTTCGTTTCCCCAGCAACTTGGTTGGTCCTCCCAGTCTCTCACATCGTGTGAATATTTTATGTACGTATTTTAATTATTATTCTAGTTGTCAGAAGGAGCATCGGTCCCATGTCATCCGAAGAAGCTAGGCTTTCACCATGATGTGTCATTACTGTTCAAAATGAAAATCCCTTAACTTCCAGGACAGTTTAATTAGTTTAAAAAAACTTCTGATTATCGTTTTTCCAACGAGGTTTTTTACGGGGTTGAGTTATTAACCCTATATCCATCCTTCCTTCATCAGGGGCTTGGCACCAGCAGTAACCCTAGGAGTGTTAGTGGAGTCAAAGATGTTGAATTAGTGACATGTTTGGTTGTAGTTTCTACTGAGTCCAATGCTTAGTATTTCTCTCCCTAAATATATCCGTATAACTCAGCAACTGTCTTCAATCAACGCTTAGGTATTCACCTAGTTTCCAAACGTAATGTAAAAGGAGAACGACTAGTTGATACAAGCTAATTTATTTCAGTGAACCAAAACCAAGCAAATAAAATCCAAAAAGCTCAGGTAAGAGCAATCCCACTGTTTAGTCATATCGTAGCATGCATACCAAGATAACAGTGTACAATAAGTGAAATATTATGTTCATGACTATCAGTGGTTGCTACAAGAGCCTCTATACAATTGGAAATATTCACATCGATCTTGTTATAATTAATACTTCTGATGATTAAGATATCTAGCATGTGATTGATTATTTTCAGGTACGTAAAATATAGAACACATATGTATCGGTTCTAGTTGTGGGTACATCAATAAAGTAAATGTGTATCACAGTTGTCGATATATCATTGCTCGTAAAAGTGACTAGCTAGTGTAAGCGACTGCTAGTTGTTCGCCACTGATGCAATAATGATGGTCCACTACCTCGGCACTGGCACAGAATTTAGGCGTCCAGCCAGCAACATCATTCGACCGTCGTCGAAAAGCACCATTCAACTTACAGGAGACCAATAAAAGAGAAATCGTAGAATGTATAATAAGGCTATCTACCTGGGTATAGGTGTACGCAAACTCATACATTAGATCTTCACCATTATCAGTGTTAAATGCTTATCATATATATTGATTTACTAAGCCATTACGGCCCGCTCATCGATTTTAGCGAACAGAGGCTAGTAGATAGAAACTAAGCTATTCGTTTGTGGAACAACTGCCCTAGATTGCAGTTTATACTCAAACATTTAATTAACCCTTAATTTTAGTCGATACTTGACACGTATCCTGACCTGAATAACACAACGGAATTATCACTTAAAATCAACAATGTTACACATCATATCACGATTAAAGGTCAATTCTACTCATGACGTTTGGATTAAGTAATGCGTCACTAAGACGTAACTATTACACTAATCAATAGAAGCATCAATCATTTCATGATGGTGGTGAATATTTCGCACTCTATGGAATTTCATATGGTGTGGTGGTTTAGTGGCTAAAGCATTTAAATTTAAACCACTAGCTAGCAACTTTAACTCCGCCTGTAGCCCTCCTAGGGTTACTGCCGGTCCCAAGCCCGGGTAAAGGAGGAGGGTTGGGCATGGGGCTAGCACCCCCATCCCGTAAAAACCCAAACTTGCTAAAAAAACGCAAACCAGATTAAACAAGATAAACCATTTAAACTCTGCCCTGGGAGTGGAAGGATATATGACGCCTCATGATGAAAGCCGAAATTCTTCGGAAGTCATGAGGCCGATGCCCCCCCTTCTAACAACCAGAGCAAATATTTTTATTGGTACATGGAATGTTCGAACAATGTGGGAGAGCGGGAAGACAAATCAAATAGCTGCAGAAATGAAGAGATACAACTTGACAATACTCGGAATCAGCGAAACTCATTGGACTCAAGCTGGACAGAAAACATTAGCTTCGGGAGAGACGCTACTATACTCCGGCCACGAAGAGGAAAATGCTCCCCACACTCAAGGAGTTGCTCTGATGCTGTCCAAGGAGGCACGTAATGCACTGGTGGGATGGGAACCAAATGGACCCAGGATCATCAAAGCATCTTTCAAAACAATGAAGAAAGGGATTACAATGAATATTATCCAATGCTATGCACCAACCAACGACGGCAACGACGAAGACAAAGATCAGTTTTACGATAGACTGCAATCAATTATAGCAAAGTGTCGAGGAAAGGATCTGACAATACTGATGGGAGACCTCAACGCCAAAGTCGGAATGGACAACACTGGATATGAAGAAATCATGGGACGACAAGGACTGGGAGACAGAAACGACAATGGTGAAAGACTTGCAAACCTATGTGCCTTCAACAAATTGGTTATAGGTGGTACAATATTCGCCCACAAACGCATACACAAGGCTACATGGGTCTCACCGGATCATACTACTGAGAATCAAGTCGATCATATATGTATCAATAAAAAATTTAGAAGATCAATGGAAGATGTAAGAACCAGGAGAGGAGCTGACATAGCTTCAGACCACCACTTGGTGGTTTCTAAAATGAAACTGAAGCTAAAGAAGCAATGGACAACTGGAGTGTCAGCAGTACAACGGTTCAATACAGGCTTTCTCCGAGACACTGACAAACTCAATGAATTCAAAATATCTCTCAACAACAGGTTCCAAGCCTTACAAGATCTGCCGAAAGAAGAAACCACTATGGAGGACAACTGGAAAGAAATCAAAGAAGCACTAACGTCAACGTGTCAGGAGGTTCTAGGCCGCAAGAAGCACCATTATAAGGAATGGATCTCCACTGAGACATTGAGCAAAATTCAACAAAGGAGGAACAAGAGGATAGAAATCAACAACAGCCGAACAAGAGCAGAAAAAATCAAGGCTCAAGCTGAATACTCAGAAGCAAATAAGCAAGTAAAGAAGAGCATTAGAGCTGACAAACGGAAATACATCGAAAGCCTTGCAACGACAGCGGAGAAGGCTGCAAGAGAAGGAAATATGAAACAGCTATACGACACAACGAAGAAACTGGCAGATAAACATGGTAAACCAGAGCGACCGATCAAGAACAAAGAAGGCAAGACACTCACTGAGATTCAAGAACAAATGAATAGGTGGGTAGAACACTTCGAGGAACTTCTAAATAGGCCAGCTCCACTGAACTCACCGGACATCGAAGCAGCACCTACAGATCTCCCGATAGATGTCACCCCACCAACGATGGAAGAAATCAAGATGGCCATCAGGCAAATCAAAAGTGGGAAAGCAGCAGGACCTGACAATATACCAGCTGAAGCACTCAAGTCAGATATCGACCTAACAGCAAAGATATTCCACGTTTTATTCAAAAAGATCTGGGAAGAAGAACAAGTGCCGGCAGACTGGAAAGAAGGTTATCTTATCAAGATACCAAAGAAAGGAGATTTGAGCAAATGTGACAACTACAGAGGGATCACGCTACTGTCGATACCAGAGAAAATCTTTAACAGAGTATTGTTGAACAGAATGAAAGATTCAGTGGAGACCAACTCGAGATCAACAAGCTGGATTTTTCGGAAGGATCGTCGTGCACGGACCAAATCGCAACACTACGGATCATCGTTGAACAATCAATTGAATGGAACTCGCCCCTGTACATCAACTTCATTGATTATGAGAAGGCGTTTGATAGTGTAGATAGGAGAACACTATGGAAACTTCTTCGACACTACGGTGTACCAGAGAAACTCGTCAACATCATCCGGAACTCTTACGACGGAACACAGTGCAAAATTGTGCATGGAGGACAACTGACAACTGCATTTTCAGTGAGGACCGGAGTCAGACAAGGTTGCTTGCTGTCACCTTTTCTCTTCCTCCTAGTGGTCGACTGGATCATGAAGACCTCCACATCTGAGGGAATGTACGGGATTCAATGGACAAGTAGGATGCAACTAGATGATTTGGACTTCGCAGATGATCTAGCTCTTTTAGCGCTGTAAATGGATAGGACATACATTACGTAAACCATCAGACTGCATCATCCTGTTGGGAAACGGAAAAGAGGAAAGCCAAAGAACACACTGCGTCGAGAATTGGAAGTAGATATTAAAAAGATAAACAGCAACTGGAAACAATTGGAAAGGATTGCTCAGGACAGAGTTAAATGGAGAATCCTGGTGAGCGGCCTATGCTCCTCAGCGAGGAGTAACGGGCAGTAAGTAAGTAAGTAAGTAAGCTAGCAACTTTGAATTTCTTAACATTGATTTATATTTAGTCATCTATGTGGTGTTGTTGTTTGTATTGTATACTGTCATGAATAATTGAACTTGAAGCACTTTTTTTCGGCTGATAAATTTTTTTTTTATGTCGATAGTATATATAATGAACACTTTGTCCCAATGTTCCATTTATCCCAACCACCCATTTATTCTATTAACTATGCAAGAATAATGAAACATGAGTTCCATAAGAGGACAGACAGTGAACACACTTTGACTTCTGTGACCGATTCCTAGCCGTGTCACCTGTTGTATCCAGCCACTGAACACGATTATCATGCGGAATCTAGCCAGAAAGTCTTCACCTCCCAACACTGCTTAGACCGATTGTCAGTAACTCCATGTACTGATGCCATTTTTTGGTTTGACCATCCTTACCTTTCTTCCATCCTACTCCTACCCCAGCCAACATCGTGTAATAAAGCAGGCGGTGGCATGAAATACATAATACATATTTCAACTATGTCAGTCAATAAAAGTTTAGAACCTCTTTGACGGATTTGCTGTGATTTTAATACTCTGTGTGTAACATCAATGCTACTTATTTACCCATTTCATCATATACTGGCTATATTTTGAAGATTTCTATGGTCAAAAACCTCTCACCTACATATATCTTTTATTTTCATGGCTAATATATTTCGCGTCCATAAGTTAAAACAGAATGAACTGTTGTACAATAAACTCGATATTCTGTTACGAATCAAATATCTTACTTACTTACCTACTCCCGTTACTCCTCACTGAGGAGCATACGCCACTCACCAGGATTCTCCATTTAACTCTGTCCTGAGCAATCCTTTCCAATTGTTTCCAGTTGCTGTTTATCTTTTTAATATCTACTTCCAATTCTCGACGCAGTGTGTTCTTTGGCTTTCCTCTTTTCCGTTTCCCAACAGGATTCCATGTTAATGCTTGTCGCGTGATGCAGTCTGATGGTTTACGTAATGTATGTCCTATCCATTTACAGCGTCTTTTCGTAATTTCCTCTTCGGCTGGAAGTTGATTTGTCCTCTCCCATAGTAAGCTGTTGCTGATGGTTACTGGCCAACGGACATTCAGTATCTTGCGCAGTCAGTTGTTTATAAATACTTGTATCTGTCTGATGATGTTTGCAGTAATTCTCCAAGTTTCAGCTGCATACAGCAGGTCTGTCTTCACGTTCGAATTGAAGAGTCTGACTTTGAGGTTAGTTGATATTTGTTTTGAGTCCCATATATTTTTCAACTGTAGGAATGCTGCCCTTACTTTGCCAATTCTTGTCTTTACATCTGCATCGGACCCTCCTTGTTCATCGATGATGATACCTAGGTATGTGAAAGTATCTACTTCTTCCAGAGTTTCTCCATCAAGTTGAATTGGGTTGGTGCTCCCTGTGTTGTATTTAAGAATCTTGCTCTTTCCCTTATATATGTTCAGGCCTGTAGCTCTCCTAGGGTTAGTGCCGGTCCTAAGCCCGGGTAAAGGAGGAGGGTTAGGCATGAGGCTAGTATTCCCATCCCGCAAAACCTAAGCTTGCTAAAAAAAAAACGCTAACCAGATTAAAATTTCTTACCTACCCAAAAAATAATGATGGTTGGTAAACATCAAGCGAACTTTCTAAATCTCAGCTCAGATTTAATCAGATACCAACCCATCAGAACTTTGTATAATTACATTATTAATAATGAAAATAATATCAAATAAAATTGTATTGTTTGTGTATAATTATTAAATACACAATAATCTATCATTCAATATTCATGTATACAATAGTTTTGAAATAAATTCTTCATATGGTATAAAACAAATAAACAATCATTCAAAATATCATAACGGATTACAATCACAGATGAATTAATTAGAAGATTAAATGTTTTACAATAATCAAATCAATTTATAAAATGTACATGTTATTGATGAATAGTTTTTTTTTTTTTTTTTTTTTCATGTAATTCATATTCATTTATCATTTCTCCCATGGACGCCAATATTTAGGCATCATCATTATTGTTTTATCATTTATTTCAGTGTAAACATTTCTATTGAATTTATGTAATTCATTAATTTGTTGTGTTATATTATCATCATCATCATCATCAATATTAGATGAATATAATGAATTCATATTCAATAATTGTAATCCTTTTCTCTTATTTATATTTTGTTTAATTAATGTATTAATTGTTGATGTAGTTGACTTTATATATTGAATATTTAATTTGTTTTTGTTTAAATTAATATTTTCAATGTTCTCAATTATTTCAATTAATTTATCTAATAATTGAATATCTGATATCTATTGGTTAAAAAAAAAAAAAAAAGAAATTGAAATAAAAAAATAAAGAAAAGAAGAGAAAATCATTTAAGATGAAAATTATGAATACACATATGAGTTAGGAATAGAGTACTAGGGAAATATGGTTAATCGATTGGTGAAGTGGAAAATCTTCATCAGCTGTAGTAGTTAGATGATGTGTTATGTACATCCGACCACCGCCTACCTCGACAAATAATGTTGTTTGGTGTAGGAGTAGGCTGAAAGAAAGCTAGGGGCAGCCAAATCAAAACGTGGCACTAGTTCATCCAGTCATTCACGATTGGGCTGTGTCATGTTAATAGGTGTAGATTACCTGGTTGGGGTCCCTGTGATGATTGTAACCAGTGGTTAGAGACTTTAGGTGACATTTCTCAAAATCATCGGCAGTGGCGAAGGTGCATCCATTCACTGTCTTCCTCCAAGTTCTAAGTTCCTGAATCCATCATAATTTTCTTTTTACTAAATTATTTCTTGTTAAATTGTATTTTCGATCTTTAAATCTCTTTATTAATATTAACTTTGTTACTACCTCCACTACTCTGGGGTTTGATCCAACAATCTAATCTCCATCTGCTAATTAATGCATGGCAACTTGAACTGATGTACGCTTGTACGAAGCTCTACGTTGTGTGTTAGCTAAATACAGTCATGTACTTATTTGGTATTATTGACTAAACTCTTAAAGAATTAATCTTGACTCTGGTTAACAACATACTTAATGCATCAATAACTCACCGTTCAAAACCAATGCACATGGATTCCTATATATATTCCCCTATACATGTTAAGTTGGACCTGTTGTTTAACATCCCAATGCTCTTGGTTTTATCTGGACATGCTCTATTATCCATTCTGTTTGCTCTCAGCTGTTATCTGGAATCACAACGTCTGAGACGAAAATCGCGCGGTTGTTTGTCAGAAATGCACCGTGATACAATACATACATCTGATATCCTAATACTGTAAACTTTGCTGTTGTTGGTTTTATTTTCAGTTCATATCTTCATATAGTAAGAATTTCCTGATATACCGGGCACCTAACGATGATTGACTATCTTCGAGAGCTGTACTTTAGAACATTATTTCAATTATTATAACTGTGGACAATGTAATCATCTCATTTCTAAGACTGTTATGTTCCCCTTGCCCGGTCCTCTCGTTTCGTGTATTTACTCTTAGTATATTTTTTATTACTATGAACTACAGTTACTTAGTTGTGTACAAGTTGTACTAATTCACTGCCACTCTTTCCTTTGTTCTGTATCAATGTTATATTTGTAATTGGTTTACCGTGTGGTCTGATTTTATGTACATATAAATGCATGATTAAAATATAATACGTTCTCAGTTCTCCGTTTTCCGGTTTTCTATTCTGGTTCTTATGTTGTCGGACTGGGGGGGGGGGCGAGTGGGCTTAGATCAATCGCGCATTACCAACTAGGCACACTCTATTGTCGTTTGTTACACCCACCAAAAACCTTCCTTTCTTCTCGTCATAACATTTATCAACAGTGACTCTTTATCCGAATTCTTCCATGTGGACAAACCAATATCATTCTGATCATACCTGTAAACTGGTATGCTCTCATGAACACAATGATACTTGAGAATAAAAGCTATTACTATTATTATCTGAAACTCGTCAACTAGGTACACCTACAACTCTAAGGGAAATTGAATTCTGTGAAGGACATAACACTTAAACTACTCAATTACACCATTTGTTATCGTTCCTATTGAGCTATTTTTCTTCCGATTGATCTCATTGATTTATTATTGAGTAGTGAACGATATGCTGTTTTTCTAATCTTTTTCATAGTGTTTATTGAATTATATCCTTTAGATTGTAGGTTGACCACTCATCTAGTTAATTCAACTTGCTTAATTTAACAAGTTGAGGTATCCACAACTATTTTCTTAAATGTTCATTAAGTCTGTTATAATCAAGAGTTTCTGTGACAAGATTAATGAACTCTATTCGATGGCGTCTATATACGTATTCTATTCAAGTTTTGTTTGAGCCGTTCAATTACTTATGTGATGTTAACGTTAAAGAAAAGTTAACGTTTTTCCTCTTTGAAGTGTGAATTCTTTTGTTCATAAACCTACCTCTGAAATAATTTATAAGTATTCGAATCTTTCCGTGGATGCTGATCATACACGTTATATAAGTGTGGCTGTCTCAAATTAGTAACTCAATGGTGAACACAGTGACTTTTGACGAGCGCGAACTAAATTCCAATCATAATGTAAACATACTTTTGTAAGTAAACTTAACTGTTTCTACAAAGTCATATTAGTTTGAATAATGCAGGAACGACAACGTTTATTGAATTCAATAGGTATTTCTCTGCATTTAAGTTGTTACGTATGCCAAACTACCGCGTATTACGATGGACAATGCTGTCTAGCGTAGGAGTAGATTAGAAAAAAGCTAGGGGTGGCATGCCCAAAACATGACACCATTCCATAAAGTCGTTGATAATTAGGCAGAGCCATATGAATAGGTGAAAGCTACTTGGTAGAAGTCCATATGATAATCGTGTGCAGTGGTTGAAGACTGGGATGACATTGAACAAAACCGTTTGCGATGGCGCAGGTGCATCCATTCTTTGTTCTCTTCTGAATTATAAGTTTCTAAACTCATCATAATTCATTTTATACTGAATTCCATTTTCTTAAATTTTATCTTTAATCTTTAATCCACTCCGTTAATGCTAACTCTGTTGCTACTTCCACTTCTCTGGGATTTGGGCTGGCAATTTCGTCTGTAGCTGGTAATTCTAACATGGTAACTTGACAAATTTGAACAAAATGATGACCAGTCTAGGTATTTCGTCTTTTGAATAGTGCTAGAACAATAACATTTTCAGAATCTGGGGTGCGCATTGCTGAGGAGTTTCACACTAGAACGAAACAACTGTCCAGTGCTCCTTTGTTTTCAGTGGTACCCTGCCAACATCAATCTGTGACATATTCAATCAAATTTTCAGAACTCATTGAATTCAATAGGTATTTTGTTGCATTCAACTATTCTCTAGAACTCTCATTCCTACGTGATGCTGTAGATTGTTTTAGAACTGAACTTAATAAAACTGTAAATTATTCGTCTGATCTATTTATAAATATTCTAATTTTAGCATCTTTACAACTAAGTCACCTTCCAAACAATCTGTTGTTATCTGTTGAACATTACAATTTTTAATCACTATGTGTATTATTATTTTCAGTTATCTAAAATCAATAGATTGTAGTTAGCTGATGAGACTGCTAACAACGAAATACCTAATGAATTCAATGAATTCTGAAATATTGTTATTCTAGCATTATTCAAAAGACGAATTACCTAGATTGGTCACCATTTTGTCTGCACTTGACAATTCAATTGTTCCTTTGAAGCCATTTACATTGTTCGTTTGAATTCAGCGTTTTTCTCTAGTATTTAACCTCATGTATTCATAATATATCTCTATTGTACTTAGTAGTAATTTATGGCATTCTAGGATTCCTTTCAGGTTTACTTATATTTCAAACTAAATTAAGGTTTGTCGGTCAGCTGTTTCCTCATAGTATAGGATTATTTATCACTCTGCACCTATACTTAAGCAAATAGTGAATACAGGACCTTAGGGTTTTGTTAAGAAAAGTTAGTTAACAGCTATCCAGTACTCTATTACTTTCGATGGTGCCTAAGCGATATCAATGTAAGCGAATGTAAGAGATGAATTGAAACCGATGTTCATAAGGCTACTTCAAAATAGCTATAACAACCAGCTCACTAGTGACCCACTTAAAGATTTTCTCATAGTTTTAGTTAAAAATCTTTACTGATGAAGTTTAGATAGGCCGATAGTGGAATACTTATAACCAGTTGTATTGAGTAATAGTTGCGATATATTGATTAATTTGGGAATCCTGTGTAGTTGTGTTAATGATCAATCATTTGCTGAGAGAGAGGTGGTCGGCTCAACATATGGTAAAGTTGTAGGTCGGCATTTCTGAAGAGTCCTACACTAGATTGAAACTGCTGTCTTGTACTTCTTGGTTTTAATTGGTACGCATTTGAGATTGATCTGGCGAATTTATACACTAAGTTAATACTAAGCTCTACAAAAGCACTTTGACTTATTTACAGTTTCTAGGTTCGTTGTAGAGCAGGAAAAGGAAAATCACTGAGTAATATCCAGTGGACATATTGTTTTTTCTTAAAACGTTATTGTTTATTACTTTACTTAAATGTTTGAAGATAACTAATTTGATAAAACTTCAATATTGATAGTGTAACAATCGAATGTAACATTCGTATGAATTCGAGCTGACTTAATAACATTCTTGTGTTCATTGTAACGGGTATTCTAGTATTGTTTGATCGTGTCTAGCAGTGGAGTACAGAGAATGCGACTCGTCTAATTCGGGGGGGGGGAATTTCTTAGCTAAATGTACTGGAATCAATGTTGATATACATAATAAGACACCAGTCTACTGCCTTTTGCTTCAAATATCAACGTATTAATCATTATACTACAAAATTTCTATAGAAACTAGATTGTGTAACAGGTATGAAGCTATACATGTAAAGGTTTGTTAGGGCTTTTCTATTGTTAATATTAAGAAACTTGTCAACTGAATACGTTTTTATAAACAACGAAGTACAACTTAAACTTTTACCTGTTTTATGAATAGTACAATCAATTTATATACTGCTAGATATCATTACTTAACTATAAATCAGATTCAAACACTGATAAGGAATAAACAAACTATCTTCATTTAATATCTTAAAGTCAAGTATATAGAATTGTACATGCCTGCTGAGATACATTGTAAAATAGTGGTTTACGTGTTAATGTATTTAGTTACAAGTTCGAACCCTATTTCGATAGGGCAAGAGGAGGGGGATGCTAGATTGAGTAGCATCAGGAGTTTTAAAATTAACATTGTTACGTAAATCTTTTATGAAATTAATACATTCAATATTAATAACTAATAACATACAATTAATAAATGTAATCGAACTAACCTTTTCACCGCAGCCAAGAAATGATTGTATACGATCATATTCAATTCTTTCTAGACGTCGACGATACTGTTCTATCGATGCTTTTGTAATTTTTTCCTAGAACAAAATAAACCATGATCATTTCTTTTTCATAGTAATATATCTATTCAAATATTGTAGAGAACCATCATCACAATATATTAAATATCCTTGTTAACAAGGGGGTATTTACCACCTTGTGGCAAGTGATAATGTAAAATATTCTTTTTTTCTAAACGATAACATGATCCGTAAATTAGTATAATGACTGACTTGAATCACTTCGTAAGTCTTTTTCTAATCTGTCGTTAACATCGAAATTATGGATATCTTGAATCGGTAGAGTTTCTTAATCTTTCGCTGGCATTTACATTGTCGACATCACCTTCCTCTATGACTGAACAAATGATTGTATCTCGAAAACATTTAACCGATAACTTAGAGATGAACAGTTGATCAAAGTTATGTTGGCGTTAACTCTGAATTTTGCCACCAGACGTTGAACGGAGTATTGCAACTTGTCAACACCAGTCACATCCACAATGGAGACTCAAAATAGACACGGCGTTTTGTCAGTGTGGTTGTAATCCATTTGACTAAACCTCCCTCTCGTTTTCCTAAATACATTCTTGATTTGTATGACTGACTCTTTTGTAGCAAGTATTAAAGGAACAGTAAATTCCGACCACCACTGTTAAGATGGAGCAGGCTACTTAATCATTGGATCGTGAGGCTTTAGAATAGGTCCATGTCAGTTAGGCAACTATACCATCACAGTCTAATCGAGTAGAGTTTGACTATTAGTTGATGTCAGTTTAACATCTACAGACGATTTTCCAACATTTCAACTGTACGTATCATAACTCAATAGCTTAATATCGTTCTTAGTTGTACAAATAGGTCTCGAGTAACGTCAGGAACATCGACATTAAGATATAGACACATGAAGCTGATTTACGCCTTATTAAATATTTCACTGTTAACCGCTGTTCAACTCTTAAACATAAGAATTTATAGGCTCAACTACCACTCAACTCTTCAAACATTCTAGATCTTTCTGATAGTAGCACTTTCTTAGTTAAAATAACATTTTATCGATTTCAACGTATAAAAATTTGAAGGAAAACATGCCATATTGAAATTCATCACCTTATCTGATATCTGATCAATATTTACATGAATTCTACTTTGTTCATTTGAATCAGTAGTTACCATGGCTACCATATCTGATTTATATTCAGTACTAGGACTATTTGTTGTTAGTGTATTCATTAATCTATCAGCTGCATGTCTAAGTATTTGTATCCGTGTCATCTGAAAATAATTAAAAAAAGAAAGAAACATCGAAAATAATCTTTGTTTAAAGTTAGATTTTGGTTACTGCATAGGATAAAGTACACATGTGTTTTTTCCTATTTTGAACTTATCAGTGAATGTACCTTCATGTGAATACTTTTCCATGAAGTCTTGAACTCGGTCCGTTTATATCAAACTCCATCAAATTCATCAATAAACTGCTAACTCATGATTAACAGAAAGATACAAATACCGTTAAATTATGATTGATTATTGAAGATAACTTTTGGAACAAACTTTCGATGTATCGTATTGTTTACTAATTAACTAATTAGTAGTATAGAAAAATGAGAATACAGTAGTAAGTAATAAGGTAGTTAATGCACAGCATACACAATCATTATTTGTTCTGTTATAAGACTAACAGTAATAGCTACTTTAGTTTAGACTATTAGATACGTTTAATAATCATTAGCATATTCAAGGAATTATGATTTGAAGTTAAGCACAATTATTTATATTTACATTAAATTGTTGTTCCATAGGTTCGAACTCCGCTCTGTCTATTTGTTATTCAGTAGTATTGATCAATATAATAATATTTAGTCCTTCATATTGATAATAATAATAATAAGAGAGTGAATTATAGAGATAAAGAACAATGATTGGAGTGGAGAAACATGACTATTAACTTCGTTTTGTTCAGCTCTCATCAGCTACAACATACAATCTGTAATAATTTAAAAATCTTTTTTTATCTAATGTCATCAAGTTAGTAAGAAGTGAAGACGTGTTTAACATCATCCTTATGATGAATCAAAGATGTTAAAGAAGTTAATGGAATTGAATAGTAACTATTGTAATTTGAATGTAATTCCTAAGAGAAAATTCTTCGAGAATGGCATTGTTTGAAATGGATTATGGCTGCCATGCGAAATCCAGGAGGTGGATTTCATCCTATTTAGGACTCGTTAACTAAATATACGTGCACCTTAGTGTTGATATTTACACTGGGACTCGAACTAAGTTCACTTCGTACCAAACGCCACTACGCTTATCACTAGACTACTGAGTCTGCTTGCACTTCAAACTATACTTAAGGAATGAGGCTATATCGAGGTGATCCTTCAAAAGAACAGAAAAAAATTCAGAAATTTTAGCTTAATATCACGAAATAATCAGAGCTAAAGAACTAATAGAAGCCAGAAAGAGCTGGACATCATCTTTCTGGTATTAAACTCATCACCAGTGGGCATCCGCTATACTACTAGAGAGTTGAACCCTGAACCTTCAGCTACCACAAGAAACTAACCATTAAACTACTCAGCCATTATCCAACACTTATTATTTGTATCCCAATCATATTGTAATGTCGGGCGCTAGGCAGTTGCCCACTTATAGTAATTTAAGCATTCGCTCAAATATATCATGCATTGACTCAGTTAGAAATATCTTCTGTTGGATACCGGCTCATTAGTTTAACGGTTGTTCTTGTAGAGAGTTATCAAGGTCCTAGGTTTGACTTCCTAGTGCAGTCGTGAATGAGTACTACTGAAGATTTCGATTGTAGAACGAGATAAATATCCACTGATAATTCCTGATATTTACTGGTTGTCTAGCTCAGACCATGAAATTAAAAATCAACAATCTCCACAACGACTAATTGCAAAAATTAATGAGTTAAGGGTTTTAATCGATTTTGTAACGGTAGGGTTAGATACTGGTTACTAGTGATTAAGAATGACGTTGATTAAGAACATTTATTTTTAAAGTTTACACTTGTATAACTGGAAGGATTCAAAGGTGGTCAGATTGAAATAAATGAAATGGTCAATAAACTAAACGATGTAATAAAATAAGGTTGATCCTTCATTAGAAGTGAAGGATTAACCCCTGATTTTAGGCATTTAATTGTTACGGCTACAGTAAGTCATAGGAGTGTAGAGTTAGAATGAATTACCTATAGTCACTTGGTAACAGCATGGATCATTTATCGGGGTCATAAATAACGTCATTTGTGGTTAACCAACCTGTCATGATCATTTTACATTCAGTGAGATTGTGTAAAAATTAGCTAACTGAATCGTGGCTGACGAGGAAAATTGAGAGCTCATGTTTAGTCTCATTTGTAACTTGTTAGATGGATATTTCCTCTTGGCATGTTCCAAGATGTATATATGCTAATCTATGTAAAAATTCAAACACTGTCAAATTAAATATACATTGACATCTGAATAAAGGAAGAACAATGAACATAGGGGAATAGGATAAATTCTCTTCAGCTACTCCTTACAGCCTACTTGTAACTAATTTACCTACTATGTGCTGTATTCATGAAGATTTACCAAATGATGATGTTATCATTTTTATTAATTGTAAAGTTGACTGTAACCAGTACCACTGTTCATTTTTCGTGCAAATTTTCTAAGTGTTATGTTCGTGTCTTCTTGATTTGCTTTTTAGTCGAGTAATTCAGTTCGAATGTTGTTGATTGCTGGTTGCTGTATCTGATTTATTTGCCTAGATCAGTTTATGAGTTAATTGTTACAATTAATAGTTTTCTTGTATCGACTTAGGCGGAACAACAAATCATAAAGAACGATTGCATAAATTTGAATTGAATATTCATTTCTAGAGTTCTCATATGAAGTTGGTATTTAACTGTTAGAATATTTGATAGAACTATCAAAGTACTCGAAGTTGAACCATCCTATTCATGACCTTGAGTCATTGTTAAACAATGAAACAGTAGGTTATGAGGTGGTTGGTTGTAAAAACGTAATCTATACACTAGTGTTTAGCTTTAGATAGAATTAATTCGTTTGTACATCCTAATAAAAATCTTTATTGAAGAAATTCATTTGAAATAGAAGCGATATCACAGTAACCAGTTTTTGTTATTTTAGAAAAATAATTATAATCCAAACTTAACACATATTCATTCTTTGAGTCATGTACATAGAACCTGGTACATATGCTCATCGATCCTAGTTGACATGTCTCATGATTAACTCACTAAGATGAACACCAAAGTTGTAGGAGTTAAGTCACTAGTAGTATGGAAAATGTGTAGAGATACAGAATGTTACATAAAGAAAAAAAGTAACTCTTTCGTGAAAACACGGGTAGCAGGATAATTTTATGCTCATGATGAAATGAACTTAGTCCACTGTGACCAATTCTGAACCATGTTACCCAGTATCTGCAACTACTGGTTACAACAAGTGAGCATACCTAAACCAAATAGTCTTGGTCTATCAACATAACTGAGGCTAGCTGTCAACGACTTAGTGGACTGATGATATGTTTTGATTTGGTTACTCCTTATCTTCTTTCATTCTTCTCCAACTTTGTGGCAAGCAAAGGATGGGCATTCGTAATACATGTACTGATCACCTCAACTGAGGGTAATTCACAATCGTATCTCCCCCCTCTTAATATCCTGCGTCCAATCTCATGACTACATTTTAATTCCACCCAATATTTCCGAAATTTTTTCATATTTAGTACCATTTTTCAAAATAATGTTTATTATAATGATATGAAATGTGTAGATTTTGTTGTTGAAGAGAATCCACACGAAATATCATGAATTCAACTTCATTCTGATACATTCGTTGTTGTTACTTTAGTCAAATTAATAAATGGAAAATAAAGATTGCATCACTATCGTGTTGGTTGTCTAAGTCAAACACCTTACTACCATCACATCTCTACACAGTCGGTAATACGACTTGCACTCGGACTATAAGTTCTAAGCTTTTAGTTTGACTGCTGTTCACTCGACCTGCCTGGAACGATAATCAGAATCTACCACCACATCAAGGTACCATCAGTGATCGGCAATCAAAACACTTTTCTATGAAAAAAAACTTACGTCTTTATTGAGTCCTAGTGTATTACGTAGTCGGTCAAGACGATGATTAATTTTCTTACGTCGTAATCTTTCTGCATCTACCTTCTTTAAATATAATAGACAAGAGAACAAAAGAGACAATTATAAGTAAATAAAGATTTCAATGAGTTGACTAACAAATACAAAGTATTTCCATTTGTCTGTCAAATCGCCTTTTAAGCTATGTTCTATGAAAGTTATTGATAGCATATACGTCGGAAGAATCATCGATAAACAGGGGCGGATCTAATTGCAATGGTTTCGCGAATTAAAGAAAACACCTCGATACCTGCTAGAGAACGTACGACCAGTAAAACAACAACAGGTAAGCTAAGCTATTCACAGCGCCTCAGCCCAGCTAACTAGAGGGAGAAGTCCAAAGTTAGCAGAAACGTTTACTTCCACAGGCAGCCCAGCAAACGGAATGACAATCACACATCTCATGCGTATATGTACAAAAAGGAGAGCGTCGTTGGAATGTCACAAATAGCGTACTAAAATAAACAACAAACCAATAAGATTTGGCGTCTCACTAAGTGGGTAACACGAACTGAAGCTGAAAAAGGAACTTTTTGGCGCGAAAACGAGAAATTTAAATTTACACAAATAAATCACAAAAATAACAGGTTTACCAAGAGGATTCTGGGGATTTGACATCCTCATCACTAATGAATATGTGGAGGCACGGATTAATAAGCTAAGGCAAAGACATCATTTCTGCAGCTCAAGCATATCTGAAACTCAAAACAGATGTCAGCCAACACTCGAGTCAGAATTTTCAATAGAAACATCATGACAGTTTTACTGTATGAAGCTGAAACTTCGAAAACTACTAAAACCGTCATTCGAAACATACAAATATTTATAAACAGTTGTTTGCACAAGATGCTTCGGATCCATTAGCCAGACCCCATCAGCAACAACCTACTGTGACAGAACAAACCAAACAACTTTCATCTGAAGAAGAAATCAAGAAAAATGACTGAAGTGAATAAGGCATAGATTGTGGAAGCGGCAAAACTGCGTAACAAGCCAAGCGCTAACTTGGAATCTTGAAGGCCAAAGGAAAAGAGGAAGACCACAGAACAAATTGTTTTGGGAATTGGAGACAGACATGAAAAGAATAAATAGCACTTACGGTGAAACAGAAAGGAGATTTGTGGATAGAGTTGGTTTCAGAATCCTCTTTTACCGGCCTATGCTCCACGAGAAGTAACAGGGATTGATTGATCAGTGTATAGAATTGAGACAGAATTCAGAAAATTATAGTATGTTGGGCATTTTAGAACATTTATAGAGAAATGTAGTAATGCATATCATTCGAGTACAATTACTTGTTAACTTTTATTCTGACTCTATTGGAATACTACTCACTTATTTAAAAGCCATGTAAACCAATTCGTTACAGATTGATGTTGGTAGGGTACCGTTAAAAACCAAGGAGAATCGGACAGTCCTTTTGTCACAGTATAGGACTCCACAGCAGTGTGCACCTTAGATACCGTCCCAGGAGTTTTAAGTTAGTCAACACCTAACCATTCGCATCACTAGGCCGGCCGATATCCTATGGTAGAATTCCCACTACCCTCAATTTGTAATAGATAGCGCGATGGTTATCCATTTTCATCGGTGATTAACTGTTTCATTTCCGATTAATCTAAACTTCATCAGTCAAGACTTCTCACTAGATCTTCAAGAGCATCTTGAAGTTCGTCACTAGTAATCTAATTATTAAATCAACTAAACTTGAGAAGTGTCTTATGTCTACAAATCTATTTCCCTGTAAGTTCATCGATTCACAGAGGTTTTTTAACTAGGGCTAAGCAGATGACTAGCACTTCCTGGTTTCTAGTGGTTGTCTAACTCAAGTTAATTAATAACATCAAATTCAACAATTTACACAAGTGCCAACTACATTTATCAGTATGAACAATAATATGGAAATAAGGTGTGGCTTTAAATGTAGACTGTAATTGTAGGTTACTGGTAGTTGATTATGCATACCTTTAAAACATCGCTCCCATTTGTTGGTCTACCGAGTAATTAGTGTTATCATTAGGAGCAGGATACAGGAGTAATATAGCAAATCAGTCGATTAGGTTCTAAATATTCACTGATTAAAATAATTTGCATTTACTTACGTTAGTCTCATCACTATCTGCATCTATGTTCTATTATGACTGGGTTAAAAATAAGATTGGAGAAGACTAGATTAGGACAAAAATCAAAACATATCATCCATCCATAAACTTACTGACTTCTGGTCTTAACTGTATTGGTAGATCTAGATTATTTGGTTGTGATTTGTGCAATTGTCTAAACCAATGGTTAAAGACACTATGTAACATGCCTGGGAATCTATTACAATAATGCAGACCAACTCAACTTATAAATTTTCCATAGCTTTGAAAATTCTATATACCTTCCCGTGAATTAATTCTTTGGTAATGACTCATTTTGTGTACCGATGTTTTTGTTATCACCACTGATGTCATTAAGACATCTACTACTTTTAATATTTATCCTAATGTGATTCTTATGTACTTTGTTGTACATAACTGACAGGCTAATTCACTAAAATACATAACTTATGTTTTATTGTTGTATCCATTAAGTGCTGTTTAAGATTTGTCAACTGAATGTACGTGGATGACAGACTGTATGTATCATTAACAACTGGAAAATATCAACTATTACATAGTTTCAAATTCGAAAGAAGTATCCATGGAATATATTTCATAATCAATAACATTATCACACATGTAATACTGAATACTCATTAGTAGTATCCCATCATTGACGATGTTCTTTGATATGCTCTAAATCAATAATGCTTTGATGTATAACTTTATGAGTTAACATAATCAAGACTGTCAGAGTAATACATCGATGGTATTGAATAAAGCAAAGAACAATTACTAGTATAAATGAATATAAAGTTATTTGAACTACGCAAGTTCGTCTCATCAACTACCGATGACTTAATTCATATAACTCGTATAATTAATCTATTCTTAGAGATTACATAAATTCTTCAAATCTTCCATAATGATTTCACAGTCTATTTTAACAAATCTCAGATTAGGCGTTCGCGTCAACCTGAAGCCCCTGGTGCGGAATCTGGGGTGCGCACTGGAGTTTCACACTAGAACGAAACAGCTGTCCTGTGCTTCCTGGTTTTCAATGGTACCCTGCTAACATGAATCTGTGATATATTTAATCAAATAAAATAACCAATCTCCACAAAAAATAGCCATCACAAAATCTCAAATTCTTAATATTACGATAATTTAGAGAAAGAAATTAAGAATTCCGGTTTAAAATAGTGCTGAACTAAGACCAATCTTTGCTGTGCTAGTAGGAGTAGAATAGAAGAATGGTATAGGCAGCCAAACTCTAACATGGTATTAATCCATAAAGCTTTCGACTAATGTTTTGAGCCATATTGGAAGATGTAGATTACTTGGTCAAGGTTGATGTTATTAAACGCTATCAGTGAATGGAGACACTGAGTGACATAGTTCACAATCGCTTACAGTGAATCAAATGTATTCACTATTTATCTTCCTCTAGGTCTTATGTTCCGTTATTCCTTTTTATGAAATTATAATTGTTTTCCTAATAGACTAAATACGATCTACTCGTGGTAATATGGTATAGTTAATTGAATCTAAGCGTACATGTGCCTGATTTTATGTTATCCATGACTAACTGAATGCTATCTAATGATAAACATTTCAATACTTAATTTCCATGGAAATACCGATATACTAAATTATCACAAATCAATAAATAATCAATAGTCTATTGTTAATATGACCAAAATTTAAATTCAATTCAATTTATCATTTTTGATGTATTGAAAATAAGAAAAAACAAAACAAAACAAAAAAGCAAATCATCTCTTTTGTTATTACAATAACATAACTTACTCTTTTCTTACGTTCATTCAATGTCTCCATTTGTATTTACAATGAATGTACTACTCTCTCTCTCTCTCTCACTTTCACTCTCTTTATTTATGTATTATGCAATATATATCCATGTAATACAGTAGATTATATTTGTAAAAGTAAAAATAAACTGTATTGTTTGATAATCTTTTTTATAAGAAGAAAACAAGGTGTTTTATACTTCAAATATGTTGGCTTATATATGCCCCTCCCCTTTCCCACCCACGCACACACATACACATACACACATACACAAACATACACTTCTTCGTTGATTAATTAATTTTCTTTGGGTTTTTTTATTTATTTTTTCTTCTTTGATTTTCATAGTTTCATTTATTTTAAAATTTTATTAAATTTTTATTCAATTATCAATATGACAATGATTGTCAATCAGTAAGAAGCTAAAAAACAAAAAGAAAAGAAAAAGAAAAGAATCTTTATTGAAATAATTTCACGTATGAACGCTCAGTTTTACTTTATCCTAATGAATATTGTAATAGATAGATGGATAGTGATCATTTTGTTAATTCATGTGGATACATAGACAGATTGATTGATTGATTGATAGATAGATAGACACATATTTTAATCCCTAAATTATCGTTTTTTTTAATACTTTCATTACCTCTTCAATGTACTTCTTTTGCTTATTACATCATCTATTCAATGATATGGTTTATTGTGCCTATTAGATATTTTCTTTTTATTCTTTTCTGTAATTAACACGAGTTATTGTTAAGTATTCTATCATTCAACGTTTTTATCCCCTCCCCCCGCCTCCTTCGCCGCCTGATCACTTCATACTTTTCTCTAAATTATTGTCTTTTTCATTGTTATTCATGTTGTATGTGCTCTTTTTTTTATTCATTGGTGTATGTACGGATACGTACATCAGAAGTCAAAATAAAAAAACATACTAAGTGTGAAGAAAGGGGTGGGCGAAAGACAGAGAGAGAGAGAGAGGAGGGAGAGCTAATGAAAAATGGATGGATTGATTGGATTGAACGAAGCGTAGATGCATATCAGTAAGATGTTGATTTGGGGGTGGAGGAGGGGGGGGGTGAAGGAAGGTACAAACAGGCGTAAATCTTCCTCTTATCTTAATTCATTTATCATAATTTTTTTTTCATCCTAAAATTATTAGTTTTAATGTTGGCAGTGATGATTGAAATATTTTGCCGCCAAATAGGAAAAATAAAACGCTTCCTCCCCTCCCCTCTCGTAACAAAGAATCATTTTCCAAAACATCATTTTTTTAATGGATCAGTGTGTTGTTGATGAGTTGACAAGTTTTATTCTTTTTTTTTCTTTAATAAACCGTGAAAACTAACAATTACAAAAAAAAGGAAAACAACAACAATAAAGAAGCAAATTCTTCCAATTGATTGACATTGATTTTGTATTCAGTTGTCAATTCAGTTCAATTGTCAATTGATTAATTTTTGTTTATCCTTTTTTTGTTTGTTTGTTTTATAAACTGATTGGAATCAATGATTCCAATTGAATGATTTTTTTTTTTGGTAGATTATATAATAAGCATTATGATGACATAATGAAGATGATTGAAATATGACATTTGAAATTTTATAGATCCATGATGGAGTCGTGGATGCTCACTGATGAGGAGTTCCATACTAGAAAGAAACAGCCGTCCAGTACTTTTAGGTGATCAATGGTTATCTGATTCAGATCAATTCGTGATATCACAATTGACAATTCTATAGATAACTATCTAGTACTATACAATTTTGATATAAAACATCATTTTTATGCATATCATTTGTTTTCTGACAGAATATAACACTGCTACATTAGAATTCATGAATGTAAGGCAAAGTATAAATGCTTCACTATACAGTGTTTATCGTTTGTTTTTTAGCAAGTTTTTTTTTTACAGAATGAGGTTGTTAATTCCATGACCTAACCGTTCTCCGTTATTCGGACTTGGGATCTGTAATAACTCTACGGGAGGGGGGGGAGATTCCAGGCATCTTTCGAAAGATACAAGTATTTATAAACAACTGTCTGTGTAAGATAGTTTCGATACGTTGGCCTGATACCATCAACAACAACTTTCTGTAGAAAAGAACAAACCAACCAAAATTTAAACGAGGAAGAAGTTAAGAAAAGACGCTGGAGATGAATACGATACATAATGAGAAAATCATCAACTTGTGTGGCACTAACATGGAATCCTACATGTCATAGGAAAATAGGAACTCGCAAGAACACATTGCTTCGGCAATCACAGACAGACATGAAGAGAACTAACAACACTTGGAAAGGGCTGGAAGTAAAAGCCTAAAAGAGAGTTGATTGTAGAATGGTGGTCGTTGGTCTATACCCTACGTGGAGTAACAGACACTGATTGATAGATTTCGTTTTTACGGCATGTTCTACGCGATAAAAAAGGTTGTAAAAAAGTCAATCTAATTGCAAATCTGTGCTCTTATTACATAATACAAAGATTTCCATTTCTTAGGTAACTGTAATCTAAATTTTACACATAAGCATATATTGCCTTTATAATATTATTGTCAAAACTATGTGTACATATACATGCATTTCTATCAGATGTGTACATGGCAAAAGAGTAACTTACTGAAACATTGTATTCTAAAAATTCATATTGTACTAAACATACTATTGAATAAAGTTATCATTATTATTAGTTGACTGAATAAGTCACAGATTGATGATGATCATCGAGCTATATATCACCAATTGATGAAAGTGGGAATTCTACCATTGGATACTAGAATAGTGGTGTAGAGTGTTAGGTGTTTATCAACCTAATGCTCCTGGGACAGATCAATTATAAATCATTTTAAAGATTGGATATAAATATGTATTAGTTATTAACTTTGACTATTTTTTTTTACTTATTTTTGTCATTGATATGCTTTTAAAGGTAAAGTTTTCGTCGTCTGACTTCTCAGCAGTTGATCTTCTTCTAGGAGATAAAATTGTTGACTTTGTTTATGGTGGTGATATAATTCTGTTAGGTGAAGATGATGACAAAATGAATCTTCTAATCACCTAAAGTAGCAATACGATTTCTACCCCCCACACATCCTACAAAGTACAAAATGTTACTTTAGAATTGGCTTATATCAGTGCCAAAATTAGTTGTAGGGGGGGGGGTGGATAAGTATCCAACTGCATTGACCACTTCACTTATATTGGAAGTCCCATCAGTCTTAATGGTCTGCTATCTGATGGAATCTCAGATGGGTCACAGAAGGCTCAATTGGCTTTAGCGAATTTACGTCACTTTTGACGTCGGCGAGACATCCGTCTGCCAAATAAAGGGTGAGTTTACAGTATGGCAGTCTGATCCGTTCTACTTTATGGGTATAAAACATGGTCATTAAGGAAAGTGGATATTAATAAGCTCCCAGTATTTGATCATAGATGTTTTCGATGGATTGCTCGTGTTTTCTTGGACCACTGAGTAAGAAATACGTAGGTTGGAGATAAAGTATTAGGTAAATATGGTAAATCTATTAATAAAGTAGTGAATCTTTATCAACTGAGGTGAATATGACACGTGTTACGTATGCCTGACCACTGTCTGCCTCATCGAGCATTGTTGTCTGGTATAGGAGTAGACTGGAACTAAGGATAAGCGCAGCTAAACCTAAATCTAACACCAGTGCACGAAGTCCTTGACGATTCCCCAGAGCCATGTGAATAGGTGTAGACTACTTGTTTGAGACCCACATGATAACTGAAACTAGTGGTTAGAGACTATGAGTGACATGGCTCAAAATCATATGCAGTGGAGCAGATGCATCCATTGTTTGTCCTACTCTAAATTCTAAGTTTATGAACTCAGTATAACTTCCATTTTACTGAATTATATTTTCCTAAATTTTATCTTTGATCTCGAATTCTTCCCATTAATACTAACACTGTTATTACCCTCCCAGCTTTCCTACGAGTAGACCTACCATTAAAAATATTTCATTCCAACTTCTTCGTTAGTATATGCTATTAAAGTGGATTATTCTCAAATCAATTACGATATTCATCTCCGTTTATAGGAGTGTTCAATTTATTAAAATAGATGTGGGTACATTATTTTTAAATCAATGAAACAACAACTGTTACCCCACTTAGGGAATAGGCCGGCGACCACCATTCTACAACCAACAGTGTCCTGGGCTTTCCATTCCAGTTCTTACCACATGCTATTTATTTTCTTCATGTCTATCCCCAATTCCCGACACAATGTTTTCTTGGGTCTTCCTATTTTTCTTCGACCTGTAGGATTTCATGTAAGTACTTATATTGTAATACAGTCTAATGATTTCCTCAATGTGTCATATCCGCCTCCAGCCTCTTTTCCTAATTTCTTCCTCGTTTGGATTTTAGTTAGTTTGTTCTCTGCCACAGAAGGTTGTTGTTGGTGGTATCTGGCCAAACGATCCGAAGTATCTTGAGCAAACAGCTGTTTATAAATACTTGTATCTGTTGGATGATGCTTTTCTTAGTTCTCCAAGTTTTAGTTCCATAAAACAGGACTGTCCAAACATTTGTATTGAAAAGTTTGACTTTAATGTTGACTGACAGTTAGTTTGAGTTCCAGATGTTTTTCAGTAACTATATGCAAAGATATGGGTTATAACGTCGATTAGTTATTGTGTGACAAATCTGATATTTTACAAGTTCTTTATAATACCGGTCGAATTCGATTGATGTAGACCTAGGTTTTGTGACATTTCGAGTTTGACTCCGGATTTGAATATCATCACTGGGGTGTACGTACATCCAGATGACGAGTCCCAAATAGGACGAAACATACGTCCTGGAATCCGTTTTTCCAGGCATAATCCAACTGAGTAAATTAAATTTAGTTTATGTTTTCGCTTGTATACGGGATTAGGTTTTGTCATACTACACGAAAACCGATGGTGAAAAGATTTCAATCAGTGTTTATCGTTTATGAGTTTATTACTCTTAATGTACTACTGTCTCCTAGAAGTGATCCGGGGCATTCCATGCATAACAGTAGAATATAAGTGTCACCAATACATGACTTACGTAGTAACTAATTCAGAAGTTACTTTGAAAACGATATGAACACTGTAATTTCCACAGAGAATAACACATTTTCATCATCACATTTGAGTTCTAATTTAGGCATTCAATTCAGTTGTAAAACGTTGTGAGGTATCTGAATATATTCCAAAGACTGTGTTAACTATATAATTATTCTGTCCCACCATAATACATCATTGACTGTCGTTAATTCCAATAGCTGATAGAAGCATTAATAACATTCAAGACTGTATATACATCATGTTGAGGATTTCTGACAATTGCTTTCTTTTCGCAAAAATGTATCGTTTTGAAACATAACAGTAAAATTAGTCGACTTCTGTGTAGTGACCAATTTAATATTTATCAACTCCTTCATAGTGTTGATTGAATTCTGCCGACTGAATTGTAATGCAGCCACTAGTCTAATTGACTTGACAACACTGGTACTATGTAAAGATAAGTGTTGTTTTTCTAAAGGACAGGGGTAATCAACAGGAAACTGTGAATCTATGTTTCGTACTATCTAACACTCTACAGAGTGCCAGTGATGCTAGTGATGATCAATCAACTGATATAGTTCAAATCAACTAGTGTTTAGTTTCAATGAGGATAGTTCTTTGATGATAGTCGCATACTGTAGAGCAGAGTGACATGAAGTCAAGTCATCCAAAGTTCCTGTCAAAGATTACAGGTTTAACTTACTAACTCAGCCTCCCAACCCACCTCCCTCCCAAAAAAAAACAAAATATTTCCTTATGACATAATCATTTTTAAAGTGAATTCTACTATTTATGAAGTATAAGATTTCAATTTGATGCATGTCTCACCTTAGGGCATGAATCTATTGAAAATTATGTCAATTATGAGTGCGTTTAAATCTGTCTAATTTGATCAAAATCTTCATTTTGTTCCTTTTTCTTGATCCTCCACCAACAAAAAAGGTGATAATTATATACATATGAATATAAAGAATTGAATGATGAATAAGTAGACTAAGTAGATTGTCTATAGACAAAAACATAAGTCAGAGATTGAATTGAGATGGTTTATAGAGATTTGCAATTAATTAAAAATATTGGATTGTGACTGGGAAGTGGAATCCAGGACGCGTGTTTCATTCTATTCGGGACTCATCGGCTGGATGTACCTGCATCCTAATGTTAATGTTCACGGTAGGATTCGAACTCAGTCCATTTCGTGTCGAACGCCACTGCGTTCTTCACTAAACTACTGAATCCAGACATTCATACTTGTGTAACGGGCACATTGGCATTAGGATGGACTTGTATATTCCCGTTGATTTGTTATAGACTGAAGCTGGTCAGTCTCTGTTACTATATGTCGGCTGAATGTACCTGGCCCCCAATGTCTGGACAAAGTAGTCTAGTGGTGAACGCGTTGGTGTTTGACACGAAACAGACTGAGTTCGAAGCCCACTGTGAACATCAACATTGGTATGCAGGTACATTCAGCTAATGAGTTCCAAATAGGACGAAACGCGTGTCCTGGATTCCACTTGCCAGTCACAATCCAACTTATATAATACTTGTGAAAAATTCGCTGTATCGAGGCAATCCACTCAGGATGCACAAATAACAACAGTGACTGACCAGCTTCAGTCTATAACAAATCAACGGGAACATACAAATTCAGCCAAATAAGATTGAAATTAAGTTTTAGTTGATTGAACTAGTTATAGATAAATGTTGATAGAGTACTATTGAAAACTAAGGAGCACTGGACAGCCAAAAACTTATGAGATGATGATAAAAAATCTATAGAACAAAACACGTCCTGAATTCCGCTTGTTAATCATTATCCAAAACAAACTATGGATTAGGAAGTTACTTTTAATGAGGTAAGATCATATGTACTAGATAGGTGAATTGGGAAGTTATTGCTATTTATGCATCGTTATTCTAGACATCATCAACATGAAGTTTTAGCTGTTTTTTTTCCTATCAGACTACAATTTGATTAGATGTTGCCAACTTAGATTGTCTCCTACCAATCTCCATGACTTGATTCATACTCTAGTAAATGCAATTGACTAATAAATTGAATTCATTCTAATAGGTTAATTCATTTCTGACTGATCTAAGAGATAAGTTCCTAAACATTCTACTGTCCACTTGGATTTATTGTGTCAAGAATGTCAACATTTTCTAAGTCAAACATCTGACTATAACTGATATGTGAGAGCAAATATGATCCATGTTATTTTATCAAAAATGTCTAGCGACTTCAACTATGTCTAATGTGAAACAGTGTCCCACTGATAACAATGGATTCAGTCGAACAAAATATATCGCAAATTGACTAGGTTAAAAATATTAGTCGTTGGTATCTAGTTCAGTGGTCTAATGGTTTAGCGTTCATCAAGAAGCCTGAAGACCATTGGATCAATTTGCTGTTAGGTTCGTGGGTGAGCACTAATAAAGAGCCCCATCCTAGAACAAAACTGCTATACAATGTCATTTTTTAATTTACAATGGTTATCTAACTCAAATCAATATTCGGTATCGAATTCAATAATGAACAATCTGGTCAAAAGAACGAAAGATCACCATTATAAACCAAATAGATTTAAAACTTTACTCTGTAAGGTAGTTCGAGGTAAGTTGGCCCTATTAAGTTGCAGTTTGGCCACTCGAAAACAATGTTAAGACGATAGGTGATACGGGAGTAGTCACCACCTAGATTCACAATTCGTGACCGTTGAAGCTGAGCTGTTTGGGCTATGACTGATTTCTAATAGGAATGAAATGCATATATTGATTGAACACTAAGCAGTTGTCAATGTGATGTTAATCTTCCACTTGATAGTATTAGTATTAGTCAAACTATATCAACTGGATGGTGACATATCCCGATGAAAGACGCTTTCGGAAGCCATTTTGCCGACGGATAGCATGAATAGTAAGTCAAGTATGATATCCTACCATACATACCTAAATTATCTTACATCTGAATAAAGTGCTCAAAGTGCCCAGTCACATAAACCAGTGGCCATAACTGAAAATTCATCAACAGAATTCGACTGGCACAAGATCTAGACCAGAATCCCATTGATCGCTGATGAGTGATTAGTTAGTTGAGGCCTTATTCTGTTCAACCTCTACTTTTGATTGTTGGATTGTCGTTATTTCATGTTTTTTGATTGGCAATGTGTTATCAGCTACCCTCATTAAGAACATAAGCGCATTCTGTTTGATTACTGACATGTCGAATCACTTCGCACCTCATTCAGACTCATATTGACCCTCTGCTCCACAAACTCCCCCCCTCACTTCCATCATACAACATATCTCCAGGCTGGATGGAAATTGATCACCGGCTGAATGTTACATAAACACGATTTGAAATAGCTTTATTGTAATTGATAAGGTCAGAAAAATAGGAATAATGAAACAAGCTCTTAAGCAATTCGAAAATCGAGGTGATGGCACAAGATTATAAGAAAGGGAAGAAGTGAAAACGCTACGGACTAAATAGGGTATGTAACATCTGAAGTAGGAGTGGGAAACAACTCTTAAATTCGTCACTAAAACCAATTTCAGAGATTCATTGACAAATAAGAATAGATATCGTCCAAGGTAACATTAATGGACTGAAGACATTCTATTGATGATTTATAATGACTAAGACGGCTAACTGAGAAGGAGCTCTAATCAAGAAGACGAATCAATCAGTCAAATCAATGCGTTATCCCATGTGGAGTATAGTCCACATGGCAGCATTCTCAAGAAGAGGAACACAAATAAGAATGCAAAGTTTTATTATTGCAATTGTAGTATTGTCTTAACATTCATTGAAGTAAGTCGTTAATGAAGAACTATTGACTTATAATCATAAAATGTGTCAATTATTATTGCTCATTTGAAATGTATTTCTTTTAGCTGATCGTACCTCACAGTGTTGTTAATGTGATGGATACTTTACCGTTGGAGCTTCGCTAACCCTAGTGTCAAAAACTTTTGATAGATTCAATAGATATGTGTAACATGAGGATACATCTCCAGTTAAGTCTCAAATCCTCCTGAATTGCCAGAATTAAGAATAGGTATCTTTGTGATTATCTGTAACAACAGTACCAAAAGTCATTTTAACACAACATACAATGACTATTTGCATAACAGTACGAGTAGTATCTATTGTGACGAAGCAAAATAGTAAAGGCAGAACATAAAGTCAAGAGTCAGTGATTCTGAAAATATCGGCGACGAAATACGTGGTCATCAAGTCAGACACAATTTAAGAGGCTGCAAACAAGTCAATTAGACTTTAGCTATTTATATGCTATATGACATTAAATTTACGAAGGAAAATAAGTTGTTGATTATAACAACTAAACACTGAGGTGAAAATCCTAATATTGAGCGACAAACCAGTGGTTTGCATGGTTAAGCTTTTACCACTAAGATCCTGGACACGATTTAAGGCGCACTTGTAGCTGATGAGCCCTATAAAGGGGAGAAGTAGATGCCCAATGTTTCTTGGTTTTCAACAATACTCAAACTAGGATCAATCTATCCTGAATACAAGTAACAAATTAAAAATGAACTTCCGCAGTCACCTAAACTTAACTAGAAAATACAGTATTACACCTATCCAGTGTTAAGTTATCGCTACGTACATTGCATAAAACACTCAAATCAATTCTATCTAAAACCTTAAACTCAACTGTTGGCTCCATTTGGAAACAATTTTCTACTCACGAAGGACTATTTGTATATGCACAAAGTTACGAGAATGTTATAAACTCATCAACATAGAAACAAATATGTTGTTGTTTTCAATAAGTAAAGTGATATGCCGGGCACTTAATGGAGATTATCTTCGAGGACTGTGCTTTAGAACATTATTTCAATTATTATAACTGTGGACAATGTAATCATCTCATTTCTATGACTGTTACATACCCCTTACGCGGTCCTCCCGTTTAGTGTATTTACTCTTAGTATATTGTTTATTGCTATGAATTACAGTTACTTAGTTGTGTACAGGTTGTCCCCATTCACTGCCATTCTTTCGTTTGTTCTGTATTAGTGCTAGATTCCTGATTGGTTTACTGTGTGCTCTAATTTTGTGTATATATGAAAGCATGATTGAAATACAATACGTTGTTTCTCCGTTCCTGATTCTGGTTCTTCTATTATCGGCCTGGGGATGAGTGGACTTAGGTCAGTCGCGCATTATCAACTAGGCACACTCCATTGGCGTTCGTTACAGCCCAACCAAAACCCTCCTTTTTTCACGTTATAACATAGAGTATTTAGAAAACCTCAATGCTTTTTTTAAATATTTAACACTCTTTTTATCGTTTAACAAGGTTAAGATTTTCATGTATTATTACTATCTTCTGACTGTAATTAGGTGTTATGAAGAATGTTGAATTGGATGAGTGAAGAGGCTGAACTATAATAAATGTGATGTAGTTACCAACCGATGACAATGGATAAAGTCAGATAAATATGTCATCAATTGACTGAAATCAAAATATTAACTGATGGATGCTGAATAGCTGGGTAGACTAGCAGTTAAATGTTAGCTACGAAATCTAGGCTCAATTCCTTGGTTGGTCATAAGTGAGCACACTGTTAAAGAGTACCATGCTAGAACAAAATGAACTGTCCAATGTTTTCTGGTTATCTGTATTTTTCTAACCTAAAACAATTTATGACATCAAATATTCTTTGAATAATTAACTAATCTCCAATGAAAATATTTGACGTTGAAAGGTTGATTGGTTCATTTAAACTTCTGAAATTTCACCTCCCCTCCGCCCGCCGCGAAGCCAACTGACCACGAATTAACAATGATTACTATTTGTTAAGTAGAAAGTTTAGGTACCATCAAATCATATGCCTAAATTGAATTTTCAGTGTAACAATGTAAACATTTAGAGATATAACCTTAAAGCATAATTCAAATACAATGAAATTTGCACTTTTCAAAGTTTCCGTTCAATTTTTAGGATGAACTTGTATATTCCCGTTGATTTGTTATAGACTGAAGCTGGTCAGTCACTGTAGCTATATGTGCATCCTGAGCAGATTGTCTCGATATAGCGAATTTTTCACAAGTTTTATATAAGTTGGACTGTGACTAGCTAGCGGAATCCAGGACACGCGTTTCGTCCTATTTGGGACTCATCGGCTGAATGTACCTGAACCCCAATGTCTGGACAAAGTAGTCTAGTGGTGAACGCGGTAGTGTTTGACACGAAACAGACTGAGTTCGAAGCCCACTGTGAACATCAACATTGGGATGCAGGTACATTCAGCCAATGAGTCCCAAATAGAGCGAAACGCGCGAACTGTGTTCCACTTGCCAGTCACAATCCAACTTATATAATACTTTCCGTTCAATGTTCTATTGATCATAACAAAAGAAGGAGAAAAAGTAAAGAAAGGTAAATCACAATAAAGAAGCATAGTTTTAATGTGTTTATTGTTTTTATCTTTGGATACATCGTTTTATTTATAAAATGAATAGATGAGTGACTATACGAAAAAGAAAAAAAAGAAGGAATTTAAAAAAGAAAACATTTCAATGTTTCAACAGAAACCACCAACAACAATATAGAGGGCAAAAACACATACATAAAGCAAATAAGTTTAAATAATAAAAAGCATCTAATCAAATAGACAAAATGCAATAAAAATACGGACAACCTGATAAATAAGTTATCAAGGTCTATAACGACTAGGGAGAGAGAAAAGAACAAGAACAACTTTCTCAATGATGTACAGTGATCGTTTTAACAACTGATATCACCTTCAAAGGTGAAAATGTCTTCAGGTATTTGCAGTAAAAATCAATCAATGGACAAATAAATAAATATTAGTATATATATATATATGCCCACCCCTCACCATATTTTATTAAACGGTGACGAAGGGGAAGGGCGAAAATCCATAATTATATATTCTTTAAAACAAAAAAAACAAGGAGGGGGGGAGGATTAGACACACATAGTTGGAAACAATATACACATTTAGAAATATAAATTATATGTATATGAAATTGCATAAATGAGGTTAACAAAAAGAAAAAAAGAGAAGAAAAGAAAATACACCACCGGAGTTTTTACTCAAACCACAGAATAATTTAACAAGTAGAATGTACACAAAAGAATCTTCAATGAAGATTAATAAAGCATCAGATATAATGTTTATGCATTATTGACGAATACAATGTACAGTAAAACAAAGAGAACAAGATAAATATGAGAGGTCATTTTATACTACTTATTAGTAGATAGAATTATAAGCGTAATTTATTATTGAATTTAATGAAATGCTAAGAACATTGGATTAAATGTTATGATTTAATTTTTAATGACTACTAACTAATAAAAGATTATAAGTAGTCATTAAAAAAGTTAAGTTGTAAAGAGTTTAACAAAAAGAAAATTTTGAACAATTTGTAGTTATTTTCCCAAAATGAATAAAAATAAATAATACTTATACAAACAATTATAACTACTGAAAATAAGTAGTATGAACTAATCTTCACAATTGTTTTGCATAAACGTATACTATCAGCAGAAACAAATGAATCTAAATATTAAGGAAGACACTTATAACAATGCAGGAAAACACAGTAGAAAAGATATGATGAAAGTGAATGCATTAACACATTACATTAAAGAATATAACTACTAATAAACTAATTATCCAAGTGTAGTGTACAAGAAAAAAAGTAAAATAAGCATGTAGAGTGAGTGAGATACAGACAGAAGAAGAGAGAGAGAGGAGCGGGAAAGAAAGTGGATATCTATCTATCTATCTATCTAATTAAGAAACTAAATAAATATGACTACCAGTCAATTGAATGTATTCATGATATACTGGATTAGAAAGGAAAATGAGCAAGATCAAATTGGAAAACCGACAAAACTAATACCATATATATAAAAAAACAACAGAAAGTGAATTACTAATTAAAATTATGACAAAAAATGAAGAAAGAGAATTGTATAATTAATGTTATTTAGCAGAAATGCAATAGAATGAAATATTTCGTAATTTATTTATAAGTAATTGTTATACTACTTAATATATCTAGTTATAAGTAGTTCAATTAGAATAAATGAAAATGTACACCATTATATAGCAAGTACATCATCATCCTCATTATTGTCTGTACTGCGTAGGTTACCAAGTTGCTAGTTAAAAAAAAACAGACAACAAATAAACAGATGTTTACATAACTTATAGCATAAGTTAGTGAAATGAATATTACAATAGTAAATGCAAAGGATTTGAAGCAGATGATAATCATAAGTTATTGGTAACCAATCACTGGTGTCTCCAAAACGTCACTCAAGTTTTCTCGGATCATTGGGTAAGTAATAATGAAGTAAAACACTGAGTATTAGGGAAAGATGATAAATCAAATGTTATCAACTGACTTGGTGATTGATATATGTGTTACATAAATCTAACCACTGTTTACATCGATGCATTTCTGACTAGGTATTAGAGTAAGGTGGAAGAAGGTTAAGGCAGATCAAACGGAAAAACAGTGTCAGTCCGTCAAGTCACTAACTGCTTGTCTAAGGTGTGGCGACAGACCCATACTATCTGATTGTAAGAATTGTTTGAGGACATGAAACAACAGGTCAGTCACAAACAATACTAAGACTGGTATATATACGGGTTTACTTAAGTACATATACCACAATCAAGTTAACAAGATGAATACCAGAACACAACAAAACAAGAAAAAAAACTGAAAATCTCGATGACAAAAAAGAGTGAATGCATCTGTACAAATGAGGAAGATTCTTAGCTATATAATACTGTATTCAAATAATGACTACAATTACCGCGCCTACCAAAACTAGATAGTCTGAGAATACTGAAATAGCTAATATAGTGCCTAACCTTACACATTGCGCCAGTGATGGTTCGAACAAATATATAGTTTAAAAGATAAATACTCTACATATTTACTACTCTCATAGTCTATGTTTGACAGACGTAAGTTAATACACTATAGAATGCATTTTAGAACATTAGTTCTATATATGACAGACAGATATCTTCTACATAAGTGATGCAAGTTGGCAATAGTCAAAAGAATTTCTGAATTTATACTAATCAGTTGCATAACAAATAACAAATAAAACTCCAAAGCTACAACTATTGAATTCGATTAGTCGTGTTGTTATCAACAATGAACGTCAGGTATATTCAGCTTATAAGCCCCAATTCGTAAGAAACTCATATTGCAGATTCGATCTAATTAAACTGAAGACTTGCAGCTAAAAAGCAATATCAAGGTATCCATTCAGGATATATATATATATATATATATATATATATTAAGGATGACTAGTCAAAATTCGGACTTGAATTTTAACGAAGAAAATGCAAAACCTTAAAAGTATCACATGAAAAACAAACAAACATACCGATGGTAATCTGGATAAACTTGATTTGAACGGTGATTTTGATAAATTCGATTGAAAATTCAGTGGAACTGTTGAAAAGATACATAATGTTATAAAAAAATGTATATTAGATTGTAGAGATGTAGGCTTGATAACAGAAAAGATAGCAGATGTGTCATCTACTTAGTGACTATGACAATGATAAGAGTATCTGATTTATCATTTACATGCATCAAGGATTGACCTCATAGTTCGGTACCATTAAAAACCAGCAAGTAACAGGCAAGTGTTTCCACCTAGCTATGAAACCTTTTAGAAGCACATACCTACGACAATAGAGCCGTTAGGACACACAGAACACAATTAATCATCGGCACCATAGAGTCGGCATTCAATAGGAGGATTTTCACCTCAATTAATTTGAAATATATCGCGATGATCATTTAGTGTAACTAGTGAGAATGATTTCAGCTCACCAGTGACCAACTTACAGACTCACTTGATTGAAGTGCGAATCCTATCATTAGACTTCAGCCCACTGATGATAACTTAGTTATTATTAGTATAAAGTAACAATAAAAATGTTTTTAAAATGTCATGTACTGTCAGTGGAGAATAAGATTTAGCAATTCTAAAAAAATGTCCACGACAAATCACGTAAATAAACAATCAGAGCCTGGTAATTAATAACCAAAATAACCAATCAAAAACAAACTGTACCAAGGACATTCGTGTATTGTACAAAAATATTGAAACTGTGAAGGAAAAGTAGACTAAAAATTACGGTGTTACACCTAATAAATAGGGCTGTCTCTTTTCTCTTTACAAGCATCTACATGCTCTGTTTGGCCACAGTCATGCGAAGAATCACTTCACAATAAACTTATAACATATGTAGGAAGAGCATCATTAGCAAACAATGTCACGACAAGATAATGAACTTTCAAGTTAGTCTATTTCATTGAGAATCTTTAGTTGAAATCATGGATTAAACTTATTTAAACAATCGATGAAGACTAGAGAATATTGAACAGTCACCTTGTATAAGTGTAAGACTTATTAGCAGTGTGTATTAATGATCTTGTCAACGTTTAAGTTTTAGGTCCAGTAACAAACTCGTTAGATTTAAATCATAGGATTCTCACCCTATGGTTCACATATCCAACTGCAATTAATTCAAAATAGTGAGAGAATAGTTGATCAAAGATTATGGAGATTCTCAATCGCTATAAAAGGATTGTAATAACGAAAAATCTCCCACCACCACTACCACTATCACCACCCAAATAAAAACAAGTGGAAACGACACAGTGTAAAATAACGTAGTTGCTTAGTGAATACTTTGAAATAAAACTGATTGAAAGACATAATTTAGATTGCATCGATAAACAGAATGAAAAAAAATCACAATAATACACTGACCTCGAGTTTTATACAGTTGTAAATGATCATCATCATTATCACTGACGTTATTGTTGTTGTTTGCACTATTATCAAGAAAACTAGCGAAATCTTTACCTAGAAATGATGATACAACACAATCTAAGTCAATATTAGATATATTGTTGTCATTATCTCCAGTCAATGTTTTGGTTGTTAGGGTTACCATTGGATGATTCGATTGGCTATGATCTATAATATAAAGAAATACAACTACATTTAATATTAATCGTCAATACAGAATAACAGCGTTAAGAAGAATTCGATAGTCATTCATCTCTATATGGGATTCGTCAGCAGTGTGTACTACTTACAACAACAGAGATGATGGAACTTATGGTCATCAAAGTTTCATATGATCGTTGAATTAGGATCTTCATGATACGCATTTTTAACTTGAGATTATTTATTTGCATGCGATATTCATAACGGATTGATCTTAGTATGAGTACTATTGTACATTGAACAGATTTCACGTCTTATTATCAGACTCCTCTGAAGAGTGGGTCCATGACAATCAGCCCTTAAGTAGAATACTCAACTCTGTAGTAACTGAGTCTTCATAAAATTGTAATTTTGATTAATTTGTGATACTGGGTAGCCTCATCTAAATCGAGTCTTCAGTGTTGGTCGAATTCGATTAGACAAGGTAAACAGAAGATCGTTATGGTTCCAATAGCTGAGTGATAGTATATCAAATAGTGGAAAGGGATGACACGGACTTGAATGATACACAACAGTTCACTTGCAAATGGTGGCACTTTTCCAGATGAGTAACAAGCAGCACGACACTTAGGTTAAGAGGAAATTCCTGCTGGTACCTTGAACCACCTAATATCACTATCACAAAGTAGTAAATTTTATATATTCACTGAATAATGTGTATGACGAACAAAACAATGAACAAAACTTACTTGTGTTTGAATACTGTACAGTCGATTCGCCGCCTAAAAAAGGTGTAGACGGTGGCGATATAGATGATGACGATGATGATGAATGTGACAAATGTGTACGATTTAAATCTTTATATTTTTGAAGAGTATGACCACCAGTAACAGTGCCAGTAACTGAAGGACGATTTGGACTTCGTTCAGTTGATGATGATGCTTGATAGATATCACGATTAAATAATAATTTTGATTTACTTCGTAATAAACTTGAAGAAATAGCGGTAGTAGTTGTAGCAGTGGTATCATTAGTGGAACTCTTTGTTGATAGACTAATTAAGGTTACGGATGGTGATAGATTTTGGATTCTTAAGAAAATAAAAAGAGAAATAAAGAATCGATGCAGATGAAGCTATCAGAACCATAATATGTTTCGAAGCAGTTCATTTTGTTGACAAGATATGGTCTACTGAATGTTTACAGTAACAAAATGAAAGTATGCTACGTACATATTTTACTTCTTATAAATACAAAATATTGCTTCACAGTTGATTTGCATTATATAGAGTGAAGGAGTTCAGTGCAATGATCACTTCAATCGTCTTGGAAGTTTCATTAAGCTTAATGAGTTGGTATCTGATGAAATCTCTGTACATTAGAAAGATCGTTTGGTTTTAGTAAATATTATTGCTTATAACAAGATATCTATCTTCTGATGACAAAGAAAGTACACTGTGTAGGAAACTGCTCTCTATTATTGTAAGAGTGCAAAGGAGATTAAGAAGGTAGAATACATATCAAGGCTAAGGTATTTGATCATAGATATTGTCCGAAAACTGCTCGTGTATTTGTAAACGACCGAGTAAGCAATGTTAGGGTCAGGTTATAGGCACTAGATAAACATAAGAAGTTAAGAGGCGAGGCTGTAGTCAATCATTCAATCATGAATAATGGGGCACATATATCCACAGGTTGTCATACCATATTAGTACGATGAGACAAATTTGATAACATTAACATCATAACATAATCCCGTAAAAAAAATAAAAGAGTGTGTGCAAAAGAATAATGGAACCTAGTATCTAGAAGAAGATAAACAATGAATACACTCATACCACTCTGATCAACTCTGGAAAACGTCACTCAATGTCGCCAAACACTGATCATTATTATCACACCAACCATAAATACATAGACTACATCCACCAACATCAGTTAGACCATTAATCAAAGACTTCTCCAACCGATGATACGTTTTATTTTAGCCACCCCTACTCTTTATATATCCTTCCATAGTATCAGTGAGTATTCAGTATCCTGAAAGGTCGTGGTTAGGCATGACATAGTACATATCTCATCCACTAAAGTGCGTGAGGGTTTCCAACTTCATTCAATATTATTATCATTTTTCCCTAGGATTCTGTGTCTAACATCGATATTGCTTATTCACTCATTCCATCATATATGGGCGGATACTTCGGAAACTTCTGTGATCAGAGACCTCAAAGCCTACTCATAACTACAATTTTGTAGTTCGTGTTCCGAATCAATAGGTTAAAACGGAAGGAACTTCTCAGCCCCTTCGTTGTGAGACAAATACCTTCCCTATGGCAAAAGTGACGTAATTTGACAACAGCTAAGTGAGCTTTCTGAATCCGGGCTGAGATCTGTTAGACACAAATCTACCAGGGCTGATAAGACTTCTGAATAAGTAAAGTGGTTGACGCACTCAACTACCGTACTCTCTATGACCGATCTAGACGGTGATGAAAACCTATCCTGAAGATAATGGTTCAGATATAGCTATGTATTTCCAACTACAGTCTATGCTGATGATTTAGATAGGAGGAGACTGGAAGAAGGCCAAGGATATTTCAGATCAAGGCTTAGTATTAGTTCGTAAAATTACCGACTGTTGATTCGAATCATGATATTATGTTAATAGGTGAAAGTTACTTAGTTAACATCCGCACGATAACCGTGATCAATGGTTGGGGATATAAACGACAACAGAGAATCGGTATCATACTCATACAATTGCATTCATCCACAATTATCTCAGATTTAATAATTACCATGATCCCATCTCGTCAACTTTACATAACGTTGTGCTGACGTAAACTGTGGCAACTTAGGCAAATACACTTTCGTGTCAAGTTTTATGTTCCTGAAAAAAAAGAGGGAGTTGATAGACGATACTAAACAAGTAACGTACACATTTAAACATACATAAAAATAGAAAGCAAAAAAAATACGAGTCTACTCACCTTGAATTTGTTGGCCTTTCATCTGCTGATAACATTATATTCGTTCTTGATGGTGTACTGAATTTTCGTCGTGCATTTAATGCGTTACCGGTTGAAGTATTCATTGATGCACGAAATACCGTTTCACCAGATCTTAATGCTCGTAAACAACCTTGTGCAGTGGATGCACTATTACAGTGTAATGACGTAGAATTATTTGTAATACTAGATGTTAATGAATGAGATGGAACAGAACTGGTGGTAGATATCATCGATGACAAACTAGGCGCTGGTGAAAGGGATGCATTTGTGGATATTTCAAAGTTGCATGATGATAAGGTGGATTGATGAGGATTTTGTTGTTGTAATTCTTGAACGGATATTTCATCATGACCATTACTTAAAGATGATGCATATTCACCACCAACACCACTACTACTATTACAACCATTGGATGACGAAACAACAGTCAACGAACTATCACGACTTGTTCTTGAACTGCCTAAACTACTTGGTTCGGTTAACGTGCCAATAATTGAAGCGGACGACGAGGAATTCGATGGTAAGCGATTTAAAGATGTTTGTGTAACTGATAAGGAGTAAGGAAATAAAGAGATAAACAAGCAAAATAATTGTACGATAAAGCAATAATTCGAAAACAGTTAAGTTACAGTGGTTTTATGAAGATCGGTTTTGAATTATTTTTTGCATTCATTATAAATTTCTTTGGTTGGGTACTACTGAAAATCAGAAAGCAGAAGATAATTGTTACGACCCAGTACGGGTTCTACAGAAGTGCGTGTCTAAGGCCCGATTATGGATTGAAGCCAGAGCTGTTACATCTGAACGCGCTGGGGTGGCCGATTATTATCGATTCTATTATCTGCCGAGCTATTGCCTATTGCTAGCACCCAGCCTTGCCTTAGTCTATTGCACAGACACAAGATCCGACCGATTATCAAGAAGCCCACTTGTTACTCACATGAATATATTATAACCAACAATACGCAAGATATATATACATAAAGCCTGATCAATGTCGTATGTCAGACACACAATATTAGCCAGTCACATGTCTCCGTCCAGACATGTCAAGAGCATTTAAGCATTACGAAAAACCTTTAACCATTAGTATCAACGCGCAAGATCCCAGTAGTGGGATTTTTATCTCAATCAATTTGTGATAAAGTAAGATAATTATTAAATTTCCTTGGTGATAACTAACTCAATCCCGGCTTATGTGGACCGAATTCGTCATGCAGGAGACAAAAGTAAGTTAGGTACCGTAGCATTCACTAGTTATACATCAATATAACTCAAAACTAACAACACATACAAGGAAGGTCAATGAACTACAAGGTCGGATGTTAACCAAAGAGAACAGTTAACGGAAATGCAAGAATAAATGAAGATAATCAATTATAAAAAAGACCATCAGTACAGATAGACTTGATGCTTGTAGTATTAATAGTGTTGGATTATATCTCTTGACAGTAGAAGTACAAACAAGCCAGGAAGTAGTCCGACTAGGAATATATATCAGATTATATCAACATATTAATGTCTTAAATATAGATAAGAGTACGAGAGAGAGGCGTGTGAATAAAAAGACTAATAACATGTAAAGAATATGAAAGTCAGATTACCATACTACTCTAGAGCAATACAATAAAGAAAATGAGCAGAGAGGTACATAAACACTCATTCAAAAGAAGGTATACACGAATTAGAAAACATAGTAACACGTTCATAAAAACGTCGAAGGCTTACAGTACACATAAGTCAAATCATTGGTTAAGCTTACATAAAGTGATCATTGAAGAATACTACTGTTTGACATTACTCTTACACATACTAATTCCTATTATTCAGTGTTCTGTAATTCATACAGGTATTTGATAAATGAGCTAGGTGTATATTGGTGGAACAATACAAATAAAGATCTAGAAGATAAAACATGAATACACCTGCATCACTCTGATAGATTTGAGCCATGTCACTCAACTTCTACAACCACTAATCGCGATTATTGCTAAGACCCAAACCAGGCAGTTTGCATTAATCAAAATGGCTTACATAAACAGATAACGACTTCGTGAAATGGTCTTACTTATATTCCATTCTAGTACTCCTACACCTCCCTAAGATTAAGTAGGTAGAAGTGGTTAAGCATATGTGATACATTACCTCAGCCGATAAACACTCATAACCTCGTCAAAAGAGTAAGAAATAATATTATCTCTAATAATCTACACAACTAGCATTTCTGACTGGTTTTGCGATTCAAATTGTCACACTACTTATAAGTAGTACGATAAAAAATGATTTGAATATTGTTTGAGATAAATTGTGTCTGGCAAGTGAAATTAAAGATAAGCATTCGTTTCACTCGGGACTCATCAGCTAAATGTATCTACACACCAATGTTGATGTTCATACTAAGCTTCGAACTCAGTCCGTTTCTTGTTAAACGTCACAGTGTCCACCATAAGGCTACACTTGTGCAACGGGGATGTATGCATAATTAGAATGCATTTAGATCTCTGTTGCCGTTTGTGCATCCTGAGAGGATTGTCTTGATAAAACGATAGTTCCCAGTGTTGTTTGAGTTGGATTGTAGCTGATGTAAATATCGACGCTGAGATGTAGGTACGTTTAGCTGACGAGTCCAAATAAGGAGAAATGTATGTCAACCACAATTCAACTCAAACAATACTTGTGAACTATTGCTATATTCAGAAAATTCGTTCAAAATGCATATATATATAGCAAAAGAGATTGATCAATTTCAGTTCATGTCAAATCAACAGGTAGGCAGATTCAAATCAATCAATCAATGCCTGTTACCCCAAGTGGAGCATAGGCCCCCCACCAGCATTCTCTAATCAACTTTGACCTGGGCTTTCCTTTCCAGCTCTTCCCTAGTGCTCTTCATTCTCTTCATGTCTGTTTCTAATTTCCGACACAATGTGTTCTTGGGTCTTCCTCTTTTCCTTTGGCCTACAGGATTCAAAGTTAGTGATTGTCTTGTGACACAGCTTGATGGTTTCCTTAATGCGTGTCCAATCCACCTCCAGTGTCTTTTCCTAATTTCTTCCTCAGCTGGAAGTCGATTAGTTCTCTGCCACAGAAGGTTGTTGTTGGTGGTATCTGGCCAACGAATCCGAAGAATCTTACGCAGACAGTTATTTATAAATACTTGTATCTTTTGAAGGATAATTTTCGTAGTTCTCCAAGTTTCAGCTCCATACAACAGAACTGTCTTCATATTTGCATTGAAAATCTTAACTTTAATATTGACTGACAGTTGGTTTGAGTTTCAGATGTTTTTCAGTTGCAGAAATGCCGCCCTTGCCTTACCAATCAGCGCCTTCACATCCGAATCAGACCCTCCTTGTTTGTCGATAATGCTGCCCAAATATGTAAACGTTTCAACGTCTTCCAGAATTTCTCCATCAAGTGTGATTGGGTTAGTGTTTGTTGTTTTGTATCGAAGGATCTTGCTTTTCCGCCTGGAGCCCCCTAGGATTGCTGCAGGTCCCAAGCCCGGATAAAGGAGAAGGGTTGGGCGTGAGGTTAGCAACCTCATCCCGGAAAAAAACAACAACCTTGCTAAAACAACGCTAACCAGTAAAAACCTTTATAACCATTTACAATCTGCCGTGAGAGTTGGAAGGTGTGTTATGACGCCTCATAGTAAAAGCCGAGTTTCTTTAGAAGCCACAAGGCCGATGTCCCTTCTGAAAACCACAGCAACAATTAATATAGATTTAAATACATTCAAATTTATGATTAAAACATAATTTAGGATAATGTAAAACAAACATCGATGTTCACTTTATTAGTTTTTCAAATAGAAATAACAAGAACAAAACAATTAACATGAACCTGACAACAACAAAAATGCTCAATATACCAATGAGTTAAGAAGAAAAAAATCTAGTAACAGTAGTAACAATGAATGATACAAATAAACAAGTTTGTATAAAATGTGAATAAAATTTATCTTTGTAGATAATGCAGAAAACAATTAAAACCAAAAAAAGTCGCACTTTTTGTTTTAATTGTTATTATTGCTGATCGATATAGAAACAAAGTGAAGTGAATGATACAAAGAAGGTATCATGTGTGTGTGTGTGTGTGTATGTATGGGACCGGTTGGAGAGAGGGGTGTGATAAGGTATAAATGAAAAGTTAGAAATTTAAGAATAGTTTATATTGGAAGATATACAATCTAAATGATTGTAAAACTTAGAAAATGGCCGAAATAATGTACATGACTTTTTTGTTTTGGCAAGTACAATATAGACACCATCTACAATTTACCATAATTAATCTATTGATATGTTAGTTAGTTAGTTAACTGAATAATCAATGATTAAAACTGAATAGAACAACTAGTTAGTCATGTGTAATAAATTTGAGAGGAGAAAATAAACCAATATATAAAAGCAAATATGGATCACTGAAAGAATAATTTGTATTTTGGCCAAGTTTTCAGCAGTGGCTACTTACGACTTACAATATTTAAATATCAACCATGGACACAAAATCAATTGAGAAGACGTCAAAGAAATTCAAAGAATGCCAGAAAACATAATTTGGGTGTGTCTGTACCTTTTGATTGATATTGTTAAAGACTGAATATTGAGAGAAGATTACTTCGATATGGTATAAATTAACAAGCATGAATGAAGTTGAACTGTGAATAACAGGTGGAATATAGAACAGGCAACTCGTCTTATCAGGTACTGTTCAGCTGGATATATATGCTATATCCCAAATATTATGCTCACCCTTGGACACGAACTTAGTTCATTCATGTTAGGTGCTATCGCCTTCTCCATTAACCTACTGAATTCGGGCAGCCAAAATATGTGACAGTGGTGTTTTACACAAACAAATTGAATTCAAGTCAGTAGGTGAACATGAAAACTGGAATTCTAAAGATAAATTTAGCTGACGAGTCTCAAACAGGACAAAACTTACGTTCTTGAGTTAACTTAAGAGCTGCAATTCAATTTGATAATGACACAGGATTTCAATAAAAGAAGATTAGATCAATCTGTGATCAACACGCATATGAACTTGGGTTCTGTTTATCAATCTATATGGAGAAGGTCAGCCAAAAGGCATGCAAAATCAAATAAACTGATAAAATTTTTAAAAAATATGCACTGACATGATTATCAAAGAAAGATTAGCCTACAGTTTGAGCAATAAACATAATTACATGTAGTGAGTAGTGATGATGCCTTGTAGAATGACACAAAAAGCTACTCAATTGAATAACGTAATTTACAGAATACTACTCAACCAAATCAAGAACATACAAACGCATCCACACAATGGAGCACTTTAGGAAGAACCAACAAATTTTTTAAGAACTCTCTAATTCAAAGGGGGGGGTTAGAAAATCAACCAGGATAGTAACAAAAAAGCTTAATGATTTAAGAAATGATTATACAATTGAGTAAACGAACAGGATTTCATGATGGTTGGAAACAAAATATGTCAAATGCTATTATTTAATGTAAGTTGATTTTAATAGGGTACGCAGAGGCAAAATAAAAGGAGGAACTTGAGTGTTATCATATTTGAATTGATGCCTTATGATTATTTGAATTAGAATGTGATTGACAAGCGGAATCCAGGAGCGCCTTTCATCCTATTTGGGGCTCATCGATTAGATGTATCTGCATCCAAATACATCAGGATAATATATACATACCCGTTGCACAAGTGTGACTGTCTAGGCTCCGTAGTCTAGTGGTGAACGTGGTGGCGTTCGGCACGAAACGAACTGAGTTCGAATCCCGGTGTGAACATTAACATTGGAATGCAAGTACATCCAACTAACAAGCCCTAAATACGACAAAACGCGCATCCTGTATTTCGCTTGCCATTCACAATCCAACTCAAACAATACCTGTGTACTACCGCTTGGTATGATGAGACCCAGAGGAATAGGCATTACAATCAATATAGTTCAACTGCATCATCATGATAGACAAACTCAACCACCACGTCAAAGTAGCATCGACCTTAAAAGAACAACAAGACAAAGGAAGTCACAAATAGATGGGAAGCTATATATGACCCTGAAATTCTATAAACTTTCAAAAAAAAGACCTGTTGTACTAATGAGAGAATTAGTAATCAGGATAATAAAAAAATAATCTGATGTTCCCGTAAGAAAAAAACAAAAATTTTCAGAGAACATTGACTAGTCAGTGTTTTGGAAAGCTTTACGAGGGATTATTGAAAGCTCCTATCATAAAACTTAGAAAAATACATAAGAGATAGCTACAAAATCATTGTTTGATCTCCTCCATAGTAAATGTCAATGTTTACTAAAAAAAGAAGTTTAAACCAACTTGACACTTACTTGAATTAGGTCGACTTAGTAAAACCGGTCTACTGATTGTTAAACGTTTATTATCATCAGATTGATTGAATCCAGTAATCAAATTAGTTTTATTCAACGTTTTTGATATTGATGAACTACGACGTGTTAAACTGCCAAATGAATTATGTTTCCATGAGAATTTAGACTCTGTTTTAATGTCACATTTAATGTTTTTATGTTTATCATCAACATCTATAGTATTATCAATGATTGTATTCTCATCAGTGTAAGATGAATCGATTGAAACATCGTCTATATGTTCACAGTTCAATGTTCTTTGTGTTTGATAAGATGAAGCGAAAGAATTCAATGCATTCGTATGATTGTTCTGTTTATTGATCTTACTATTATGATTATTATTAGTATTAATACGTGTGGATGTATCAAGAAGATCCATCTTATTTGTCAAATAGGACAAACGCAGTCCATTTGATTTAGATAACTGTCGATCATGTTCAGTTAAATCTGATGTTAGAGTGAAGGTCGGACTATTCGTTGTCGACTCATTATTTAAACAATCAGTTGATTTCAATCTGAAGCAGAATAGAATACATTAATTACTCTTTCTTTCGATGATGATACACATAAACGCAAAGGAAACTTTAGATTTGAGTTTCATGCTACTTGGTATTCATTGGAAGAGTGAACCTGCAACCTTAAAAAAACTGATGTGACCCCTCCCCCCCACCATTTAGCTCATGTGATTCGAACCTGTGCCACCAATTTCTACAACCTGAAACAATACTACTAAGTTATCTGGTCATAATCTAAGTTCGCGAGAACATTTCGTTGACGAAATTTATGTTCGGAGTGTACCAGCGACTACCTAGAAGCATCTAAAACAACCAGAAATCTTGTGTATTATTCACAGAGTTAAAATTAGTAATTTCTGAAAAAAACAGTTAAATATAATTCAATTATAAATAGATAGTCAATTTGAAGGAATTTCTCATCATAGATTGTCATCTTCAGTTGAAAAACAATCGATAATTAAAGATTACTGGATGGTTTTTACAGGATTGGTTGCAAGTACATGACGATATCAGCTTACAACTCAACATAATGGAAGTCATAATATTCAAGCCTTTTAATGAGCATAGTATTATTAGGTCAGTAAGTTGATAACCAATAGTTTACACACCCACCTAACTTCAAGATGATCCTTATTCAGTGTAATAGAGGTGAATTTCATGAAGTATAAATGAATGACGGCTGTAAACTATAGTGTCAATGATCAGTCAATAATGGAGAGAATAAGGCAGACAAGTGTGATTTCACTAAATATTCCCTAAAATAAAATGCATGAAAATATAACCTACTCTAGTTTTATATGCTTCTGTGTTGAAGTAACATTTGAGAAATAGTTTGTTAGATATCAGAAAAACAAAGTAACTATCCACCCTTTAATACTTTAAAAAGCTGTATCTAATCAAAATTACAAGAAAAGAAATGAAGCATATCAGACCCTTTCTAGGGATGTAAATGTTTTAGGTTCAATTATTTAGGGATCCTGAATGAGCAATGTTAAGAAAGAATACTGTTCTGGGACAAAACAATTGTCCAGTGTTTTTTAGCCTTCAATCGGTGTCTAGTTATAGCCAATCCGAAATGCAAATTATAATGCACATATACTACTGGGACGTTGAAAAACAGAAAAATAGATAAAAAGTAAGTACAGTAAACAAAAAGTTAAGCTAATATTGGGTGCTGTGAAGATTATTGTAATTAACATTTGCAGTATAGGCTGACCACAGTTAGAATATCATTAAAAACAAAAAAGCGCTAGATGACTTTGGTTCTACCACAGGATTCATCAACAGCACACATCCATGACATCACCAGCGATCAAACTCAGGAGCTTCGGGTACTGTGGTAGGTACGTAACCATATGGGTTGTAGATGCGACCAGCTGAAGAGTTCTATAGTAAAGTGACACAGACGTCCAATGTTTCCTGGTTTTTAGTAATGTTATAACTATGGTGCATCTGTGATATATAATTCAGAAAATTAAGCATCGAATCTACACAATGTAAGCATTTACCTTGTAGTGTCAGTAAGTGTGCTATCGACATGCAGCTTATTGCTATAGTCAGAATGACTTCCAATACCTTTATTGTCACTGGTGGTAGCAGTAGTATCAGGTTCATTGATATCTTCAACATTATGATTCGTTTTTTCAGCCGTGGAATTATCCAATGGGAAACATTTGAATACTTCATCTAATAATGATGAGCCTAAGTCGAATCCCTACAAGAAAAAAAAAATAAAATCTCACTGAGATAGGAGTACGTAAAAGTAAGGAGCATCAAAATTACTACTTATGATTTGTGAATTTATAGGATGTGTGTGTGTGCGTGGAGAGTAACACCATGGTTACCAGTAGAAACCTGTTGATAGCAATAACTACTAATAATATATTTACTAAGTGTAGATTGGTACATATTATTGCTAGTTATACTCTAGGTGTGTGTGTGTAGAGGGGCGGGCAAGTGGTACTATCTGGTTGCATAAACCGAAGTTAGTAAGGTGGAGCTCGAACCAACTAAGTAACATAGAAGAAATTATTAGTTATTCCCATGTAATATTTCTTTAAATTATTGTCTTAAAAAAGTACAAGCATCAAGACCATAGTAAAATATTATATTTCTAATAAGCAGGGAATGGATGACACTCCTCATGTTAGTAGATATATCTCAACACGTATGTAGATAAGGATTATGATCCATTGAGTGTACGATATATCAGCCTATTCAGTCGTGACTGATTGTTTAATAAAAGCGTAGACAAATAGGCGACATATCTCACAATCCAAAGAAAAGAGTATTAAAACATAGATATACTTTATCTGGTGGGTGGACTATGATTCATGAAAGGTCAGTCAGTTATAACATAGAACTTCGTACGTGCATACATTAGTTCAAGTTGCCATGCTACAATTAACAGAAGCAGATAAAATTGTATGACAAAATACCACAGTAGTGGAGGTAGTAATAAAGTTACTATTAATGGAAATGACTAGAGATCGAAGACTACAAATATATATACATATATATATATATATATATATATATATATATATCAGCAAACAGAAAATTATGATGAATTCAGAAGCCTAGAATTTGGAGGAGGACAAGGAATAGATGCACCTGCATCATTGCATACTATTTCGAACCATATCACCCAAGTTTTCTGACCATTGGTTAAGATCAGAAGGTAGACCCAAACCAAGTAGTTTGTACCTATTAAAATGGCTCATCCAAATTGTCAATAAGGATAACCAGGCATTGATTGACTGGACTGAAATATGCCAGCCTTTCTATCTACAATTGTGTTAGTATAATCTCATTGGTTCTAATTTCGGTTCTTGATCGAACTAACAAATCTAATGTTAGTACGCATTACATGATTCATCGTTTGACTAATGTAATGATATCCACTAGGGTAATAGGCTTCGGTTAACTGACATATTGTTAAGTTGTTTGAATGAGCCAAATCGGAAATGTATAAATTCCAATCATATTTAAATCACTTAGCAACCTAGTGGATAACCAAAACCGGTATCATTATTCCTAACCACCGTTATTATCATTTGTCATTTATTATCATACAGACAGGCAGACAATGCTATTTATCGAATAGTGACACCAATATATTTTTATTTCGTCACTATAATATACAATTATTTGTATTTTGTAACTAGACAAATTTTTTTGAAGATGAAAAATGATACATAGAAAACTGGGAAGAAATAGGATAGAGTAGATGTAAGTAAAAGAATATCATGTTATTTCATACTGATCATCATTAGTTTTCTTGCAACGAATAACACACATAAATCACTACAAGTCTGTATAAATCTACAAACATACATAAGACGTACTTACATTTGAATGTTTACTATTTAAAAGCCTGGATTCTTTGGACTAGAGAGAAAAAAGAAGCATACGCTATCATATAAACCGACACAACTGAATGCAGTTAGCCTTTGTTTCATGTTTAACACAGAAAGAAACTGTAGTTTATTCATTTCTTAGGGTGTCACCATTAACTAGTAACTAATCAGTTCAGTCAGTCAATGTCTGTCACCCCACGTAGAGTAAAGGCCACCAACCAACTATGTCCTGAACCTTTCATATCTGAACAGCACTTGGGAAGAACTGAAAAGAAAAGCCTGGAATCCCCTTACGGTTACTACCGGTCCAAAGCCCAGGCAAAGGTGGAGGGTTTGACATAACATTAGCAACCCCATCCCGCAAAAAAACACAACGTAGCTAAAAAAACGCTAATTAGAACGCTAATGTTCTATATAAATTCTTAACATAACAACTTTGTCTGATACAGATTTCGTGTAAAATGTTGATTAACCCAATTATTATTTTGTAAGATTGTTTACGTCGGACAAGCAAGAAGAATGAGTTACTAAATGAACATACTGGGTAGTAAATATTGATGAATGATAAGTCGTCAAACGAATGAGCTGGTTTTCTAGAGGTTGCTTTTAACTTATCATCTGTAATTATCACAGATTGAAGCCGATTGAGTAACATAAAAAAACAAGGAGCACTAGACAGCTATTTCGTCCATGTATGAGATTACTCAGTAGTGGGCATTCACGACCCAAATACTAATTGAACCCAGGATATGCGGGTTTTTCAGAGAACATTTAACCGTCATTATCACTGGGCCGAAGTTCAGCGGATTCCCACTTCAATTAATCAATGATCGTAGAGCTTTAGAACTCTGCATTTTAATGGCACTCATTCGAGATGAATTTATGACGAACAGAAACAATAAAATTTACTGATCAAATTTGTAATAATGATACGCTGAAATAGCAATCCACAAACTGACCAGATATCATCAGATATCACGATTCTGGTTAGTGATTACGTTGAGAAGACGCAGAGGTTGATAAAGGCTTTGAATAATGACACCAACAACTTTAAAATACGTTTCTTATCCTCTAAATTTTAGCACACTACTTCAAGCCAACATCCAGTTTGATCACATGATGTGGAGTAGTTAAATAAGACTGACCACTTCAGTTATATCGGAGAGTTGTTAGGAAATGATGGTAAACCGGTTGATGAGATTGTTAATATTCATCAACTGGGGTGGTTGGGACATGTGTTACATATGCTCGTCCAACTCCAACCGCAAAAATAAATGCTCATTCCATGAAGTCTAAATCGTGTTGGTAAATGTAGACTACTTAGTTGGGATCGGCGGGATTGTCGTAGTCGATATCTGAAGACTCTAGGTGATTTGGCTCAGAATCAATCACAGTGGCGCAGATGCAATCACTCTTTGTCATTCCTACAATCATTAGCTTTAAATTGTCTCACACTTTCCTTAACACGAACTAGCTCTTTCTCTCTGTACTATATTTTATTTGTTAACACTTCTACTACTAACATGACGTAACATATAGTTATACTAATTTGGTGTCTATTTTGATGTGTTAATGACATGTGACAACTTGAACCGATGGAAATTTGTCAGATTCTAAGTTCTACACACATACATTTTGAAAGCGCCAACTACTCTGGTGTTGAATACAAAAGGCTTATCTAACTTTTACTAAGCTGTGCCACAGTATGATGAGATATTTGTGAGCAGCAAGTTTTGTATGTGTCTTTGGAATATTTTCTGCCTATAGTGGAGCCACGGACTGGATAGTGCTGAGGTTGGGTGTACAGTGATCGATAGAAAAGAGTTCATTAATGAACTTATAAACGTGTATCCAATGGTTAAGATATACAGCTGGTTAGGTCACTGGTTGAGAGTATGGATTTGTTGTTTGAGAAAAATTCAAGACTCAGAATTCAATGATTGGGTAGTGTGGTTGGTCATAGTGAGGCAGCTGCATTCACTCTTCAATCGCATTCGCTCCTTTTTAAAAAATATTTCATATGTCTTGATTGACATTTCTCTCTCATGGAACTATCCCTCTGAGCGATAAATCTTTACCAGTTTTGAATATATGATTTTCACTAAAGTGGATATTCATCCCTCTCTTTAGTTCTGAGCCGAATCAAGACGTAGCAACCTGGATTGGGAATGATTCATACTTGCAATAGACAGCTAGATATTACATTTCTAATGATCATCTGAACAACGCAGAGATGAATAGTAATGAAAACCCTCTTAGCTGGCAATCAGTAACTACTGTATTATCTTAAATATGTAATAAAAATGACAAACCAGAAAAAAAACATGAAAACATACATTCGATTCCGAAATAACATTGAATTTGATATCATCGAATAAATCTGTATCACTATTATCAGATCTTTTGGAATTCTTATTAAAAGAAGTAGTTGTTATTTTGTCAATTGGTGCTTTAGTAGAATCATTCACCTTTGATATAATTTTTGTAGAGAATAAATCAACATCTTTTGACATATCGGCAGGTTTTGATTGGTACGTTTTGACACTTGAAGGATTCTATAATACAACAAGGATGTAGAAACTCGTTAGAGTCATTAGGAAGATAAATAAATAAACAAAGTGCTGTACAAAATATGTGAAGCAAACAAGTATGTATTATTAGTAGTTTCTTGTTCAATGGGATGGATGATATAATTGAGAAGCAAGCGTCCTCATTCTGCATAACATTACAAGATCATATATAATGTAAAATTGAGGTCTCTGACTACATTTCACAAGAACTAAATTAGTTTGTTAGGATAACATAGTTCCTGAATGCTTGTCTCTAGTCGTACCTGGATCCAAGATGAATGTTTGATTTATTTAACCTTTGAGTATGTGATTGATTTGTAACCGCAGTTGTTAACTTGCTGTGAAGGTCAGGCTTGCTTATTGTAATGATACAATCGAACATATGTTCTCCTATACTCTAGAACAACCAAGCAGATCGCTGACAGAAAAAGAAGAAAAGTAGTAAAATTAATGTCCGACCTGCGAAGCCGAAAGGCTGACTGTACGCGAGTGTGACCGACATCAGACAAATTGAATTGCAGAGATGCTGCCATTTCGCAGCAGAAGGAAGTGGTTAGAAACGATTAAGATTGAAAATACACACCTCATCTTACTGCATGGCTAGGCTTTTATAAGTATGTTGCTAACATATATCTAAAACTATTCATAGGAAGGTTTGTGTAGTCGACATTAAACAGATATCATATAGGGTTTGCGGTCATGTACCAAGATCGTTAAGATCATCTGTAATTTAGCTCTGTTTTCAAGGGTTCGTTTAACACTCTAAGTTGTGTTACAGATTGCATTACGAATACGGTCATTATTAATATATAGTGTATAAACGCAAACACCTTATTTAATTTATTTTGGTCACGGACATAGTGGCATAGATGTGAATCTCTGTCATATCTAGTATATTCGATAACAAACTCAATTAAATTGAGCTCCTATCAGGAAGTTGACTTATAGCGTTAGAATATGTAGACGATATAATGAAAATGCTAACAGTATGCAGTCATCTGAACGCTTAGAGTACTAATTCAGTATGTTTGACATGCATTTTTTTCTCTCGCTACTTCAGGATTAGTTCCGATAATCGCTGTTATTGATAACATAGAGAGAAATAGTTGAGTGTATTGACCAATTAAATTATCTTAAAATTCTATGTAGTTAGTCCTGGAACATCGGTGCTGAATAAATCGCGGTATGGATTCAGTAGGCTCGCTTGCCATCTTTTAACTCGCACCTGTTGCACAAAGGGTGAATTTACTACACAGCATCCTCTCTATATTAACATATGACCGTGAAAATAGAAGACATGAGTAGATTATAGGTCTCTGATCGTGAGTTACAGAAGAACTGTTGATGTATCCTTGAACAATCGAATAAGCAAAGCTGAAGTTAGATACGGGGTACTAGGCAAAAATGGCAAATCGGTTGATAAAGTTTTAAATATTTATTGACTATGGTGGTTAGGATATACAAAGTATGTCACCGCTCACATTGACGAATACATTGACTGTTGGGTTTGAACCATGTTGATTGATGTCTGTTTGAAGTTAGCTAAAACTAACTTCAATGAATATTTCTAGGGTAGCACAGTCCAACATGTCGAATGTAAACCTATAATTTTCTAGTGGATGTTATTAGCTTATAATACAAATCTCTGACAATAATTACTGATATGCCGGGGACCTAACGAAGATTGAATATCTTCAAGAACTGTGCTTTAGAACATTATTTCAATTATTATAACTGTGGATCGTGTAAACATTTCGTTTCTATGACTGTTATGTTCCCCTTGCCCGGTCCTTTCGTTTAGTAATATTTACTCTTAGTATATTGTTATTTACTATGAACTACAGTGTACAAGCTGTACCCATTCACTACCACTCTTTCCTTTGTTCTGTATTAATGTTAGATTTCTGATTGGTTTACCATGTGGTCTGTTTTATGTGTATATAAAGGCATGATTAAAATACAATATGTTCTCAGTTTTCCCTTCTCAGATCTCCGTTTTCCGGTTTTCAATTCTGATTCTTCTATTGTTGGCCTGGGGGTGAGTGGGCTTAGATTAATCGCTCATTATCAGTTAGGCACACTCCATTGGTGTTCGCTACAACCAACCAAATCCTCCTTCCTTTCTTTCTCACGTCATAAAAATTACACTTTGATAAACAATAGTCAGCACAAATCTAAGCATTCACTCATTATGTTAATATGATAACGCCCAACTATGTTTATTTATTTTTGTTTAAAACAGTTAGTTACAATCGATTGGTTGAAACAGTAAACAATAGGAACAATAAGTGTGTCAATGAGTCATAGATACTACTCATTCAATAAATCTAATAGACTACTACTTTCTTCAGAATGAATAATCTTGATAAACAAATTTCCTTTAAAAATTCATGTCTATTGTTCAATAAAACAGAAGATGAAAGTTACAGAGAAAACGGTTAGTATTATAAATATTGATGCAGAATAATAACTTCAAAAATTAAAACAATTCACACTGTTTAAATATTTAAGTTGGATTGTGACTGGCAAGTGGAATCCAGGACGCGCGTTTCGTCCTATTTGGGACTCATCGGCTGGATGTACCTGCATCCCAATGTTGATGTTCACACTGGGATTCGAACTAAGTCCGCTTCGTGTCAAACGCCACCGCGTTCACCACTAGGCTACTGTGTCTAGAAAGTCACACTTGTGCAACGGGCATATATATGTAATTAGGATAAGCTTGTATTTTCCAACAGATACTGACCAGTTTCAGTCCATTAAAAATCAACGGGAAAATACAAGCTTATCCTAATTACATAAATTCTCACTATGGTGATAACCATTTATTGATATACTATAATGTTTAACAAGAAAAGAAATAAGTAATGATTACTGTTCATTACTCATGTATGCTTCCAGTACAAGAGTGTATGATTATACAACATGTTACTAAGCTGTTCAAATGTAATAATAAGTTGAGAATATCCAGTGATTACCAATTACGTGTAAATCACTAAATGATATGCTGGATATCTAAAATCATACAATCTAATGTGTTATTATCATAGTGAAATTAGTACACTGTGTCCATAATGTTTGTAATAAGAGAATTTATTCAGATCATTTGTATTCACGTCACAAGTTACTTTTGGTTAGTTACCTACCATTGAAGATTAGGCTGCACTGAACAGCTGAATTAGCAACAAAAAAATAAGAAGAGATTGGTCTCGAAAATGCCCACTTCATCTTACTCGACAGATTTCTGTTTCCTGTAGTCAAAGCAACCGCGAAGTAATAAGTGCTCTCTTACCTTTAACACCAATTAAGATCATCCTGTTGTTACGGCAATATAAAGATAATGATTATCAAAGAAATAAGTATGGAATTTTAAGGTCATAACTCTAAAACATTTCTGTTGGCAACGAATAGCATAAAAGAAAAAGAAATATTCGGTTATTTAAATAGAGTCAGTCCGTGACAAAATTCAAATCGGAATATAACTCTAAGCTAATGAAGTCGTGGATATTTATCGACTAAAGTGATTGAGACATAAACTAAGTTTACCAACTTCGATGTGTGATGTTAGCTAGTGTAGAAGGATGACGAAAAAGTCAAGAATACATTTCACGAACAACTAGAAAACCAGTCAGTCAACTATGTAAGATGTATCCAACCCGAATCAACATGGAATGAAATTAAAAAAGCTGTTGAAACAACAGTAATATCTACTAGTAAACTAAACCAAAAAATTAGGAAAACTCAGTAGATTTCAGCTGCGTCTACTGAACTGATAGATGCCTGGCAACGCATCCCGTCTAGTTCTCAATACGATGAGGAGCGAAAGCAACTTAAACACAAACTGGTTAAAAGCTTACGCAATGATCGTGAGCAATGGTGGGTGACGAAAGCTAAAGAGATGGGAAAAGGCAGTGGTAATAGGTAACAGTAGGCAACTGTTCAGACTTATTAAGGAAACGGGTATCAGAAATCCAACTGTAAGTGAAACTATCTCAGAAAAAGATGGGTCAATCATTCACTGTCAATCCAGAAGGTTGGACCGATGGGCAGAACACTTTAGGGAACAGTTCAATTGGCCCTCGGCCTCATCCCAGTTGCCTACCATTCCAAAGCAATCTGAATGGCAAATTGATGCAAGGCTCATAAGTCTTAGTGGGGTTGAGAAAGCTAAAGGAAATCTAAGTCGAGGAAGAGCAGCAGGACCCGATGGACTAACCCCTGAGATATTTAAGGATTGTGGTCCAGTTTTAGCAAAGAGATTAACGGGGATCCGGTATAGAATCTGGGAATTGGACGTAATCCCATTTGACTGGTCTCAAACACTAATTGTCCCAATCTATCAGAAAAAACAGTAGTCCTCTTGTGACAATTATCGAGGAATCAGCTTAACGAATATTGTGTCCAAAATATTAGTTTCAATAATACTTCGACGTCTAACTAAAGCTCGTAAAAAGCAAACTCAAGAAAACTAAGGTGGTGTAGACTTGGACGTGGTTGCATACACCAAAATATTCACACTTCGGCAAGTTCTGGAACATAGACACACTTTCAGATGCCCAAAAATAGTTGTATTCCTTGACCTTAAGGTGGCATTTGACTCTATCGATCGTAAGGTTATGTGGCAATGTCTGTCATTGAAAAGCGTACCAGTGAAGTACATTAATACTATACTAGCTCTCCACTAGAACACCACATATCGAGTCAGAGCTTATGGCGGATTGTCGTCTTAACTGATTACCTCAAGTGGTGTTCGTCAAAGTTGTCCGCTTTCCCCATTTTTAGTTAATCTTATCATTGACATACTTTTAGAGTTAACATTGTTATCGTCTGACTTCTCCAGAGTTGACCTCCATCCAGGAGATAAACTTGTTGACTTAAAATATGCAGATGATCTAGTTCTCTCAGGTGAAGATGCCGATAAAATGTAGATTCTTTTAACTACCTTAAACATGAATGTAAAGTTGCTTGGGATGCCATTCTCTCCACCCAAATGCAAAATGTTACTTCAAGATTGGCTTGATTCGACACCGAAGTTAGTGATAGGGAGTGAGGCAGTTGAATGTGTTGACCGCTTCACTTATCTTGGGAGGCTCATTAGTCCTAACGGTCTGGTGTCTACAGAAATCTCTGCTCGTATACATAAGGCCTAAATAGCTTTTGGGAATTTGCGTCAATTGTGGTGTAGGCAAGGCATCCGAATACTGACCAAAGGACGCGTCTACTGCGCAGCAGTTCGATACGTTCTAATTTATGGATGTGAAACATAGCGATTAGGATAGAGGATATTCGTAGGCACCTAGTATTCGATCATAGATGTCTTCGAAACATTGCTCATGTTCACTGGAACCACCGAGTAAGCAATACGTGGGTTAAGAATAGGATACTAGGTAGATACGGTAAGTCTATTGATGAAGTAGTGAATCTCCATCAGCTAAGGTGATTAGGACATGTGTTACGTATGCCTAACCACCGCTTACCTCGACGAGCAATGCTGTCTGGTGTGGGAGTAGGCTGGAAGAAAGCTAGGGGCGGCCAAACCAAGACATGGCACCAGTCCATGAAGTCATTGATAGTTGGGCTGGGCCATGTTAATAGATGCAGACTACCTGGTTGGGGTCCGCGTGACGCTCGTAATAAATGGTCAAAGACCTTGAGTGATATGGATCAAAATCGTTGGCAATCGCGCAGGTGCATCCACTCCTTGTCTTCCTCCAAATTCTAAGTTTCTGAACTTATCATAATTTTATTTTTACAGAATCATATTTTCTTAAGTCTTATCTCCGATGTCTATTCCTTTCCATTAATACTAACTCTGTTACTACCTCCCCTACTCCGGGATTTGATCCGACAATTTAATCTCTATCAGCTAATTGGGGTATGGCAGCTTGAACTAACGTACGCATGTACCAAGTTCTACTTTGCAACTGATTGACTGTTGGAGGATGGAAAGATACAAGTAAGTCAAATCAAAACTTAGTATTGGATCATGAAGCCAGGGATTAGTGGTGTGAGTCATGTTGACAGGTGAAGACTTTTTGTTTAGGGCTGGAGGAGAAATCTCAATAAGTGGTAGAAGATACTGAGGCATAATCATATAAATACTATTCTCCGCACTATAGTAAGAAATATAAACCACTGCATTCTAACAAAATGATTTGAAGGTATTTTATGAACTTTATGATCTGATCGCATTTCTCTTCATGTAAGTGCACTTCTGAAGAGTTTTGAGTCAAGACGTAACGCCTATCAAAATATCAACTAGTTTCCAGTTCTTCTCCAGCTGTTTCCAAGAAACTTTAATTTTGAGTACAAACAATAATTGGAACCACTTAAAATTAAGCAGTCACTAGTTCGAATCCTGCCTCCATATTCTTCACAAAAATGATCTTATTAACAACCAGAAAAAAAACGTAAACTTACGATTTGTAAAGTATTCGATTTGTTAGTCATGTTGTTTGCTTTAGTGAATTTATATGTTTCTTCAGATACATTGAAATCATGAAGTGATTGAGAATCCGAGAGATTATCTATGATACGAAATAAATGATAACATTAGTAAATAAGAAAACCTGTTAAACAAACTAATATAACCGAATAGATTAATCGAAATATTAATTGAAAAATGCAATTCATGAATCGTATCACAAATGCATTTAGTTATTGGTTTCTATCAAGTTGAATGTATCTTGTCGAAATGCAAGAATGTCAACTGTGTAAAGTTTAGTTCACTGACTACAGCAGTGAAATACTAATCAAGTTATTAACAGATGAACCGGTGAAACCAAAAAGAAAAGATGTATGCATCATGGTAGCTAAGCAGATGAACACAGGAATATGTCAGAGAGAGTGAGGGTATTGAATCAACTCTTTCCAGTGTTCTCATTCAGTAGTGAAGTTAGGTAGGGTGTTGGTGTGATATGTAGGATTTATGTATACTACAAACCAGAACGGCTTATACAAGACTGGGTCAAATATAGAGACTTAGTGATGTGAGTTTGGTTGCAAAAGGTTGGGTTTACAATGAGTCTATGAGAGCGTTCTGTCCTATGCTTTTAAAACGTGATGTTAAAAAACCTTATGTCTTCAATAATAGTTGTCTCGGAAGGGTTCCTGACAGGCTATGGAGATACTGTGTTAGTGATGCTAAGTTTCAGAAGCAGTGACGACAATGGTTTGGCTATGTTACACAAGTAACATCCAAGCGGCTTATATATGGTGTAACTGTTTCTATACTTGGTGGACAAAAAGGAGGTAGTAACTTTATAACACATAGTTGTGGTTTAGAAGAAAGATATAGAGTTTTGACTTCTACTGATCCATAACGACTATTTGATTAGGGTCCTTAATATGATGCGACTCAGTGGTTTGAGATGATGTTGGATATGGCTCAGTATAGAGGTCAGCGAAGATTTTTCTGAAATATTTTTTATACTCCTCATCAAAAGAGAAGATTCTTGAAACAAACCAATTCCTAATTGATGTATGTTTCACTGAGATGTATCCCTAATCTAATTTTGAAATTCTTCTGTTAAATCTCACCTTTTAATTCACTATCGCATTTCCTCTTTCATTTCTTTGCAATATGATCTTTCCAACTGTATAGCGCATACATTTCTGGTACCCTTGTTTACCAAAAAGTTATGTCAAAAGAAACTACTAAATTTAGTCGTTTCTACTAGCCACAGATTGGTGTCATTTGGGTATCAATGAAAGCCACGGAGCACTTAATAGACGGTCCATGCTAATACGGGTTTCGTCAGCAGTGCATACCTATCTCCACTTCAATTTAACTACAGCAATCAGTTCATGAGTGACTAACTTTAAGATATTTCTCGAGCAATAATGTGAAATTGTGACTTGTGAAGTTCAGTTTCCCCTAATGGCACTAAATAATCATTGCGCTATATCCTCAATTGATGGAAGTAGGGATTCTACTAGTGAACGACAACCCAGTGGCGTAGATGGTTAAGCGTTTGCTATGAGGTCGTAAGGCCCTGTGTCCAACTATATGGCAGGAGCGAAATGCTAAAGAGTTACACATTAATTAGAGATAGTTGTCTAGTACTTCCTGGTTGACAATAGTACCCAACTGACATTAATCTGTGACGAAAATAAACAACTAAAGTTAATACCTATCCTCACAAACCACCTAAATCCAAATAAGTAAACTATTTTGTCACAGTCCATATTCCTTAACAGTGTTCATTCATCAACGATCATACACATAATCAGATTCATTATGATTACATTTAATGGCAAAATCGATAAAGTTCAGTTGATGAATTTTTGTGCAGCAATCGGTATTTATTAGCCTTAATTGACTTTCGATATAGGTTGATTGTTATCTAATATCATTAATGTGGGGAAGGAGATAACGCCACGAGCCATCAGTCAGTCAGTTAGTCATGCACAAATCAGAACAAGAGACAGGGCTTAAATTATATACCCTAGCACTAAATTAAAATTACAGAATAACGCGACAATATAGTACATCGGAGGAAATAAAGCTGTGAGTGCGAAAGAATAATGAAACTTAACATTGTTATGTATTGAGAAATAAATAATACTCTGTGCCCTTGATAACTGCCAACCAGAATACGGACACGTCGCCCACGACTTATCAACCCCCAAGCCGAATAGAGAAGACAGCAGCTACGAGCCAACCAGACACTATCAATTCTAGTCCAAGCTTACGCAATGATCGTGAGCAATGGTGGGTGACGAAAGCTAAAGAGATGGGAAAAGGCAGTGGTAATAGGTAACAGTAGGCAACTGTTCAGACTTATTAGGAAACGGTATCAGAAATCCAACTGTAAGTGAAAACTATCTCAGAAAAAGATGGGTCAATCATTCACTGTCAATCCAGAAGGTTGGACCGATGGGCAGAACACTTTAGGGAACAGTTCAATTGGCCCTCGGCCTCATCCCAGTTGCCTACCATTCCAAAGCAATCTGAATGGCAAATTGATGCAAGGCTCATAAGTCTTAGTGGGGTTGAGAAAGCTAAAGGAAATCTAAGTCGAGGAAGAGCAGCAGGACCCGATGGACTAACCCCTGAGATATTTAAGGATTGTGGTCCAGTTTTAGCAAAGAGATTAACGGGGATCCGGTATAGAATCTGGGAATTGGACGTAATCCCATTTGACTGGTCTCAAACACTAATTGTCCCAATCTATCAGAAAAAACAGTAGTCCTCTTGTGACAATTATCGAGGAATCAGCTTAACGAATATTGTGTCCAAAATATTAGTTTCAATAATACTTCGACGTCTAACTAAAGCTCGTAAAAAGCAAACTCAAGAAAACTAAGGTGGTGTAGACTTGGACGTGGTTGCATACACCAAAATATTCACACTTCGGCAAGTTCTGGAACATAGACACACTTTCAGATGCCCAAAAATAGTTGTATTCCTTGACCTTAAGGTGGCATTTGACTCTATCGATCGTAAGGTTATGTGGCAATGTCTGTCATTGAAAAGCGTACCAGTGAAGTACATTAATACTATACTAGCTCTCCACTAGAACACCACATATCGAGTCAGAGCTTATGGCGGATTGTCGTCTTAACTGATTACCTCAAGTGGTGTTCGTCAAAGTTGTCCGCTTTCCCCATTTTTAGTTAATCTTATCATTGACATACTTTTAGAGTTAACATTGTTATCGTCTGACTTCTCCAGAGTTGACCTCCATCCAGGAGATAACTTGTTGACTTAAAATATGCAGATGATCTAGTTCTCTCAGGTGAAGATGCCGATAAAATGTAGATTCTTTTAACTACCTTAAACATGAATGTAAAGTTGCTTGGGATGCCATTCTCTCCACCCAAATGCAAAATGTTACTTCAAGATTGGCTTGATTCGACACCGAAGTTAGTGATAGGGAGTGAGGCAGTTGAATGTGTTGACCGCTTCACTTATCTTGGGAGGCTCATTAGTCCTAACGGTCTGGTGTCTACAGAAATCTCTGCTCGTATACATAAGGCCTAAATAGCTTTTGGGAATTTGCGTCAATTGTGGTGTAGGCAAGGCATCCGAATACTGACCAAAGGACGCGTCTACTGCGCAGCAGTTCGATACGTTCTAATTTATGGATGTGAAACATAGCGATTAGGATAGAGGATATTCGTAGGCACCTAGTATTCGATCATAGATGTCTTCGAAACATTGCTCATGTTCACTGGAACCACCGAGTAAGCAATACGTGGGTTAAGAATAGGATACTAGGTAGATACGGTAAGTCTATTGATGAAGTAGTGAATCTCCATCAGCTAAGGTGATTAGGACATGTGTTACGTATGCCTAACCACCGCTTACCTCGACGAGCAATGCTGTCTGGTGTGGGAGTAGGCTGGAAGAAAGCTAGGGGCGGCCAAACCAAGACATGGCACCAGTCCATGAAGTCATTGATAGTTGGGCTGGGCCATGTTAATAGATGCAGACTACCTGGTTGGGGTCCGCGTGACGCTCGTAATAAATGGTCAAAGACCTTGAGTGATATGGATCAAAATCGTTGGCAATCGCGCAGGTGCATCCACTCCTTGTCTTCCTCCAAATTCTAAGTTTCTGAACTTATCATAATTTTATTTTTACAGAATCATATTTTCTTAAGTCTTATCTCCGATGTCTATTCCTTTCCATTAATACTAACTCTGTTACTACCTCCCCTACTCCGGGATTTGATCCGACAATTTAATCTCTATCAGCTAATTGGGGTATGGCAGCTTGAACTAACGTACGCATGTACCAAGTTCTACTTTGCAACTGATTGACTGTTGGAGGATGGAAAGATACAAGTAAGTCAAATCAAAACTTAGTATTGGATCATGAAGCCAGGGATTAGTGGTGTGAGTCATGTTGACAGGTGAAGACTTTTTGTTTAGGGCTGGAGGAGAAATCTCAATAAGTGGTAGAAGATACTGAGGCATAATCATATAAATACTATTCTCCGCACTATAGTAAGAAATATAAACCACTGCATTCTAACAAAATGATTTGAAGGTATTTTATGAACTTTATGATCTGATCGCATTTCTCTTCATGTAAGTGCACTTCTGAAGAGTTTTGAGTCAAGACGTAACGCCTATCAAAATATCAACTAGTTTCCAGTTCTTCTCCAGCTGTTTCCAAGAAACTTTAATTTTGAGTACAAACAATAATTGGAACCACTTAAAATTAAGCAGTCACTAGTTCGAATCCTGCCTCCATATTCTTCACAAAAATGATCTTATTAACAACCAGAAAAAAAACGTAAACTTACGATTTGTAAAGTATTCGATTTGTTAGTCATGTTGTTTGCTTTAGTGAATTTATATGTTTCTTCAGATACATTGAAATCATGAAGTGATTGAGAATCCGAGAGATTATCTATGATACGAAATAAATGATAACATTAGTAAATAAGAAAACCTGTTAAACAAACTAATATAACCGAATAGATTAATCGAAATATTAATTGAAAAATGCAATTCATGAATCGTATCACAAATGCATTTAGTTATTGGTTTCTATCAAGTTGAATGTATCTTGTCGAAATGCAAGAATGTCAACTGTGTAAAGTTTAGTTCACTGACTACAGCAGTGAAATACTAATCAAGTTATTAACAGATGAACCGGTGAAACCAAAAAGAAAAGATGTATGCATCATGGTAGCTAAGCAGATGAACACAGGAATATGTCAGAGAGAGTGAGGGTATTGAATCAACTCTTTCCAGTGTTCTCATTCAGTAGTGAAGTTAGGTAGGGTGTTGGTGTGATATGTAGGATTTATGTATACTACAAACCAGAACGGCTTATACAAGACTGGGTCAAATATAGAGACTTAGTGATGTGAGTTTGGTTGCAAAAGGTTGGGTTTACAATGAGTCTATGAGAGCGTTCTGTCCTATGCTTTTAAAACGTGATGTTAAAAAACCTTATGTCTTCAATAATAGTTGTCTCGGAAGGGTTCCTGACAGGCTATGGAGATACTGTGTTAGTGATGCTAAGTTTCAGAAGCAGTGACGACAATGGTTTGGCTATGTTACACAAGTAACATCCAAGCGGCTTATATATGGTGTAACTGTTTCTATACTTGGTGGACAAAAAGGAGGTAGTAACTTTATAACACATAGTTGTGGTTTAGAAGAAAGATATAGAGTTTTGACTTCTACTGATCCATAACGACTATTTGATTAGGGTCCTTAATATGATGCGACTCAGTGGTTTGAGATGATGTTGGATATGGCTCAGTATAGAGGTCAGCGAAGATTTTTCTGAAATATTTTTTTATACTCCTCATCAAAAGAGAAGATTCTTGAAACAAACCAATTCCTAATTGATGTATGTTTCACTGAGATGTATCCCTAATCTAATTTTGAAATTCTTCTGTTAAATCTCACCTTTTAATTCACTATCGCATTTCCTCTTTCATTTCTTTGCAATATGATCTTTCCAACTGTATAGCGCATACATTTCTGGTACCCTTGTTTACCAAAAAGTTATGTCAAAAGAAACTACTAAATTTAGTCGTTTCTACTAGCCACAGATTGGTGTCATTTGGGTATCAATGAAAGCCACGGAGCACTTAATAGACGGTCCATGCTAATACGGGTTTCGTCAGCAGTGCATACCTATCTCCACTTCAATTTAACTACAGCAATCAGTTCATGAGTGACTAACTTTAAGATATTTCTCGAGCAATAATGTGAAATTGTGACTTGTGAAGTTCAGTTTCCCCTAATGGCACTAAATAATCATTGCGCTATATCCTCAATTGATGGAAGTAGGGATTCTACTAGTGAACGACAACCCAGTGGCGTAGATGGTTAAGCGTTTGCTATGAGGTCGTAAGGCCCTGTGTCCAACTATATGGCAGGAGCGAAATGCTAAAGAGTTACACATTAATTAGAGATAGTTGTCTAGTACTTCCTGGTTGACAATAGTACCCAACTGACATTAATCTGTGACGAAAATAAACAACTAAAGTTAATACCTATCCTCACAAACCACCTAAATCCAAATAAGTAAACTATTTTGTCACAGTCCATATTCCTTAACAGTGTTCATTCATCAACGATCATACACATAATCAGATTCATTATGATTACATTTAATGGCAAAATCGATAAAGTTCAGTTGATGAATTTTTGTGCAGCAATCGGTATTTATTAGCCTTAATTGACTTTCGATATAGGTTGATTGTTATCTAATATCATTAATGTGGGGAAGGAGATAACGCCACGAGCCATCAGTCAGTCAGTTAGTCATGCACAACTCAGAACACGAGACATAGGCTTAAATTATCATACCACATTAGCACTAAATTAAATTTACAAGAATAACGCGACAATATAGTACATCGGAGGAAATAAAGCTGTGAGTGCGAAAGAATAATGAAACTTAACATTGTTATGTATTGAGAAATAAATAAATACTCTGTGCCCTTGATAACTGCCAACCAGAATACGGACACGTCAGCCCCACGACTATCAACCCCCAAAGCCGGAATAGAGAAGACAGCAGCTACGAGCCAACCAGACACTATCAATCCAGTCCAATTGCCGGTCATATTGTATTTTAATCATGCCTTTATATATACACAAATTCAGACCGCATAGCAAACCAATTAGGGATTTTACATTAATACAAAACAGAAGAGATTGTGGCAGTGAATAGGGGTAACTTGTACACAACTAATTAACTGTAGTCCATAATAAGAGACAATACAATAACAGCAAATATACTAAACGGGAGGACAGAGTAAGGGGAACATAACAATAATAAAAATGTAATGTTTACATTACACACGACCAGAATAAATGAATTAGTCCTCTAAAATACAGTCCTAGAAGTTCTTTCACTCTTCTTTAGTGGTCCGACATAACAAACATAAAGAAGAAGATAAACAATGAATACACTCACACCACTCTGATCAACTCTGAACAACATCACTCAATGTCTCCGAACACTGATAATCATTATCATGCCAACCACAAATACATAGGCTACATCTATCAACATCGTTTAGACCATCAATCAAAGACTTCTTCAAACGATGATACGTTTTATTTTAGCCACCCCTACTCTTCTTACATCCTTCCATAGTATCAGTGAGTATTCAGTATCCTGAAAGGTCGTGGTTGGACATGACATAGTACATATCTCAACCACTACAGTGCGTGAAGCTTTCCGACCTCATTCAATAATTTCTCCATTTTTTCCTAGGGTTCTGTGTCTAACATCGATATTGCTTATTCACTCATTCCATCATATATGGGCGGATACTTCGGAAACTTCTGTGATCAGAGACCTCAAAGTCTACGCATAACTACAATTTTGTGGTTCGTGTTTCGAATCAATAGGTTAAAACGGAACGAACTTCTCAGTAATATACTTGTCTTTACATTGAAAAACAGACACCTCACCTACGGCAAAAGGTCAGCAAATAACAACACAGTGTAATGTAGAGGAGATTTAGAAGAAAAAGCCCCTTGTACTCGGTTCATAGGATATGAATCTCGTTCTATCGATTTCGAGTTCGATCAGCTGACCAGTATCACTCTAATTTATCACATACAGAGATTCTATTTCGAATTCATGTAAATAATAAATCTATACTTGGTCTACAATAGAACTACGAATATTATGAATAAAAGTAGTTCATAACTGATGCGTGGACACATTAATGTATGGTTACTTTATGTAGTCTAAAAATAAAATCACCTCTCATTTGCATTAATTCAAATTTAATTTCTCATTGATGTACAACGCTTTTTTAAAGCAATGATCAAAGCGTTCGAAAACCTTGACGGCGAGTTCGAGTCTTACACTACTAACTTAGTATTTATCATTTTGACAATATCAATAGCTATCATAAACAAACTAAGCCTAAAAGTTAAATAGACAAATCGTTAGATTGTAAACAAGTTATTGATAAATTGTACATTATGGTAATTTATGTTAAGGATAAAATGAATCACATATTACTAATTGACATAATGTCAACATCATTTATACACTAAAGAGATAATCTATTTAAATACAATTAATAACAAAATATCTGCACCACTGGGACGGCATCCAATGGATGATCGTCGCTCTATATATATTACAAATTGATGGAAGTGGGAATTCTACCATTGGATGCCGTCCCAGTGGTGCAGATGGTTAGGCGTTCGCGTCAATCTGAAGCCCCTGGTGTGGAATCGTGGGTGCGCGCTGCTGAAGAGTTCCACACGAGAACGAAACAGCTGTCCAGTGCTCCCTTGTTGTCAATCGTACCCTGCCAACATCAATCTGTGATATATCCAATCAAACCAAATAACCAATCTCCACAAAAATAACCATCCCAATTCAACAATAACAAAATAATCATTTCTGTTGCTTTGACATTATAAACATGTTTCCTTGAAATTATTCAACTTGAAAACATTTAAAATTCCCCTCCCCCCGCCAATATTTCCTTTAAACTTTTTTTAACAAATATTCATCATGAATTGACCTTTTGAAAGGTGGTGGTGTGAGGAGGTGGGGGGGGGGAGAATTTCATTAAACTAGTTAATCATGAACAACATAGAACAATGCACATATGCGCAGTGGATTCAGGTTGCTACATCACATTACCACAACAACATCAAATTTACAAAATTAACACAACAGTATAATTCAATAAGAAGGAATGAAATAGACGTATGAATGAAATAGTAATGGGACTTGAGATTTAGAAGAAGACAAACAGTGAGTACATTCACGTCAATGTAACCGATTCTCAGCTATGTCAATAAGTGTTTATAATAACCGAATAAGATGATCACGCAGACACCAATCAGTCAGTTTGTATCTATCAATATGGCTTAGACTAACAGTTGAAGACTTCATGGACTGATGACATGTTTTGGTTTAGCTATTCCTCCCTTTTTACAATCTTACTTTTACCCGAGACAACATTGAGCAACGAATAAGATTGTCGTACGACGGATATAAGATTTGCCAATTTTTCTAGTTAATCACGAAGTTGTCAAGCTACTGACAGACTAGATATATTGTTTTGGTACATATAAATCTGTAATAATGGGATGAATAGTCAAGAATAACAATCTGAGAAATTAAAATGTCCTTACAAGGAAATGACTGCTCTGAAAGACCGCATCATATTATTTCCTTCTGACAATAGTATTTTTAAAATTAGAGGGGTTTGTGGAGATAGGCAATTGTCAATTGTGATATATCCAATCAAACCAAATAACCAATCTCCACAAAAATAACCATCCCAATTCAACAATAACAAAATAATCATTTCTGTTGCTTTGACATTATAAACATGTTTCCTTGAAATTATTCAACTTGAAAACATTTAAAATTCCCCTCCCCCCGCCAATATTTCCTTTAAACTTTTTTTAACAAATATTCATCATGAATTGACCTTTTGAAAGGTGGTGGTGTGAGGAGGTGGGGGGGGGGAGAATTTCATTAAACTAGTTAATCATGAACAACATAGAACAATGCACATATGCGCAGTGGATTCAGGTTGCTACATCACATTACCACAACAACATCAAATTTACAAAATTAACACAACAGTATAATTCAATAAGAAGGAATGAAATAGACGTATGAATGAAATAGTAATGGGACTTGAGATTTAGAAGAAGACAAACAGTGAGTACATTCACGTCAATGTAACCGATTCTCAGCTATGTCAATAAGTGTTTATAATAACCGAATAAGATGATCACGCAGACACCAATCAGTCAGTTTGTATCTATCAATATGGCTTAGACTAACAGTTGAAGACTTCATGGACTGATGACATGTTTTGGTTTAGCTATTCCTCCCTTTTTACAATCTTACTTTTACCCGAGACAACATTGAGCAACGAATAAGATTGTCGTACGACGGATATAAGATTTGCCAATTTTTCTAGTTAATCACGAAGTTGTCAAGCTACTGACAGACTAGATATATTGTTTTGGTACATATAAATCTGTAATAATGGGATGAATAGTCAAGAATAACAATCTGAGAAATTAAAATGTCCTTACAAGGAAATGACTGCTCTGAAAGACCGCATCATATTATTTCCTTCTGACAATAGTATTTTTAAAATTAGAGGGGTTTGTGGAGATAGGCAATTGTCAATTGTGATATATCCAATCAAACCAAATAACCAATCTCCACAAAAATAACCATCCCAATTCAACAATAACAAAATAATCATTTCTGTTGCTTTGACATTATAAACATGTTTCCTTGAAATTATTCAACTTGAAAACATTTAAAATTCCCCTCCCCCCGCCAATATTTCCTTTAAACTTTTTTTAACAAATATTCATCATGAATTGACCTTTTGAAAGGTGGTGGTGTGAGGAGGTGGGGGGGGGGAGAATTTCATTAAACTAGTTAATCATGAACAACATAGAACAATGCACATATGCGCAGTGGATTCAGGTTGCTACATCACATTACCACAACAACATCAAATTTACAAAATTAACACAACAGTATAATTCAATAAGAAGGAATGAAATAGACGTATGAATGAAATAGTAATGGGACTTGAGATTTAGAAGAAGACAAACAGTGAGTACATTCACGTCAATGTAACCGATTCTCAGCTATGTCAATAAGTGTTTATAATAACCGAATAAGATGATCACGCAGACACCAATCAGTCAGTTTGTATCTATCAATATGGCTTAGACTAACAGTTGAAGACTTCATGGACTGATGACATGTTTTGGTTTAGCTATTCCTCCCTTTTTACAATCTTACTTTTACCCGAGACAACATTGAGCAACGAATAAGATTGTCGTACGACGGATATAAGATTTGCCAATTTTTCTAGTTAATCACGAAGTTGTCAAGCTACTGACAGACTAGATATATTGTTTTGGTACATATAAATCTGTAATAATGGGATGAATAGTCAAGAATAACAATCTGAGAAATTAAAATGTCCTTACAAGGAAATGACTGCTCTGAAAGACCGCATCATATTATTTCCTTCTGACAATAGTATTTTTAAAATTAGAGGGGTTTGTGGAGATAGGCAATTGTCAATTGTGATATCATGGAGTGATCTGAATCAGACGACAATTCATCACCTGGAAGCACTGGACAGCTGTTTCGTCCTAGTATCTAACTCCTCAGCAGTGTGCTTTCACGACCCCATCGGGGACCCAACCCAGGACCCTCTGGCTCCGCGGCGATTCAGATCAACTCGTGATATCAAAATTGACAATAGTATTTTTAATGTCCTATTAATAGTACTAAAGTTCAGTTTAATCTTCAAGTCCCAAAATTAGGGTAGTGATTAGTGGATTGACTTATGATTAATATTCAAATAAACAGCACGGTTACGATTGTATATAAGGACATTATTTCCACTTAGGTTGAAGGTGAGATTACACCTATAATAGTAACTAAATGAGGTTACCTTTACGAGGATAGAGTTAGACAGACAGACAGACAGTCGCAACGTAGAACTTGGTACATGAGTACGTCAGTTCAAGTTGCCATGCCTCAATTAGCAGATAGAGATTAAATTGTCGAATCAAATCCCAGAGTGGGGAAGGTGGTAACAGAGTTAGTATTCATGGAAGGGAATAGAGACCGAGAAGATTTAAGAAAATATGATCCAGTAAAGAGAAAATTATGATAAGTTCAGAAATTTAGGATTTGGAGGAAGACAAGGAATGGATGCACCTGCGCCATTGCCAACGATTTTGAGCCATATCACCCAAAGTTAGTGATATAAAGAATGCACTGAGAAGAATGATAAAACATCAAGAACAATGCCCATAGAGATTATTTTACATACTTTGATGGAATATTCATTAAACACCATGTTTCTATTAACTTTAGATTTCTTTTGTATTAAACTCACATCTTAATCACCAACAGTTATTATATTATTTTCGAATTACAAACTACAATCAATTATTTAGGTATGCAGAACCGAGTATTTCTATCGTTAATGTTTTGAATAGATGTGATTGATTTCACTGGGTTGCTGTGTGGTCTAGGTTTGCTTTTGTATGCATAAACAATAAAATCACATTAATGATTAATCCTTTCTTTCTGTTAGCTCGCATTACTGTCCTTCCTCAACCGACTTGGGTGAAACTTCCAGACGTTAAGACATTTGACCGTAACCACAAGTCATATACCCGTTAAGATCATGAACTGAATTACATTGCAATATTCTACAGTTGTTTAACTTTAATGATATATTAGTTAGATTAGGATCACATTTTAGGATTAAATTAGATTTAGAGCATGGTTAGAATCGGAGTTGCCACTTTGAATTTACAAAATAGAAAAATAAGTCTTCAAGTACTGTAACATCTTGTTTCCGCATAAATCGATTACCTTTTACTATATATTTCTGTAGGTATGAATAATACAATAAAACGTATCACAATCCATGCTAACATAAAGCTATAATTCTTGTTACCTTTTTTCCGCATAAAGCAACTCTTCATTGATCACAGGAAAAGTCTCTTAGCCTAGGAGATGACGCTAAAGTTCTGTTGATAAAATAATTTTGATTTATTATCTACATGTCGGTTTGAGGTTATCAATTAATTAACTTTATAATGATTAGACAAAGGTATTGGCTACAAACAAGTTTCTAAGTGTCACCGGAACATTCTTATTGACTATCAATCATTGCCATTAGATTTTCAATACTGACTCAACTTACGGCCTCACTACTGGCAATTAAACAAAAGCATTTGAATTAAAATTGAATACACAAATTCATTTATCGGATATTGAGTTTCCCTGAATTAAAAGACCTTCTTCATCTGATAGATAACAGATCCAATATGAACAAAATAAAAATGTGGAATATTATATCGGGTGATTCAAGAAGAGTAACCATATTTCCGAACTGTTTTTCAAAAGACAATTTCATTTATTTCCAGTATATGTATATCGCTTATTTTATTTCTATTATTATCATGTTCAAATCGGCCCAACCTCCCACGAGATTCATACTATTTGTCATTCAGGAACCATAATCAATTAACTATATATCTGTACCCTCAGAGTTCCCAGTCATTAATGTTTCCGTTTTGTACAAATGTTCTCCTTATTGGTGAGCTGTATAGTCTGGTTAGGTATGTGTATAGATAGATAAGTGAAACAATCTAATTGTCTGGTGATTGGCTCAGTTTTCTTCAATCCAGCTTTGAGGACTAGTAATTACAGGGCAGACGTGTGTGCATCCTGAATGGTCCATATATTGTGACTGGTCACGCATTCTCAAGACACAGCAGAGGGTGACAGTAATAACCTACTTCGAAGCAATTCGGAAGCAAATTAGGGGTAGAGGAAAAAACGAAATGACTAATTATATGAAGTTATATATTTTTGATCTAAACTGTGTTTGGAGGCAACTTCAAAAGTGAAGTAACTTACTGTACTTCAGTTATTATAGCATGCAACACTGTGGTGACTCTGAATCATAGCGACAACATTGATATGGTAGTCAGCCTAATCTACGAGACCCTATCGATAGTGATAAGCACGGGGCTAATACATATGAAACTACTCATACGAAGGTTGTATACAATCAGTTCAAAGCATGTATACCTTGAGTACTGCAGTTACTTTTCCGGGTCATCAAGGTTACTCAGAATCGAGGTTTTTTCTTAGGTGCTTTAATAAGAGCCCACCCAAAATGTGAGTGATAGCTACTGTCACACCTTTCATAGAAGTTTAAAGAGAAATTGACGATATATGCACCAATCAATTAGCTCTCTACTGCAACAATGACAGTAATGCTGAAAACAAATAAAAATGAAATTCAAGTCTTCTTCAGAAAAAAACTCACCTTTCGAATCAATTACAATTTTGCCAACTAGACCCAATTTACCGAATGTTCGACCATCTGAACCAACATGACCAATATGTCGAAAATCATTTTGTGGTAAACTAATCTGATCAGCAGTTAATTTTGTACGAGAACGTGATGTTGTACCACTACTACTACTATTATTGTTGCTATGCTCCGTTGGATTAACCAAACTTAATTTACTAAGTCGGCAAACAGTTTCTATATTGAAATAAACAGAGTGTAAAGAGAGAAAAGAAATTTTTATAGTATAACATAATTAGATGTGTATAATTTACCATGCCTACGCTGAAGAAAACACAAAAAGACATCTATGAATGCATTCAACACAAGTACTCATTAATTAATTTGTAGGTTAATGCACTACACTATAAAACGCATGCATTGGTGTCTGTGTATCATTGTGATACCTACTTCGAATTCGGAACTTTAAGACTGAAAGGATAAAATATCCTTCAAACTTGATTATGATTTAGTTAAATGAAGTGAAATTCACCAAGTAATTGTAAGTAGTATATATATAGAAGAGTTTTAGGGTATATCTGTTGTTCCACTGTCAACCTTGATTTATGATGTCAGTTTAGTATAAAAGTTGCTTGGAATAAACAGAAAGGAGGAGGAACACCAGAAAGAGATTTGTTAGTCTTAGAAATGCTAGTAGGTGTAGATTGTCTATTTTGGATTAGCTGAAAGGGTTGAAATCGATTGCTATGATGCCGATAATCTAATCCTTTCATCTTGAATTATTTTGTGCATACTTGGCCACTTTACAACCACTCATTTAGTGTGGCAACTTGAATCGATGCAAAAATAATGCTAGTTCTACGTTGCGAAACAGTGATTTATGCAAGAAGCATTACCTGATCCTGGTAATTTTCAATACGACTGTTAAATGGCAAAAGTGTGCTAATAATTGTTATTCATTCCTAAAACTTCTTTGATAACCAAATGTCAGATTGGATACTGGCTATGGACAACTAGTATGTAGCTAGGGTAATCAAATGTTTCACTATAACGATAGTCTGAATTCTAGTTCAAGTGATTTCTAATTGTATTTCAATAAAATGACAAAAAAGGCTAGACATTCAAAGTCTTGAAAAGTGTGAATGCATTTGTGTCTTCTTGCTGATGTTGTTAGGAATAGTAATTGATCAGTCTCTATTAGTGTATGTGCATCTAGAGCGGATTGCCCCAATATAGAATTAATTAAGGACTATGATTAAGGTGGGATTGTAGCAGGCAAGTAGATAACGTTATGGCATTTTACATGAATGGATTCAGTCCCGTGCAAACACCAATGCTGAGACGTAGAAGGTACATCCAGCTGACAAGTTCCAACTAGGATGAAACGTACGTTATAGATTCTACCTATTAGGTACAACCAAGCTTTGATTATAGCTAAACAACTTGTTTGAAAAATTTGTTAGTGAGGAGTACATTTACGGTGAAGAGTTGGATTCGTTTAACCGGATAATCCAATCAAAATGTTTTTATTGATTGTCTAGAGGATAACTCCATCAATATCTATTTTATAAGTACGAGGTTTTTGAAAAACGTACAACGCAAATACATCAATGTTATTATAGGTTCGACCCCATATGGCACCTTGGGTACGGCACGATTCACAAACTAGGTAAATATTCATGTATTTGGTTTCGAGCTACAACCATTAAATACAAAGGGTAGTGATGTTACTAGGCTTAAAAAACTGAGGAAGTTGGAGCGAAACAAGTTAGAAACTCAGATTTAGTGGTCTACATTTGGACATCTAGGTTCACATTCAAAATGTGAACAAAACAACTGTCCAATAAATCCTGGTATTTAATGTTTCCTCAGTTAATATCACTTTAGAACGATAATTATCGTAGTACCTAGACAATTCCGTTCATAAAACTTCTTTGATAACCAAATGTCAGATTGGATACTGGCTATGGACAACTAGTATGTAGCTAGGGTAATCAAAATGTTTCACTATAACGATAGTCTGAATTCTAGTTCAAGTGATTTCTAATTGTATTTCAATAAAATGACAAAAAAGGCTAGACATTCAAAGTCTTGAAAAGTGTGAATGCATTTGTGTCTTCTTGCTGATGTTGTTAGGAATAGTAATTGATCAGTCTCTATTAGTGTATGTGCATCTAGAGCGGATTGCCCCAATATAGAATTAATTAAGGACTATGATTAAGGTGGGATTGTAGCAGGCAAGTAGATAACGTTATGGCATTTTACATGAATGGATTCAGTCCCGTGCAAACACCAATGCTGAGACGTAGAAGGTACATCCAGCTGACAAGTTCCAACTAGGATGAAACGTACGTTATAGATTCTACCTATTAGGTACAACCAAGCTTTGATTATAGCTAAACAACTTGTTTGAAAAATTTGTTAGTGAGGAGTACATTTACGGTGAAGAGTTGGATTCGTTTAACCGGATAATCCAATCAAAATGTTTTTATTGATTGTCTAGAGGATAACTCCATCAATATCTATTTTATAAGTACGAGGTTTTTGAAAAACGTACAACGCAAATACATCAATGTTATTATAGGTTCGACCCCATATGGCACCTTGGGTACGGCACGATTCACAAACTAGGTAAATATTCATGTATTTGGTTTCGAGCTACAACCATTAAATACAAAGGGTAGTGATGTTACTAGGCTTAAAAAACTGAGGAAGTTGGAGCGAAACAAGTTAGAAACTCAGATTTAGTGGTCTACATTTGGACATCTAGGTTCACATTCAAAATGTGAACAAAACAACTGTCCAATAAATCCTGGTATTTAATGTTTCCTCAGTTAATATCACTTTAGAACGATAATTATCGTAGTACCTAGACAATTCCGTTCATAAAACTTCTTGAATATTGTTATAATTTAATAGTAGAAATGAAGAGGATTAACTTACACGCTCATTTGTATGCTAAATAATGCAAAAGTATAAGTACACAAGCGCATAATGGCACGAAGTGTGTGTGTGGTTAGATGGAAATGGAAGATAGAAGATAGGAAATAATGTGTTATGGCATGGGTGTGAATATGTAGATTTCTAAAAACCAGAGTATACAGCGACTAATTACAAAGTATCAATACATAGTATGTTCAAGTGAGACACAGAGAGTGAAACAACCAATGGATGAATCAAATTGTAATAATAATAACAATAGTGTTGGATATCTGCAAGTTAAGGCTTTTTAAAATTAGTAACACTAGTAGTGACTTTCCGATGTTTAAGAACGTGGTACATATTTGCATCGGTTAAAGTTACCACACTACTTCAGTAAAGCAAGGTATATTAGATATAGTGGTAAGATAAGTGGACACAAAAAAAGACTAAATATAATGAAAATGATTCGTCAAGAAAGAATTAAATGATGAGAAGAAAGGTATAAAATAATTCCAAGGGTCAGGATTTAAAAGGACATAAACAATGAATGAACCTAAAAGTCTGGAACCGATTCTGAGCTAAATTACTAGTCGATGTTCCAAACTACTGGTTGCGACAATCGCATGGACCACAACCTTGTAGTATCTACCTACCAACAGGATCCGTAACAATAGTCAACAACCTCATGTTTTGATGTCCTTTAATTGGGTGGACCAAATATTTCTTTATCAAACTCTGACATCAGTGAATATCGCGCGTCGAGGTAAGCAATGGTTGGGTATAAGTAATACAAATCCAGGCAAACTAAATTGTAGAGAACAACCTGATCAACTGACTTACCATTTTTCACTAGTACTCATCGTCTAACTTCAGTAATTCTTATGTAATGAAAATTATACTAAAACATAAAGTATTCATTCACTAAATGAATGGGCAAACGATCGAACACAAAGTGGTGCTGCTACTATTAAATACTAAAATCCTACGAATGCCACCTATTCTTAATGTTCACGCTTCACACCCGTACAGTAAAACAGAACAAATCACTGAACACAATACTCATCTTTTGATGTGATGAAGGATATCTCATCTATGCCACACGCGATGTAACTTAACAAAAGGCGAACGGGCTACGTACTTCAATGTTGAGATAACGTCAGATACCAAACTATCAGAGATCATCAAATTTCAGTCTCTATCCCTAGTTTAAGTGTTGACCAGTCTTGAAGGAACATTTTGCATTCAGAAAAAAAGAAACGCATCCCAAAGATGCTTGTATTATCTCTTAATGAGAAAAAAATGTTAGCGTCCTCGCCAAACATAACAATATTACTTGCGCATTCTAATTCTATAAATTAAACCCATGGTAGGATATTCTTGAAAATTCAGGCAAGGGAAGAGTTATTCCCAGTAGTAAGTATATGACGAAATTAAACAAAAATGCGAACAGTGGTCAGCCCTGACAGGAATCATTTGAAACTACAAGATTAGATGACAGTTGGCCATAAGCTATGGCGAAATTAATGATTGTGTCCAAGTAAACAGCCTTCCAAAAGGTATGTGTACTTCTGAGGTACGCCTTTCAATGACAAACAATACCAGAGGACTTCAACCTACAGAGTCAAATTAAGCTTTCAAGCTTAAAAAAGAGGATTTTGATCCTTTTTTATATACTTAGAAAATCAGCGATTAAAACCAGTCAGGTGGGATTACGACTAGCTCCCAGAATTTAGCAGAATGTTTATAATTAAGAAGACATATAGCTTACCTAGTTTTAAAGAAACTGATCACTATGTACAGAAAGCATAACATGCAAAACTATACATTTGTAACAAATTAGGCGAATGAAACTCAAATAGGTCAGACATTATAACAACTGCTCCCCTCCCTAACAACCAAGGAAGTTTGAAATTCGCCAAAAGTTTCGGTAAATGATATCTCAACACGGTCTGACAAATGTTAGAGAATCATCAGGAAACAGAAAACACTAGACAATTGTTTCACAGTTGGTATGAATTGTCGGAAATGAACATTTATGATGTTACTAAGAACGAAACTCAGAAACTTTGGCTGAAGATCGAATTTGTTTTGCGCAAGAATTCCAGTTGGAAAGTTCGCTCAAGTTAATATAGTTCAGACCAGTAGGCACTAACTTTATGAATTGATGACATTTTCTAGTTTAACTGATATCCAAAAAGCTGTTGAAACAGTAGTAATATTTACTGGTAAACTATGCCATAAACTTAAGAAAACTCAGTGGATTTCAGCTGCGTCTACTGAACTGATAGATGCCTGGTAACGCATCCCGTCTAGTTCTCAATACGATGAGGAGCGAAGGCAACTTAAACACAAACTGGTTAAAAGCTTACGCAATGATCGTGAGCAATGGTGGGTGACGAAAGCTAAAGAGATGGGAAAAGGCAGTGGTAATAGGTAACAGTAGGCAACTGTTCAGACTTATTAAGGAAACGGGTATCAGAAATCCAACTGTAAGTGAAACTATCTCAGAAAAAGATGGGTCAATCATTCACTGTCAATCCAGAAGGTTGGACCGATGGGCAGAACACTTTAGGGAACAGTTCAATTGGCCCTCGGCCTCATCCCAGTTGCCTACCATTCCAAAGCAATCTGAATGGCAAATTGATGCAAGGCTCCTAAGTCTTAGTGGGGTTGAGAAAGCTAAAGAAAACCTAAGTCGAGGAAGAGCAGCAGGACCCGATGGACTAACCCCTGAGATATTTAAGGATTGTGGTCCAGTTTTAGCAAAGAGATTAACGGGGATCCGGTATAGAATCTGGGAATTGGACGTAATCCCATTTGACTGGTCTCAAACACTAATTGTCCCAATCTATCAGAAAAAACAGTAGTCCTCTTGTGACAATTATCGAGGAATCAGCTTAACGAATATTGTGTCCAAAATATTAGTTTCAATAATACTTCGACGTCTAATTAAAGCTCGTAAAAAGAAAACTCAAGAAAACTAAGGTGGTTTCAGACTTGCACGTGGTTGCATACACCAAAATATTCACACTTCGGCAAGTTCTGGAACATAGACACACTTTCAGATGCCCAAAAATAGTTGTATTCCTTGACCTTAAGGTGGCATTTGACTCTATCGATCGTAAGGTTATGTGGCAATGTCTGTCATTGAAAAGCGTACCAGTGAAGTACATTAATACTATACTAGCTCTCCACTAGAACACCACATATCGAGTCAGAGCTTATGGCGGATTGTCGTCTTAACTGATTACCTCAAGTGGTGTTCGTCAAAGTTGTCCGCTTTCCCCATTTTTAGTTAATCTTATCATTGACATACTTTTAGAGTTAACATTGTTATCGTCTGACCTCTCCAGAGTTGACCTCCATCCAGGAGATAAACTTGTTGACTTAAAATATGCAGATGATCTAGTTCTCTCAGGTGAAGATGCCGATAAAATGTAGATTCTTTTAACTACCTTAAACATGAATGTAAAGTTGCTTGGGATGCCATTCTCTCCACCCAAATGCAAAATGTTACTTCAAGATTGGCTTGATTCGACACCGAAGTTAGTGATAGGGAGTGAGGCAGTTGAATGTGTTGACCGCTTCACTTATCTTGGGAGGCTCATTAGTCCTAACGGTCTGGTGTCTACAGAAATCTCTGCTCGTATACATAAGGCCCAAATAGCTTTTGGGAATTTGCGTCAATTGTGGTGTAGGCAAGGCATCCGAATACTGACCAAAGGACGCGTCTACTGCGCAGCAGTTCGATACGTTCTAATTTATGGATGTGAAACATAGCGATTAGGATAGAGGATATTCGTAGGCACCTAGTATTCGATCATAGATGTCTTCGAAACATTGCTCATGTTCACTGGGACCACCGAGTAAGCAATACGTGGGTTAAGAATAGAATACTAGGTAGATACGGTAAGTCTATTGATGAAGTAGTGAATCTCCATCAGCTAAGGTGATTAGGACATGTGTTACGTATGCCTAACCACCGCTTACCTCGACGAGCAATGCTGTCTGGTGTGGGAGTAGGCTGGAAGAAAGCTAGGGGCGGCCAAACCAAGACATGGCACCAGTCCATGAAGTCATTGATAGTTGGGCTGGGGCATGTTAATAGATGCAGACTACCTGGTTGGGGTCCGCGTGACGCTCGTAATAAATGGTCAGAGACCTTGAGTGATATGGATCAAAATCGTTGGCAATCGCGCAGGTGCATCCACTCCTTGTCTTCCTCCAAATTCTAAGTTTCTGAACTTATCATAATTTTATTTTTACAGAATCATATTTTCTTAAGTCTTATCTCTGATGTCTATTCCTTTCCATTAATACTAACTCTGTTACTACCTCCCCTACTCTGGGATTTGATTCGACATTTTAGTCTCTATCTGCTAATTGAGGCATGGCAACTTGAAATGACGTAAGCATGTGCGATGTTCTACGTTGTAACTGTCTGTCTGATCACAGCTTGTTTTCACCTCACTATAATACCAGTCAAAAATGCACAGCTGTTTCATCCTAGTATGGGATGATTAAGATGCGCGCATCCACAACCTCATCGGAGATCGAACCCAGAACCCTCTGGCTATGCGGAGAACGCTTTACTACTAAACCACTGAGTCACGAATTGACTGAATTAAAAATATCAACCGTTAGTTACCGATTTAGTGGTCTAATGGTAAAGCGTTTGATGCAGAGCCAGAAAGTTCTTGGTTCGATTACCGATGAGGTCGTGGATGCGCGCTGCTGAGTCATCCCATACTAGGACAAAACAAATGTCTAATGCTTCCAGATGATCAATGGTCGTCTAATGTAGACCATTTCGTGATATCAAAATAATTTTTTTATTGGGAGAAAGAAGCCTAGTGAAAAACCAGTTTCAGTTACACTTCAATAAAAGTAGAAAAATGTGCTTAAGAAACGATGCATATATACATATAATTATTATCTACTAAAGAGAGTAAAACAATGTCTTTGTCATTCATGTATAACTTACTGCGTAAAGCCAAATCTGTCAATGAAGCTAAATGTAGATTAAAATAAGAGTTGAGATTGCGTGGATAATTTTTAAAAGAATAGTTAACAGACACTATTTATAATAATTCTTTTTATGTGGTTGCTATTCTTTCCACAAATTGACCTTCGATTGGGGTACTACTATTGAAAAACAAGGAGCACTAAATAACTATTATGTCCTTATATAAAACAGTGCACAGTTATATCAGGAACTGAATAAAGAAACCTCATCTAATGGGGTAGCGATCGACTGATTAAGATGTTCCATTGTCAACCACAAGTTCGATTCTTACCCAGCTTTCGGCTTAAGTAAACAAGGTTATACAACCAGTATATACACTTAGAATGTGGGTCAAAGCACATTGATTCAAACTTGTTACACATGTGCTTACAGAAACAAAATCTTTCTTTCTTGTGTTAAAGACTGAAATCTCATATACAGTGTGGCTAACAGGAGAGTGGAGATTTGATTAGCCACGGACATTACCTATTATTACTCATTTAGTGTCACCGCGTAGTCATAGGGAAATGTTCTAGTTTACTAGCACCGATGAAAACGAATTGAGAAACGTAATTCATATCCTAAAAGAAATATATTCTCCTTGGGAAAATAAAAGTTCAAGGCCATTTCAACTAACCTCTTCGGCTAATACGTAGACGTGTTTTCGCTACTAGCCCCATAGAATTTGATATTGAGCCAGTGTTATTAATGCTGTTGCTATTTTTAGTTAACGTGTGATGATCATGAAGAGTTGACGAATCATTGCCTGGTATAACATACGGTTTCAAAATTCCCGATGGGATACAGCCAACAAGACCGGTGCGTAAATTCACCACTTTCCACGTACTACTACTCCTATAACAACATAAGTAGAAAGAGATAACGTCACAAAGTATATTCAGAATTTACAAGAATCACAAGGTGCTGTAATAGTCTAAGTAAGAAAAGTCAACTTGGAATGAGTAATATACAAATTTTTATAGTTAGGTTACATTGAGTAGGAATAAAAACTTAAGCTGCCTTCTTCAAGGACCAAGCACGAATATGCAGCGACGATGAAGTTGATGATGAACTATTCAAACTTCATCAAAAAATAATCAAAAATGGTTATGGAACTATATTCGTTAACAATAACTGTAGATAATAGCAACAACCAGAAAGGTCTCCTACTGTATATAAAAATGACCATTTTCATGAACACTAAATTCAAAGGACACGTGACTGAAGGAATTTTGAAACTATCTGTGAATTACTCTTGATGACTTATGACCTTAGGATGTGCTATAAATAACCGTTCATTCAAGGGACATCTATGTGCAATTCTTATTCTCTCATACTGGGCTAGTTATATTGACCGTACAGAACTAACGCTTCGAAACTTATTTTAACACATTACTAGGTACAGCTGTTAAAAGGTGAATATAAGACAATTAATTTTATCTACCTTGATGACGTTGCCCTATCAAAATCCCTTTTAATTTTCATCTACATTATCAAACAAATGGGGGCAAAAAGAACAGGCTTAACTATCAGCACCATAAACTTGACACCCAGTAGAAGGAATCTCACTTTGAGTATTTCGTGGATTATCCCATATCCTGTAGATCATTACGCAAACATTTTGTGATCCTTGAAATTACGAATTACTTTTATGATGAAATCCACCTTTTTCACCAGATTAACATTTTTGAGTCCTATGAAACTGTCTTCCACCCCACAATATATCATAATCTATTTTCTTCCACACCTTTTCCATGTAGTTCCAGTGTCAGTAAATATTTCGTGATGTAGGAGCTACTGGGACAAAATTCGTAGAACATATCCAAACGACCTATGTCGGTGTTTTGAGATGACAACACTAACTGAATTACAGCCAGTGCTAAAAACCATATTTCTGACAATTCATATTACTTAGATATTTTCCTACTAGATGTAAGCAAACACAATGATAGGACACATCAGACATGCGAAGCTCGGATGGGTTTCACAAACAGCATAAACCAGACAACTTACCAGCTGACAAACATTATAATGGCTCAAATTAACGCAAGTTACTGCAGGATTCACTATCAAAAATCAAGCAGATAGCAATTGTTTAGTCCTAGTAATATGCCTCACTCATAGCTACCTAACACAAAAGTTTAGTGTATTCGATGTTGTGTTACTTAAATTAAAGAGCTACATTGAGATTTCTCTAAAAAGATTCTATCAGAAAACTAAGAACTAGAAGAAAATAAAATTGAATACTGTTGAATGACTGATCAATATAAGTTGAAATGAATACATTGCTGTATATAACGTCGATAAATAAAAACCAGCTAGTATTGTAGTTCTAGCCCTATTGGGAGGAGAAGGGAATACATTCCTAAAAATTCGTAGATATTCACCGGATAAATGCCAACTAGTATGAAGAATAATTAAGGGACCGTCTACTGAATGTTTGAAACAGTATAACAAGTGAAAACAAGTTATAATTTACATAGTATAATGCTACTCAGTAACTGTGAGTAGAAAAGTGAGCAAAATTTTTACAGAAATCCATAAATTATTTAACAACAAACCTTTTGCCAAGTATACAAACTGTTTCGTTTGCTCGAATAAATAACGGACGACTTAGTGAACGTGTACCATGTGGACGAAAACCGGGATTATATGGAAACTCTTCTGTCGTACTAATTGAATCTAAATTAGGATCTGTATCAGGACGATATTCATTTGTAGTTATCCAGATTTCAGGACTAAGTCGTGGAAGCATACCTAATGTGAAACAAGCACAAAATTATAATGACTCCTTTACGATAAGGACATAAATAGATGGACATCTTGGTCAAAGCATCAAAATCAGTGTTTTTATTGATTGAATCATAGTGGAGACTTGAAAACGATTTAACATAATATTAGCTGACCATTAAGTAGTAGACACGAATGTTATGTACAAATTCTATCGCTTAAGCCTCAACTCTAAGTGACTAGACATCATATGCGCTACGTCTAAGTGCTATGTCGTTGGGAGTAGTTTGGAAGAAAGCCTAGACCTAGTGTCAATATGGTTTACTCTCAATATTCAGGAAGTTCATACTTCATGATGCGACGTTGATCGCAAATCAATGATTAGAGTTCGAGGTCCAAAGGTACCACTAGTTCCCTCGAGACTGCAGGCACATCCTGCTGATGAGCACTAACTAGCAAGAAATCAATGTGAAGCACAATTACATATTAACTGGCTTCAACCCTCCTAACATATTATACAGTAATCATGACTACAAATGAGACAGCTTTGTGTACTGTTTTCAATACACAGTTTAAACTAGTGAGTTGTTCATTTGAACTCATCTTCACAAATATAGGGTAGTATAGTGCGGTTCCATAGAAAGTATTACTTAAAACTGAATATATACGAGGTGGTCTAACGTTCATATCTAGATGATCCAAGATAAACATACTGGTTGGAATATTTGTCCTTCTAGATTCAAACATCCACGTAAGGTCGACTGGAGGTCAGTAAGAATGAAAGCGAAAACTTGAGGTACATGAATGAAGTCATACTAGAGATTACGGTGGCGTATAACGACAGAACAATAGTTATCTTAGAAATGTTGTCTTTTCACATCGAAAAAAAAGGCCATAAAAATAATGCATCTCATTTTGCCTCGTAGGTTACCCTTTAAAGTTGTAAGGTATAAAAAGTAAAGACTTAGTAAATCAAAAATTGCTCATAGTAAGGTCATGTGTGACAGCATGAAGCAGATGTTCTATGGGTCCAGTGGTTACGCTCCTAAATTGTCAAGAGTGCCCCTCCCCACCAACCCAGTTAGGCACTTAAGTAGCTCAAGAAGTAATCCACTAACATATATGGGTAAAAAGGTAAAATGACAACTAACCGCAGATGGGCAGTGAGTGTGAACATCGCATTAAGCGTCACTCAACAATCCATTTATACATAGGAAATAATATAAGGAGCTATGTGCGTAGAATGCATTCCGAGATGAACACCTTGACATGATGCATATATTGTAATTCATTTTACTGACAATCGTCGATTATTGTAACTCTCAAAAAAATTATTAACATATATACATATTAGTCAATAAAATAAATAGAGACCAACATATTCAGATACTTGTCCGTTCAATTAAAGTTTGATCAATGTACATTTTTATCGCAAGAACAAAGTAGACGGTGGATATCAACACTGGGATACAGAGGTTACATCCAGCTGTTGAGTCTATAATAAAATGCACCTAGTGTCAGATACAATCCAACTACAGTAATATTAAATAAACCTTATTATTATTATTATTATTATTATTATTATTAAACTATGTTTCATCGTTTGTTCACCTTTCTTTGATGTGTTATTCTGTTTATATGCGTTTACATATCTACTAAGTTAAATAAAGAAGAATGAGACGATTAGTCTCACTGTTAATCAACAATAAGTGGTGAAAGATTCATGGTTAATCAATTATCATATTCAGTTATCTGTTGTACGTCTCAATACAAATGATTCATATACTGAAAAGATTGACATATCAAGGTTATGCAAATAATATGAGTCAATACAAGTGTATGGCGGGACAAGGTGGACAAATGAGAAAAATGTCAACGCCCATATTGTTAATATTTAGACCATCTGAATATTCACCTCAGTAGATGTACTTATCGTAGGTAGTTAGTTACTACTTACCACATAGTGTCATACTACTTAGTCACTATGTAACTTGGTTTATCAATCATAACATGTATATTACATTAAATGATATGTTAAAACAGCAGGTCATTGAAAGAAAATAGTGAGAATATTTATTTAACTGTTACTAATTACAATTAGGGAGGTTTGTGGAGATAGTTAACCGTCAATTTTGATATTACGAATTGATCTGAATCAGACAACCATAGATCACCTGGAAGCACTAGACAGCTGTTTTGTCCTAGTATGAAGTTCCTCAGCAGTGCGCATCCACCCAGGACCCACTGGCTCCGCCACGAACGCTTTACCATTGGACTACTGAGTCGGCTCCTAACGGTTGATATCTCCGATTCAGTCAATTTGCGATACGTTGCGCGACCTCCTTCATGTCATCGATGGGTTACTGCTCCACACCCTAATTAACTATTAATTGAAACATTCTAAATAATCACTATGAGCACTGTATTCAGCATTCGTAGCCAGTATTCTTTACATTTAATGAATGAGTACTACATTCAACAGTGTAATTTTTTCTTGTTTAAATGATTTCATTTCAATTGTCTAAAGTTACTTTCAAATGATTTCAATGAACTTACTAAATGTAGCTTAATCTGAGATGACGAATGAAAAGCTCAAATTTATTGAAAGTTAAGGCATTAAATGAAATTTACAATCGTTTTACATTCTTTAAATGAATGAGAAACAAAATCACCAAAACAGTTCTGGATTAAGTAAACTTTAGTGAATATTGAAAATAAGTAGACGGAAACTGTTGAGAATAAAAACAAAAAGGAACAAAGGAACACTATATTTCGAAAATGATGCTCTTTTGCACTACATCGATTAGATTTTAATTTGAAATAGTAACTATCATTGTATCGTGTAATGTTCTCTAGTTGTGATCATGGCTTATTCAACCTGTGCATACTTACTTACTTACTTACGCCCGTTACTCCGCACAGAGGAGCATAGGCCGCTCACCAGGATTCTTCATTGAACTCTGCCCTGAGCAATCCTTCCCAGCTGTTTCCAGTTGCTGTTTATCTTTTTAATGTCTGCTTCCAATTCTCGATGCAGTGTGTTCTTTGGCCTTCCTCTTTTCCGTTTCCCAATAGGATCCCATGTTAATGCTTGTCTCGTGATGCAGTCTGATGATTTCCGCAATGTATGTCCTATCCATTTCCAGCGTCTTTTCCTAATTTCCTCTTCAGCTAGAAGTTAGTTTGCCCTTTCCCATAGTAAGATGTTGCTGATGGTTTCCGGCCAACGAACATTCAGTATCTAGCGTAGGCAGTTGTTTATAAATACTTGTAAGCTGTGCATACTAATATCTTAATTCAGGTTAACATATGAATAGTTATTTTGTTGCATATTACGGTTAAGAAGATTATCAGTATACAATGGTGCTTTTTGTAAGACTGATTTATGTAAGCCTATCCACTCAAGATCTTTGGATTATTTCAAAAGGAACTAGGAAAAGTACATCAATTGATGATATTCGAATAATTCATAGATCGGAGAATTAGTGATCTAGTGAACAACAGCACATTATTAATTATATCCAGGCTATCTTATGCAATGGTCAATTGAAGGTGTTTGAATGACACATATAAACCTTGGAGGGACTGAAAACATTCAATCCAATCACCGTTCAGTGAAATCTCTAGAAGGTTTGACATAGAATAGTCTAATTGACCAAGTGTTACACTTCATTCCCTCGTTTCTGTCTTCGTGCTAGAACTTTGACTACTTCATGCAAGTCTTTGCACTTGTTTCCCAGATATTCAAATGTTTAAGGCCTTTCAAGTTCCCAATCAGAAGGTAGAAGAAGAGAAAGAATCTTCTACCTTAGTGTCTAATACGTACAGAAAATCACACGTAATTATAGATTCAAATTAACCAGAAATCACTATAATTCATCCGATCAGAGAGTAAGAAGTTCAGTAATCAACTAATATGATGATATCATGTGGAAACTTTTAGAAACACCACTGAATGTTAGCTAAGTGGAATAGTATCAGCTCCCCGCCCAAAGCTTTGATGGCTTGGTTAGAATTTCTAGAAGCCATTCCAGCAATCACCAAGGTTAATAATGTTACTTTTTTCTTACCAATGAGTACAACTATACAAAATCTTACAATAGTGAACTGTAAGTAGAAACTATTCAACTAGTTACAATACATAAAAGTAATGTTATCCTCTGTTGAATTGACCAGTAATTATCTGTTAGAATTTATTATGATATCTATATATATTCCGTAACCGACTGTATCTTACCTATCTATTCATCACAATACACTAGTTAAATCATAGGATTGACAACATTAGACAGAATGCATTTGCAAATTGATACAACAATAACAGCAGTAGTAGTGCATCAAATTTGGTGTATTAGTTAAGTACAAAAAAGAATAATACACACACACACACACACAACTTTTGATAGTGAATCATTAGAGAAAAACCAATAACATTAGATAATACGAAATTCTAAAAGATGAGAGAGATATAAACAAAAGTTGGGCATAATAAACATATCAAAAGATGAATAGCATGATATTTTGGAGAAGTTGAAGTAGATTAGGTTGTACAAAGATAATGGTAGTATCACTGTTACTGCTATATGCAAACATTCAAGAGCATTACTGTAACTAACCAATATGATCTGTATGAAGCTGTGACAATCGTATACGTATTGCTGAGACTAACGGAGGATATTACTGTTTAGTATGTATGCCAATTTTAGAATAACACTTAATATTCAAGGAGTGTTAGGTAACTGTTTTATCTTAACAAGGGATTCCTTACCGGTATGCCATAGTTTTTATATTATTTTAATATTTTTACTGATCATCTTGATAATTTATTTCAATCACGTTAATGTGCTAGAATACCTTAAGCTGATGCATAATCTTACCAGATCCTACGTTGTTACTGATTGACTAGAAGTATGTAAGTCAATATATATGGCCTTTTAGACATAGGTTTCCTGCTATTAGACACTTGTCAGCAAAACGTATCTGCAACTTTGAGGAAACTGTTACTACCTGATGAATTTTATTCCGAAGCACCCAGCTTCACAGCCTATGGTAATTACTATTAAGTTATTTCGACACAAAACAACAAACACTAACCCAATTACACTCGACGGAGAAATTCTGGAAGATGTTGAAACCTTTACATATTTGGGCAGCATAATCGACAAATAAGGGGGGTCTGGCTAGGATGTGAAGGCGCACATTGGTAAGGCAAGGACAGCATTTCTACGACTGAAAAACATCTGAAACTCAAACCAACTGTCAGTCAACATTAAAGTCAAAATCTTTAATACAAATATGAAGACAGTTCTGTTGTATGGAGCTGAAACTTGGAGAACTAAGAAAAGTATCCTTCAGAAGATACAAGTATTCATAAACAACTGTCTGTGTAAGATTCTTCGGATTCATTGGCCAGATACCATCAAAAAAACAACCTTCTGTGGCAGAGAATTAATCAACTTCCAGCCGAGGAAGAGATTAGAGAAAGATGCTGGAGGTGGATTGGATACGCATTAAGGGAACCATCAAACTGTGTCACAAGACAAGCACTGATTTGGAATCCTAAAGGCCAAAGAAACAGAGGAAGACCCAGGAACACATTGTGTCGGGAATTGGAAACAGACATGAAGAGAATGAACAGCACTTGGGAAGAGCTAGAAAAGAAAACCCAGGACAGAGTTGGTTGTAGAATGCTAGTGGGCGGCTTATGCTCTACTTGGGGTAACAGGCATTGATTTGTTTGATTTGATTATTTAGACAGCGACTGACCATCTGCAGGACTTCAATCCATGCAGTAATTGGTCACTGAGTAGTGATCATTATAATACTTGCTTAAATGTGTTTAAGCTGATCAAATTCAATGAATTCAGTTAAAATGTGATTAGAAGTAATCGAAAATTAACCATAGATCATAACATTGGCCATTATACAATAAACAATAAATATGTAGATTTGCTAGAATATGGGTCAATGTAACTTGTTACACAGAAATAATTGAAATGGTTAATAATAATTTATCATATACTATATGCATAGAATTTCCTTATGAATAACTGTTTCATGAGATTTAGCACATACGACAAATGCATTTACACATAAAATAACATCAATATACTAATAGACAATCTGATCGAAATGTATACTATTGTTTACATAAGGTGACTAATTTATCTTAACATTATGTACCCTATAAATGGTACAGTGGATTAATACTTATTGACTATTTTTTTACTAAGGCAAGATAAACAATGTTAGCAAAATAATCTATGAATTCATTTTATACTTTCCAACAGATGTATATAAACTAGATTTACATTGGTCATTAAAAAGTATAAACGGTATATACACTTTACATAAGAAAACACTTGAAGAACAATAAATTAATATATAGACGTGAATCAATTAGAAGAACGCAACAAAATTGCATAGGAATTATTACGTCATTAACACAGTTGTTTTAATATAGACCAGCTCTATATGAAAATTCTATAGTATAAAATCGAGAGAAGAGCGTGGATATAAAGTTAAGAAGGTAAACTGTTGTATTGAGTGATTCAAGAAGGAGTAAATAACGTCCCGAACTGTTTTATTAGAAGACTGTTTCATTTATTTCCAGTATATGTAGATCGATTATTTTATTTCTATTATTGTCATGATCCCAACATCTTAACCTGCCATTAGACTCATGAACTGTTGTCATATCACCCATTATTCAGGAACTATGATTAATTAGTCATGTACCTGTATATTCAGACCTTACTTATTATTGTCGCCGTTTTGTACAGATGTTATTTCTCTCTATTGGTATGTTGTGTGGTCATGTTATGTGCATATATAAAGGAATGTTTGCAATACAATATGATTCAGTCTGGTTGGTTCATCCATCTTGTGCTCTTCATTTTCGGGTTGGGGACTGGTAGTCACGAGGCTGACGCGTACGTGTACTGAATGGTAATTGTCGAGGTCACACTATATTCGCCGTACGTTTTAATTGGGCCAATAATAACCAAGATATGACAAACAGCATAAGTTACGTAATAATAAACACAAGTAAAGGGAACAGTGATTAACTGAGTAAAGCTCAGATAAGAAGAATCAAAAATTACCATCGAAAATATTACGTAACCGGAACTTAAAAACTAAAATCATCAAGGCAAAAAGAGGTTTACTACAGTTTATTTGTGTACACATTGATGTAATTTGATTCGGTTTATAGCAATTACTTCAGCAAAGCGTAAGGTATTTTGAAAGTATACTGAGACGCTGATAGTATATCCACCATCAATACAGTGGCGAGCAATTGAAATGATAAAAATGCGTTGGCCTTTTCAACATAACGTATACGGCATATGTTCAGAAATGTGGACATTGACTCCTCTTTGTTTTTCCAATGTACGTAAATAGGTATACAAAATTGAAGGTAACAAAAGTTGGAGACTTGGGTTTATAGATGTTTGTCGTCTTTTAAAGAGATATTAATTTAACAGCCAGATAAGTCCATTGCGATAAGGCCTTTATTCTGAGAACGTTGACCCAGCTTATTTCATTCCACTTAAAGTTGAGTTTTAAGAAGACAGTTTTCTTCTCAAATGCATTGCACTTAACTTCTTTTATGTTAGTCTCAAACATAGTTATAAACCTTTGCAAATAACAATTATCACGAAGAGAGTCTTCCAATATCACTTACTCCCCGTCAATTCTATTCTCTCAGTAATCGTTGGACACGATTCAGTAGCGTCTTAACCAAAGCTTTCCGATAAGCTACAAAAAGCTATGGTTAGAACACTAATCAATCGTAACCAATGATTATGCTGAGAGAATATAATTTAAGGAGAGCTAATGATGTTGAAATGGTGTCTGCTTGATAACGATTATCCGGAAAAGTTCATAACTGAATCTGAAAACACTAAAGCGAACTAAGCTAGGTGCTCACTTACCAGCCACAATCTTGTTGGGGATGAGACAGTTATCACCAACTACATTGGATGATCATCGCTCTATTTATCAAGAATTGATGTAAGAAGGAATTCTAACATTGGATGGCAGAAGACTCAGTGATGCAGAAGGTTAGGTATTAGCCAACCTGAAGCCCTTGGGCCGGAATCTAGGGTGTACTGCTGAGAAGTACCATATTAGGACGACACAGCTGTCCAGTACTCCCTGGTTTTCAATGGTACCTTGACAACATCAATCTATGACGCATTCAACCAACTACTAATGCACTCAAGTTTATTCGTGAAAAAAGCAAATATTCAAATTGTCTATTAAAACGAATAAATTACCTAATAATTGAGCAAACGTAGGTCTAGCTTTCGGTTCATGGGCCCAACATGCACGCATAACAGCATCATATATTGGATCTGGACAGCAATCAGGTTGATCCAATCGACCAAAACGTGGTGAATCAATCATTTCTAATACTTGTCGACCAGTAAGACCAGCCCATGGTGTAAATCCATAAGTGAATATTTCCCATAATGTAATACCATATGCCCACATATCTGAATGTATAGTGAATGATGATTCATGTATACATTCTGGTGCACACCATGCAATTGGAAGATTTACATTTAAATTTGATTGGTAATACGATTTGCCTAGTTGAAGAGCACGACTCATACCGAAATCGCTAATTTTTATCTATAAATACGAGGAAAAAAGAACATAAGGATAGTTAAATATTGACGAAATTTAATGTACTTTACTAAATTGACGTTAATTTTCCTGACGAGTCTTGAATATTATGAAAATTAGAAACTAGACAAGAGTTATAGATTTCGCAGAAGACTAGGCGTTCACCGACCTGAAGCCCACGGAGCAGAATCTAGCGTGCGTACTGCTAAGGAGTCCCATATTAGAATGAAACAGCTGTCCAGTGCTCCCTTTATTAATGGTACCCGACTAACATAAATTTGTGATGACTTCAATCAACTAAAATGCCCCTCTCAAAACAGCAAACAGATGAATTCAGGAGTTTCGAAACTATTTGTTTGTAATCATATGGCTTTTGAAGGATTAATGAGGTTTGAAAGCAAAAGTATACAATTTTATTTCTTTTAGAAAGGGCTTGTCATTACAAACTACAACTTATTTATTAGATCTTTCAAAATCTTAATAACCTATATCTGGTATCAGGGGGCTGTTAAGATTTTCAGTCCAATTCAGCCATAGCGTTATGAGCTTCTTATTGGTTGACTCGCATCGCTGAGCATCAGAAACTGCGCATAGCTCATAGGCATATATATATATATATATAATCTATAATTTGTCAGATGGATAACCCTCTTCTATATATTCCTTACCCATAGAATGATCTAGAGACACGAGGCAATCTGTCTGGCATTAGTGACAACATAAGATCAATCTAGACACGTTTATTGTACCAGATGTACTGGGTATTTTGTTATGCTCTAGCATGAAATTCATTAACAATGCACACCTACGACAAGAACAGTGGGTTGGAACCCAGAACCACTACGTTTTGTGGACAGTGTGTTAGTTTATGCCTCTGGATTACAACTAAGTTGTTCACGTTATATATTTAAGTTGGATTGTGACTGGCAAGTGGAATCTAGGACGCACGTTTCGTCCTGTTTGGGACTCCGGCTGCATGTACCTGCATCCCAATGTTGATGTTCACACTGGGATTCGAACTCAGTCTGCTTCGTGCCAAACGCCACCGCGTTCACCACTAGGCTACTGTGTCTAGACAGTCACACTTGTGGAACGGGCATATATATATGTAATTAGGATAAGCTTGTATTTTCCCGTTGATTTGTAATGGACTGAAACTGGTCAGTCTCTGTTGCCATATGCGCGCGTCCTGAATTCCGCTTGCCAGTCACAATCCAACTTAAATATATAACTTGTGTATTAACGTTATATCGAGGAAATCTGCTCAGGATGCACAAATGGCAACAGAGACTGACCAGTTTCAGTCCATTACAAATCAACGGGAAAATACAAACTTATCCTAATTACATAAGTTGCTCACGTTTTAGACCTGAGCCAGTTTGTGATATACTATGACCATCGTTTAATATTACCCTATATAAAGCTTTATGTACTAAAACACAGAAGCTTTATATCATAATAGTTTCTGTAAAGATTGATGAAATGACTTAGGTGTTTATACCTGTAGATAACACTCTACAAGTCAACTGACTAGATCTGATTAACTAGAACTTTATAACTAAGCTAAATCATATGTTTTAAACAAAACAACTGAAGAATTAGAATTTTTATAAGGTTGCATCATTATCTTCATGTAAACGACTTATATTTGTATACGCAAACAAAGAAAAGTTAAAAGAAAGCAAAATAAATCAAATAGACAGTACAAACATAGAACTCATTTTTGTATACATTTCAAATGAAAATAACAAACTTTGTCAATTACATAACATTTGTATATTTAATTGAAAAGTAAACGGAAGCCCACTTTGTGTAGAGATTAAATAACATATACACAAGTACATATCACATTTACACAAAATAGTGATAGATACACAGCAGGAGAATCAGTTTTATTTATGTTTGTTGTTATCTTCTGTATTGTTATTAGAAATATAAGTAATGTTAACAGAGATTAGCGCTATCGTATTATTAGGGATATTGTAAACAATACATTTGATTTAACTTCCACTGATTTTTTTTTAAAGGCGTTGGTTTGTAATCAGTAAAAAGACGTATCAACCAGTAGCACTATAGAACCTATCACACTTCATGTTAGTTTATTCGGTATTATAAGGCAAATAAATTAGTTAAACAGTTAGTGAATTCGTATACAATAAATTCAATAGCTCAATTGGGATGGTTATTTTTTTTAGAAGTAAGAAGTGGGAATTCTACGATTGGATGGCGACCCAGTGGTTCAGATGGTTAGGCGTTCGGGTCAACCTGAAGCCCCTGGTGCGGAATCGTGGGTGCGCACTGCTGAAGAGTTCCACACTAGAACGAAACAGCTGTCCAGTGCTCCCTGGTTTCCAATGATACCCTGCCAACATCAATCTGTGATATATCCAATCAAATAAAATTCAATAGCTTCAGTTTAGGATAGAGAAGGAGTACGTTGGAAGAAGGCAAGTAGTAAACAGATCAAAACGTAATATTAATCTATGAAGTCATTGATTGTTGACAGACGCAGTTTACTACATTTCAGACAAATGGGCTAAATGGCCCTTGATATGATCATTTATCTCCCAATTCATTTGACCTCCCATAGTATTCATCTAACATACTCATAATATCAGGTGGTTTGTTGACTAACTCTACTTTGCCAATCTTCAGAGAACTAAATTAGCCTATTATGTCATGGAAAGAAGGAATAAAGTGTTCAGAGAAGGAAATATTCCTTTCGATGATGTCATTTACTAAAGCTGTGCAATTATAATTTACATTTAGTGTTTTTTTGGCGTAGAAACAGTCTACCATGAAATAGAGAAATGGGTTACATCATAAAATGAGTTACTTTGACATGCGTCATGAAAACAAAATGGTATCTTGGTAAAAATGGCTTAGAAACAATAATTATGAAGAGGTCATACAATGAACAGAATTATTTAGAAATATCAAGTTATGAACACAATGAAATACGATTGAATATGAAGAACAATAATTGCTATAGTAGTGACTGATTAACAGTAATAATGGAGAAAAGAAATAGAATGGAGTGAAAATAAGCAACCATGGGGGTCGTGCTAATGAGTTAAGGTTATAGTAGAATAAAGTATTCAACGTAGTACATTTGTACACAGAGATTAGGCTTTAAAATGTGAATTGTTAAAGCCTCTGCAGCACATACCTTATTGATTTGTAATCCATTTTAAGCCACTACGATTAACTGAATAGATGAATGTAAAGAAGGATTCTAGTGGAGGAACACAACCATAACTAACCAGATACTCTAGAATAAAGTTCTTGAAAACGTTTGAATAACCAAACAGAACACTGTTCAGAGATGCGTTTCGAAAGATTTCGTCTTGTGCGGTCAATGTATACGGAACCACAGAAATAAACTTGCAAATACACATTGATTTGGTCCACAGCGAAAGCTTATCCTTGATACATCCCTAAATCATAGGTCAGTAGCAAAAGCTGATGCGGAGTTTGTTTGAATAAAAGGTCATTTTCAAAGATCTGTAGAGTCTAGTATTCAAGATTTCCGCAGCAATAACTTCTTCATTAAAATTGTCTACTTTGATACATCTGATGCTTTTTCTCATTATTGTTGGGGTTTCATATTTCTATGAATGAACCTCGTCATTAATGATAATAATTTTGACTCATTTGTTCTATGATGCAACCCAGCTTTAGTAAATGACATCATTTAAGAAAAACTTTTCTTCCCTGAACATTTTATTTCTTCAGTCTACTTTGTCATGTACATAAGGAAACTTACTAGCTAGCAGACTATTAATACTGTAATAATAATCATATACTCAACTTAAACAAAACAGAAGTTTACTGTTATCTATTAATTAAATATATACGGTGGCATTTGTCATAAAATAATGAATAAATGTTCTGGGCTAGACAAACTCTGAAAACCAGGAGGAAATAGATGTTTCATTCTATTATGAGACTTCTCAGCAGTGAATAATTCAAGTCCTTACTAAAAACTAAATGCAATCTTTTCTGGTTTTCAAAAGATATTTAATCTAGGCCAGTTCATGATATCCAATTCCAAAAACTATGCTAGTGAAGGTAATAATAATAATAATAATAATAATAATAATAATAATAATAATAATAATAATAATAATAATTGCATAATTAATAGTTTTAACGTTACTTACAATATCTTTTGAAAATACCAAAATATTTCTAGCTGCTAAATCACGATGTACAAGACCACATTCTTCTAAATAACTCATTCCACGAGCAATTTGTATCGAGAATTTATATAAAACAGGAACAGAGAAACTGGAACGTAGTTCAGATTCACGTAAACATTCTAGTAAAGAACGAAGTGGAGCAAGTTCAGTTACCTGAAGATAAATATATGGAAGAAAAGGAAAATGTATAACACCAGTAACAACACAGATGGCGATAAAACAAGATGACGGATATAAATTATCAGGATAAAGGATTAGAGAAATACACCTAGCAACTAGTCATAGTGTTATATCGAGCGACTCAAGGAGAGCAATTAACTTCTCGAACTGTTTTTCAGGAAACTATTTCATTTGTTTTGGATATATGTAAATCGATTATTTTATTTCTATTATTGTTATGTTTTCATTGCCCTAACCTTCCAGTAGACTTATAAACTGTCATCATATTATTTATCATTCAACAACTATTATCAATTGATCACGTGCCTGTACCCTTCGTATTTAGTCCTTGTTGTTACCGTTTCGCATTATTCCTCCCTATTGGAGTGATGAGTGGTCAGCTTTTGAATGTGTATGAATGGATGATTGGAATATAATCTGACTGTCTGATGGTTGGCTTAGTTATCTTATATTCTTCATTCCGGCCTGGGGACTAGTAGTCACGGGGCAGAAGTGTTCGTGCACTGATTGGTATTATCAGGGTCGCTGTTTTCTATACACCGAGATGATACACTAACTACAGACAAAAGCACACCTTATCCATTAGATCTAATCAGCAGAAAGCTGAATATGTAGAAATAATCTAAATGAACAACTCATGCGTATTAATATAATCAAAATGTCTTTGAGAACAAGGTAATAAAACATAAGCGAACAGATATAGTAATGGCATCATTTACAAGAATAATAACAAAAAACTACAACCATGGAGAATTTTTGGTGTGCAAACCTTTAAGTTCACTTCCAGACAATAGAATGAACTAGTACGATACACCTAACATCTCCAACTAATGGTTACGATAAGCGCACGAACACTAAACAGACAGTTTGCATTTATCGACAAGGTTTAGACAAACAATCAACAACATCATAGACTAACGCCAAGTTTCGGTTGGCTCCTAACCCAGTTTTCTTCCACTATATTTATGCCAGCTGCCACTGCGAGGTGAGGTAGGTAGTGGTTGGGTAAACGAAGTACATGACCAAGTCACCTCAGCTGGTGAGCATTCAGAACTTTAACGAGTGGTATTGTTATGTTGAGTGATTCCGGAAGAATAACTTTTAGAACTATGTTTCAGAAGACTAATTCAATCTGTTTAGTTGTGTGCAATGTAAGCATTTTTCCCTTTCTTCAATATCTTTCACGTGCCCTATCCTACCAATTAACATACTAACTATCAGTTAATTGAGTGAGTACACGTAGACTCAATTCAATACTACTATCCCCCCCATGTTTTGTATTAATGTTGATTCCCTAATTGGCTGGCTACGTGATCTGGTCTGTATATATATATATATATATATATATATATATATATATATATATAAAGGAATGGTTGAAATATAATATGATTTGACTCGTTGATTCGATGTGTTCTTTCTATTTCTGGCCTGGGGTTGAGTGGACAACGGGCAGACGTGCAGGGACCGACTAGGCACTCTCATTGACGCTCGTCGTTTTAACTTCGTGTGCACAAGGCTACACGAAATAACTGGTCATACCATTCCAGTAAAAATAACTTTGACATTATAATAGGTTTATCATCTTTGTCAAGCAGACAGACAGACAGGCAGTTACAACGTAGAACTTGGTACATGCGTACGTTAGTTCAAGCTGCCGTGCTTCAATTATCAGATAGTGATTAAATTGTCGAATCAAATCCCAGAGTAGGGAAGGTAGTAACAGAGTTAGTATTCATGGAAGGGAAAAGAGACCGAAAACAACATTTTAGAAAATATGATTCAGTAAAGAGAAAATTATGATAAGTTCAGAAACTTAGAATTTGGAGGAAGACAAGGAGTGGATGCACCTGCGTCATTGCAAACGATTTTGAGCTATATCACCCAAAGTCTCTAACCATTTATTACAAGCGTCACGCGGACCCCAACCAGGTAGTCTGCATCTATTAACATGGCTCAGCCCAATTGTCAATGACTTCATGGACTGGTGCCATGTTTTGGTTTGGCCGCCCCTAGCTTTCTTCCAGCCTACTCCTACACCAGACAGCATTGCTCGTCCAGGTAGGCATACGTAACACATGTCCTAACCACGTTAGCTGATGAAGATTTACTACTTCATCAATAGACTTACCGTGTCTACCTAGTACTCTATTCCTAACCCACGTATCGCTTCTTTGTCAAGCACCCTATATCTGACTGGGATAAACTCTTTTACGACATTTGTGACCAAATAATTGTAGCCGATGAATTTCATCAACTCTTACAGGTTAGGTTTTACATCTATGCAGTAAAAAAGACAAGAGAGTATCTTATCTACGCAATAAGTGATGTAACTTAACAAAAGCCAAATCAGCTTTGAATTCATCAGAAATCAGTGAAATGATCAATGGGCTTAATTATATCATTTCACACCATAAGTTATTCACATTTATTAAGATTAATCATTAAGGATATGCAGGTAATATAATCAGTTTTTAAAAAAAAGAGAAAAACAATCACCCAATGTACCTTTTAAATAACACTACGGTTCTTAACTACTAATATCATTTATAAGTAGTACATAAACTTACACAACTTTGGCTTTTATATTGTTTTCTGTACTAGTTATATGTATGAATATTGTAAAGCCATTTAATTTAATTCTTGTTACATTTACTATTTACAACTGTTAAATGATATAGAAAAAAAATAACTTGGATACAAATCACACAACTGTAATCACTTTTAGAATATTGAACATTAAATTGTTTAGTCCAATAAAATTGATGTAAAAAAAATTTTAAAAAGAAAAAAAAAAAGAAAAATCAAATGAAATCATTCGGTTATTTCAATTGTATTTTTTCTCGTGTTTTTTTTCTTTTCGTTTGTAATTTAGACTATTTACAATGTAAACAAAGGTTTCTATGCACACATGTGAACACAATAAGAAATGAATAGTAAGACAGTCATCAATTCGAAAAATCAACAATATTTCAACTAGAAGTTATTCAACATTAAAAAAAAACAAAGTTAAATGACTGGCTTGAAAATATAAAAGTAAGTACAAAGAATTGTCACTGTATACTATGTCTTGAGATTCATGTATGTATAGATAACATAGAAACTGGCACATAATGCAACAATCCATGCTTCTATACATCTAAAGCATAGAAAGATTAACACTAAATCAGTAGAAGTTACTCCAAAAACAAAAACTGAACACATAGAATATGGTTCAGAGAGAAGAATTGGTGTATGGAAAAAAAGTTACGATATAATTTCAAGCTAACGATTTAGGGAGGGGGGTGGAGGGCAGAGAGTGAATACACATGCGTCACTGTGACCGATTCTGAGTAGTGACACTTAACGTTTCAAACTACTGGTTACGGTATTCGCGCGGATGTCAACCAGGTAGTCTGCATCTACCAATACGACCCAAACCAGCAACCAGTGACTTTATGAACTGATGCTATGTTTGGGTTAGGCCGACCCTAAGTCCTTCCAACCTACTAAACACTGTAGTGTTTAGTAGGTTGCAGAAGTCTCCAGAAGCCTGGAGGACATTTATATTTATATAAATACCCTAATTTTCTGTACATAACTGAACTCTTGCAGTAAAGTGTTTTTGCAATATTTCTTGTCTTCTCTCTCGTGTTCCTGTTGACGAGTAGTTTCAGCCTGGGAGCCGTATCATAGCCTAGGAGTCGAATCGAGAGGTAAATCTAGACGAAATAACAATTGACGACGGAGATCTTGCGGTCAATAAAAAGATCTAAACCACGCGTCACAACATCACCGACCATCGAGGTAGACAACGATTATGCATACGTGTTTTCAGATTGTTGAATATTAAGAAAGAATGAATAACCGCTTCATCTTAATTAGGGGACTTCTTAATCATGATATTAAATTACAAAAATTCAACAATCTCTATAACATTAATTACATATTCACCAATGGTTAATTTGATTAGATTACTGGGGATGAGTTTCAACGATTCTTGAAAATATCGGCGATGAATAATTCCAGTTTAGTCAATTAGAGTAGACTTTAGCAATTCAAATGTACTAACAAGTCTTAATCAACATCATGTATTTACAGCTGGTTTTATTATTATTCAATTAGAAGGCAGTAATTATAAGTGAATATTTATAATAATAATATATACTAGACGAAATAACAATTGACGACGGAGATCTTGCGGTCAATAAAAGATCTAAACCACGCGTCACAACATCACCGACCATCGAGGTAGACAACGATTATGCATACGTGTTTTCAGATTGTTGAATATTAAGAAAGAATGAATAACCGCTTCATCTTAATTAGGGGACTTCTTAATCATGATATTAAATTACAAAAATTCAACAATCTCTATAACATTAATTACATATTCACCAATGGTTAATTTGATTAGATTACTGGGGATGAGTTTCAACGATTCTTGAAATATCGGCGATGAATAATTCCAGTTTAGTCAATTAGAGTAGACTTTAGCAATTCAAATGTACTAACAAGTCTTAAATATATAATAATATAATAATAATAATAATAATAATAGATTTATTCTTAAGTAGCTTTTTGTACATGAATAAAAACCAGTTTACAGATATGATCAGAATGATATACTTTTATTAACATACAAAGATTTTGATAGTCATTGATAGGGGGTACACACTATATAAAGGTATTAGTTAATTGCACGGCTAACGAAATCAAAGTTCACAGTACTAGGGTGCCAGATTTACGCGTTTTAGTATAGTGCATTTTTGACAGACAAGAGTGCGCTTTTCGTCTCAGGCACTGCGATTCCAAGATCCAGCTTGGAGTGAACAGAATAGACCATACAGCATATCCAGATACGGGGTAAGGAGAACAATATTTAGAACTTGGATAAGGACTCCAACCGAGCACCGGGGAAACGAGTAATTATAAGAATAATATACAGATTTTGCATAATTAATGCAATTACTAGAGTTTTCTATACGGTTTACTGTCTACGAATTAAGAAATAACAACTTAAGTAGTTCACATCGCTACAAAACACTCTTATTTTAGAACTTCTTATAGGAAGCCAAAATGTCTTTAATGTTTCCATTTAGAGTAAAAGGTTACGTTAAGGTTAGATTAAATTTAAGTTAAAAGGTTTTGTTTACAAATAGTATTGATTTATGTACGATACACTGTTCACTTAATAGGAACTTAGTATTTGATACATTTAGTATTATAAGTTTTAGTTTTTATTACTGTTTCTATATTTCTTGAGTGATAAAAACAAGTACTGCATAAACTAATTTTTAAATGATTCAAGTTGGACTATGACTGGTAAGTGGAACCCATAGAATGTTTCGTCCCATCTGAGACTCGTCAGTCGAATATACCCATACTCCCGTGCTGGTGTACACACCGGTTAACAAGTCCTAAATAGGACGAAGCGTGCCCCCTGAATTCCACCAGACAGAGACAAAATCCAACTCAAATCATACTTGTGAACTATTGCAGTGTCAAGGCAAACCGCTAAGGATGTACATATGGTAATAAAGACCGATCAAGTTCAGTTCACATCAAACTAACGGGAAGATTCAAACATATCCAAATTATATTATTTATAAATAGTAATAATGGTTATTAATCGCAGACACTTTAATGATTGCTGAAACTCATCCCTACACTATAAGTGTTGGATGAAAGTCAGACAATCTTCATAAATATCCCATTGCTTTTAACAAATTTTTTTCCTTTAATTCCTCAAAACATGTCTCTGAACACTACCATGCTCGGTTGTCTAGAGAAATACGTAAACTGATCAACAGCTCCATTCTCAAACATCTTGAGGTTTCTGGTCATGTCGCAACACCAGAATCATCCTTCTAGATTATTCACAAAATTAGACAAATTGGTTCGAGAAGGGTACAAATGAGAAAATTAAGTAAGACAGAGGACTTACGCTAACCATCAATTCACACTAACACTTGGGATCCAGAAGAAACACATTCAAACGCTTATTTTATCTTGGCCTTAATATGCTCTTGTTCTCCAGAATTAATTTCGTAATTTTATGTTAAATATCAATTATTTGTTACTTCCTCATTTAATTATTCATGTCTTTAAATTCCCCAAGTGAATAATTATCATAATTACGTCTTTCAAAGGAATTTCCAACAGTTATTTAGACCCATATATGTATGTATAATCAACACAGAACATGGCACATGTGTGCATCGGTTCAAGTTGCCATACCACCATGGCACCGCAAGATTAACACCACCACCATTAGTAGAAGTTACTTCAATAAAATAAAATAATAATAGTAATAAGGAATTTGAACATATAGAATATGGTTCAGGAAGCGTAGAAAGAAAGTTATGGAATAATTTAAAGCTCATGATTTAAGGGAGGACAATGAGTGAATACATCTGCGCCAGTGTTTCTAGCCACTGGTTACGGTAATCTCGAGAGACCCATATATAACCCATTACTATCTTTTTGTTTTCTTAACTACTACATACCTCTTAAATGATGCTTGAAATCATATTTTATCCCTGTCCAAGTGACTTTGACAACTTGGTTTCTTGATGTAATACTTCTATTTTAGTGTAGATTATTAAGTGTGATATTTCACTATACATACGATTATACAGCTTATGTAAATGACATCATCGAAAAGGGAATTTTCCCCCATAGTTATTACTTATTTCTTATTAATCTTCATTAGTATGATATAAAGTATGCACAGTGGTTTTAAATGAATACTAGTCTCCGCAAGGTTGTTATGCAAAAACGGTAGACACTCTACTAACTGCATTGTACCCAACATTTTTGGCTGTTTTTTTCAGTTCATTTCGTCGATGAGTGTTGTATGTTACAGGGTGCAATTTTTAGTAAAATTTCAATTTCAGGCCGTTACAAAAAAAAATACTGAGTAATTGTACACAACGTCTCCAACAATTGGTTACGATGAACACCAAACAGGCAGTTTGCTTATATACCAAAATGAATTAGACCAACATTCAACAATATCATAGGGTAAGGTCACGGTGTTAGTTTGATCCTGAATTTACCTTACTTTAATTCTACTCCTATATCAGTTGTCAATGTGATTCAAGGTAAGTGGTGGTTGGGTATAATATCTCATATATATATTCAAACCATTGAATGATTGACCATCTTTCCTTACTATCCTTTGTCTAGCCTCAGTGTTGTTAACGTAATACAAAGTACTCACTCAATGAATGGAAAGTTGATCAAGAATGCATGGTATAATACACTTAATGAACAACAAAAAACGTTACAAATAACCTATCAGTCTATTGACAACTAAGTGTACATTATACTTACAGAGCGCATACAATCTTAAGTAGTATACTACTTATTTACAAGATAAAAAAAGAATAATGTTATAAAATAGCAACAATTTTATTCCAAAATAAGATTTGTCGGCATTAGCGTAATATGAATATTTCGCAAACATACACACACACACACTTAATACAACCTTCCTTTGCATGGAAGGTAAGGTCAAACAGAATCAATCAGGATTAGAGGTAAAATGTCAGGGAATACAGAACAAAGACATTAACAATAATACTAATACTAATTACAACATTATTATTATTATTATATACAGATACAATATATGTTTCTAGAGAACATATTATGTAAGGACAGATTATTGCAAAATAAAATAGCATTTCAGCACGTTTAAAACAACAATAAAAATAAGTGTATGTACATTACTTAATTTTGTAAGCCAAACTCATAGGTAAATATCATGTTAACAGTTTAAATTGAAATTGTACGTAATAATATGACATAGGTGAAGGTACATTTTAAATACAAAGATCAGGCATAGAAATTGTTCGTCTTTTAAGTGTGAAATACTTTTTGAGGATGGATTTGCATTTATCGCTTATAGTGAGTATGGGGAATGAAGTAAAGGAGTGGGTAAACCACTCCACTTATACTTAGATTCTTATCAATATTGGTAAGTTGGTGTCTAACTCAATCTTAGTACGGATTTAGGAAGCTAGCTTGGATACTAAGAAGCAGTTACGTCTGTATTAACACACACTGATTATGTAAGTAGGAACATGTATACACTGTAGGTCTATGATTATGAGTGCTTCAGAAGCATCGTTTTCATATTGTGGAACCACCAAGTAAGTGATACTGAAACCATGACTAGGCAAACATGGCAAATATGGTGATGAGGTTATGAACCTTCGCAAACCAAGGCAGTCAGAACGTAAGATAACTATGTTCAACCACTGCCCAGCTGGTTGTTATCCGCACAATAAATACAATCAGTAAGACATTCGGTGGCATGGTTAACAGTCAGCAATGGTAGAGTAGTGCATTCACCATTTACCATTTTTTAGATTTTAATTCTACTATTCTTTGATACCTATCTGTGTTTTATTCCTTCCTATTGAACAACATTCTTGTATTCAACATGTTAATTTCATTTCGTTATGTTTATGTGATGTGAAAACTGGGTCTAACGGATAAATATATCATGCTCTAAGTTACTTAATACTAGCTATTAAAGCCTTCCAAGTGTATTGATAGATTTTAATAAAGTAGTGTTGATAATCTTAAATGCATTCATTGTACCCATTTTATGCCATATCAACCAGGTGTCATGCTACTGAAGTATGAATACTCTGCTACCCTATCAGATATTATATCCAAATAGGTAGAAAACACCCGTTGGGTAGTAAACTATAAGATATTAGTCCAGCGAATAATTGATTATGGCAATTTCGTTCACACAGATGTATAATTGGGTATATACATATACGTTACATTGACAACAACGACTGTCTTAATATAGAAATAGAAACTTAAAAGAGATTGTCATTAATATTAGGAATATCATAGAGATTAGATGAAAAATTGAGTTATGTGACACATAACAACATGAAGAGAAATTATGTTGTACCTCTGACTTCAAGAATACAAAAAGGTATCTGCATCACTATTATTAACGAAGAAATAACTCTTCGAAAGTGCGCTATCATTACGATTTGAAACGAAAACCTTATTGAGAATCTGCAATCTCTGGATACAGATAGATACTCTACATGAAAGTTGATTTCAAAAGCGATTTATTTGACTACATTGTAACGAGAAAGTTCATAAACATCATTAGAGAAGAATATTCTTTGAAGTAACCCTGAAAATAGGGTCCACAAATCGACTCGTATCTATTAATAATGCACAGAAAGAATTGACATTATCAATGTGCATTTATCAACCACTTATTATGTGCAGCAAGATAAATTGATCGTTCAATGTGTATTTTGTTTAAGATGGTTCAAAAACATTATTCTTCCTGATACCGAAAGGCAATTACGTTATAAATGCCATCTCGTCACCACCAGCCATCTGATAACGAGTGAATGTTGGATATATGACTAACCAATAACTATATTTTGTGCATAAGTTAATGATACTACTCGATCGTCCAAACAGATAGAGACTCGAACCTGTGACATAGCGGCTAGAAGACGAACACCTTAACCACTTAAATCGAAGCTATGTATTACAGTATAATATGCAAAAAATGATTACATTTCAATTCCTAGTTCTTACTACATTTACATATTTCATCTGTTGTCGTGCTGACCTGAAGTGGATGTGTTTATAACACTGAACAAAATCGTAAGTGTAAATTACACTCGAATATATAATACACTTACATGATTAGTGAGAATATGGCCAAAAATGCTAGATAAAAATCAGTTAGTGAAGACTATGGAAGTGGAGAATAACTTCAGTCTTTTAAAATGAAATCAGTTACTAACCACAGTTTTCGTACCCTAGTAAAAAGGCCTACAGTTTAATGAAAGGTTCATTTGGATACTAAATCAAAATTAAGCAAATGTACACTAACTACTATTGATAAAATTCAATAGATTTCTTTCTAGTGATAATATTTCCACCAATGACTATGACATACTTACATAACAATGACATGTACCCATACACAACTGAGATATGCGATTTAGGAGAGTGATGGATAGTGGATAAAATTTCAAACAGGCGATATTTGAATTTTCTTTATGTACAAAAGAAAACACAAAAAACTTTTGGTTTTCTATTTTTAAAATAGAGAGAAATGTTGGCTATATATAACTTTAAACTGTTTAAATATATGCCAAATACCATTATCTTTTAAACGTGTGACTTCTTAGTAATATGAATTATGTTAAGCAACTGGAGGTAGTCTACAGAAAACTCTGTTTGATATAGATCTCCTACTAGTTGAAACTTGTTAATAAAGTTTACCTTAAGTGTAGAGAAGACTGAAGAGGATTGGAACTCGTCTCATCTTGTCACGAAGAACGAGACACTATCACAGAGCGATTCGGGTCGCAGCTGACTTTCAAGAGAATTGATACTGGTTAAACAGTGAGTAGTGACCAGATTCATGTGTATTTAATATGTTATGGCTGAATGATTAACACTGATCAAGTTGTAATATGACAAGTCTAATGTTAATGCTAGTTCACCGGAAAGCTTAGATGAGTAGTCGCCATAACTGATGCCATCAAAATGACGAGCTACTTCTCTCGAACTTTTTCAAAACGTCCCACTTATAAGCACTGAGCTTCGGTAGGTGAGGATGACGAAAGGCTGGAAGCAGCAACTGGAACTTGTAAATACTGGAAGATCTTTCAACTGGTAGCTAGAAGTTTGGTGTTAGTGAAACAATCTGTGAAACTGAAACTGTGTTAATAACCAATACTCAGAATCGTCTTAAATGAGGGGCTGAGTTCTTCATGAGTCAGTTTGTCTAGTCTGTTGCCTCAACAACTCCAGACAGATCGCCCTGCTCTCCATGGTCGATGATGACTGACCCAGTCAACAAAGAGAAAGTCAGCAAAGAACTAGAAACTCTAATTGAGACAAATCACCAGTCCCATATGATGACTAATCCCCTCCCCAGTTCATTTTAAAGATAATAGTAAACTCCTGGTAAGGGAAATAGAAAGGTGGATTGAAAAAGTTAGGAGAATTGAGTGTTATGTCAAGTTGTAATTAGGCGATAAGCGACTACATCTTTAAAAAAGACCCATATAACCATTGTAACAACTGTAAGGAAATGTCTACTCTAGATTGCTTCTAAACCACTATCTTAAATCATACTTCGCGGAATGTACCAAAAGCGTCAAAGATTGAATCGCGAGAAGAGAGTTGGTTTCTAATCAGTTGGATGTAAAGGTCGCATTTTCACCTCAAGCCAGATGTTAGAACACTGTCACACGAATTTCGACTTTATTGTTTACGGCATTCTAGAAACAGATCTGAAGGAAATTCACGTTTGTATTGTGCAGTTATTACCTAGAGAAATATTTCCCACCCAGAGCATATGGATGATATTGTCTTACTTACTGTACTATAGCAAACACACACGCACATCATCCAACATCACTTAATCAGAATCAATTAATATTAGTAGATGTGGCATGTACTTTACACTTTCCAAGTGCAAATGCTTTTGATAGGCTGTAAATGGTAGGTATCTTCCCTCAATCTTTGTAGTTAACAATTAGGAATAATCGAGACGCTAGTGTATCTGGATAGCTGCGTTCTAGTGGTGATGTGCCACATATATAATCAACACAGTAATAGCCAAATCGGCTTATGTCAAACTGGACCATATCGAAGTCGTTGTGATTTGAGTCTCATCGTAAAAGGTCGAACTTACAACGCCACAATGAAAGCGCCTCTACTCTATATTTTGTGAAACCTCGTCTCTCTCAGCCGATAATGTTCAGTGTCACTCGACCAACGTCGATTCTGAAGAATCGATGGTTTTCAGTCGGAGCGCCGTTTTAGTAATGCAGTGGTTTGGGCGTGTATTTGGGCGGAGTGATGACAACTGCATTGGTGTCACTATCTTGAAACACTGATTTCAATCGATTGGTCATATTTCACGTGTACCATCCCAGTGGTTTCCATGTCAGAAATTATTTAGACTCGAACTGGTTGGAAGAAAGGGAGAGGTGGTTATTGTATGATATGGCGCTATGGAATGATAGGAAGCTGTACAGAATTGAACTAAGTCGGTTCATCTCGGTTTCTTGGTTAATGTCCTACAGATAATGCAAATCAGTAGCTTGAGACCATATCAGAGATGACACAATTAGAACCCAGTAGCGATCTTGCTACAATGATTTTATTAAGACCATCACAAACTGTGGTGACTTCTCTTAATAGAATGGAATCTTACATCTCCTACCTTGTAATTCACTTAGTGTCTTAATAAGTTTTACCTTTCTTTCTTTGATCGCCTTCTATCTCTATTTTATTCACAGCATTATTTTGTATTTGTATGGTGTATACATATTTGGTGCCATTTGTACCAAGTTTTGTGTTCAAGTAAAATATATATTAACAAAAGATCAATAAGTATTGAAGTGATGATCCTTGTTATTTCCAGGAACGATTTCTCTATTACACAAATCGATGAAACAAGGGGAGGAATCAATACTGATCAATTAGATTAGAAATCTATAAACGTAAGAATCAAGTAGACAACTCAATTAAATAATATTTGTATTTCATTTCAAAATTTACGTACTTAGGTCATGATGATAGTATCGCAAATCGGAATCGTGGACTAACAAACCAAGACTTAACGAACGTGATATTTATCACTACTCGCTGATTAATAAACGTATACATAACTAATCCATGAAGTCACTGGATCCGAACATATGGAATAAATGTCCATTCACCAAAATCACACATCGTCTTCTTATTATATTATCAAAATTTATCAAAGGGACAAATTATTTTAAAACAACATACATCAGTCAATCAGTCGTGAACAACGTAGAACCAGATGCATATATGTATAGGTCCAAGCTGTCATACCACATTAGCAAGATTAGACCAAGTTTACATGATTAACACGACAGTATAATTTAACAGGAAGGGATAAAGCAAATATATGAATGAAGGATCAATGAAACTTAAGTTCTAGAAGATCATAAACAGTAAATACACTTGTGCCAATAACTGATTCTAATCCATGTAACCCAATGTCTCTAGTCATTCATCGTGATTACTACTCGGATCTTGATTAGATGGTCTTACTTACTTACTTTTGCCCGTTACTCCTCGCTGAGGAGCATAGGCCGCTCACCAGTGTTCTCCATTTAACTCTGTCCTGAGCAATCCTTTCCAATTGTTTCCAGTTGCTGCTCATCCTTTTAATGTCTGCTTCCAATTCTCGCCGCAGCGTGTTCTTTGGCCTTCCTCTTTTCCGTTCCCCAGCAGGATTCCATGTTAATGCTTGTCTTGTGATGCAGTCTGATGGTTTGCGTAGTGTATGTCCTATCCATTTCCATCGTCTTTTCCTAATTTCCTCTTCGGCTGGAAGTTGGTTTGTCCTCTCCCATAGTAAGTTGTTGCTGATGGTTTCCGGCCAACGGACATTCAGTATCTTTCGTAGGCAGTTGTTTCGATTAGATGGTCTACATCAACCAAAATGGCTTAAACAAACAGTTAGTAACTTCATGGACTGACGTATTATGGTTTGGTTGCTTCTAGCTTTTTTTTTATCATATATCAAACAAATACGAGTAAGAAAAAATTAGTAACATGATGAATGTTGGAGAAAATGCCAACCAAGTAAACAATGACAGTAATCTCATTATTGGATTTATTTTTAGTTGATTGAATGTGTCACAGATTCATATTATCAGGGTACCATTGGAAACCAGGAGCACTGGATAACTGTTTCATCCTAGTATGCGACTCATCAGGAGCTCACTAGTGACTAACTTCAAACTATTCCTGAAGCTCTAATGAGAAGTCGTAACCACTGGAATTCAGACTTGTTGGGAGTGAGACAGTTATCACCAATCTCAATCAATAATCTGCGCTCTATATATCACCAATTGATGGAAGTGGGAATTCTATCATTGGATGCCGACTAGCCCAGTGATGTAGAGAGTTAGATGTTCGCCAACCTGAAGCCACTTGGGGCGGAATCTAGGATGTGCACTGTTGACGATTCCCACACTGTGACGAGATGACTGTTCAGTACTCCCTGGTTTCCAATGGTACTATACCAACATCAATCTGTGACGTATTCAATCAACTAAAAATACCAATCTCCATAAACCATCTCAGTTCAAATTTACTTTTTGTTTAAAACATTAAATAAATAACTACTTAACAAAGTATAGGAATACGAAAACAATAATATAGGTATGGTAAATTACTTACAATTTTAATCGTATTTGCATCAATGCAAACACCAAGAAGGCGAACAATATCTGGATGATCTAGCTGATGCATAATTGATATTTCATTTAAGAAAACACATGTTTCTTCATCATTCATATGTTTCATATTCATAATTTTAACAGCAACTTGTACAACACGTCGTGTATCTGTATGCCAAACACCCTAGAAAATAAATTAATAATATGAATACGTGTAAAAAAAAAATCTAAATAATAAAAGAATTGGCATAAAAGGAATATTATGATCTGATATCAGGATAGGTGAAATACCACACGAACAAACAAACGACAAGCATACTAAGAAGCAGTCATCTCTGTATTAACACACAACTGATAAGTTCTAAATTGTAACTGACTGAACACATGACTGATTAGGAAACATGGATTATGAAAGTATAAAACATGTGTAGACTGCAGGTCTTTGATTAAAAGTTTTTCAGAAGCATCGGTTGCATATCGTGGAACCACCAAGTAAACGATGCTGAAACCTAAACACAGTGCTAGGTAAACATGAGAAATCGACTGATGAGGTTGTGAAACTTCACCAGCCGAGGCAAGCGAAAAGTATGTTAACTAAATCCAACCACCGTCTGCCTCGACGCATGATGCTAACCGATGTAGGGATAACAGGACGAAAGAAAACTTGAGTTGATCATACAGTTTCGGCATCAGTTAATGACCTTTGATCTGAGTTATGATGTTAGGTTAAGACTATCTAGTGGGAGTCAGTAAGATAATCATCATTGGTAGTTGAAAATATTAGGCAGTATGGCTGAGAGTCAATCACCATGATAGTCAATTGACTATTTATTTCCTTCTTGATAATAATATCAATTACTCTTCCACACATCTTTTAATATCAATCAGGTCTGCTGGGGAGCAAAAAGACTAGGATAAGCGAAATTAAGACTCAAGAATGAAGCTGCACTATCGATTGCATTGGGATTTAAAAGTAGCAGAATTTCTTTCATCAGAAACCAGCATTTCCAGCGACACTACCTTTTCACAATAAGACGGAGACTAGTAAAGGTAGGTGTTAAAATGAGCACATTTTGCTTCGTTCTACGATTCTTCGTCACGAACAGTAATGCGCACACATCAAGAATGTATTACTAAAAGGCCATGTGCAACTACAGGCAGTTGTCATCAGAGCATTAATTACACTTCCAGGTCAAAACGACCATTACTAATAATCGCCTTTTTTTCAGGTCCCTTATGAAATATTCCTCTATGGTATGAGGCTAACATGGAAGTGATTATACCATGCTCGATCGTCTTTTCTAGCTTTAGATAAGCGATGAAATAAAGTAATTTATCTGTCTATGGAGGCCGGTCATCAATAAGGGAATAATTAATTCTTATGGATTTGAGATGACTGCTGAGGCCATAAGCAGTGTAAGCGTTGCACACAAAGCAATGAACTCACTGCAATCAGTCCTATGCAAAACAAAGGACGAAATAACAAAAGAAGACGAACAGGACGTTATCTATAAAGTAATCTGCGCAACTCTGAGAAACATTATATCGGGCAAAGCAGCCAACCTATTCATCTCTGTCTACTAAAGCAATAATAAGCTGTCAAATGCAATAACGTGCTAATAAATACCAACAACTGTGGACACATCTTTGACTGCGAAAGGGTTGTGATTTCAATAAAGTACAAAGAAGATCCGATAATGTCTAGAGGCTTGAAAATTTATATCAATCAAAAATCAATAAACACATTGAAATAGGTCAAATTTATTAGTGGATCGAATACGTCACAGATTGATGCTGGCAGAGTATCATTGGAAACCAGGGAGTACTGAACAGTCATCTCGTCACAGTGTGGGAATCGTCAACAGTGCACATCCTAGATTCCGCCCCAAGTGGCTTCAGGTTGGCGAACATCTAACTCTCTACATCACTGGGCTAGTCGGCATCCAATGATAGAATTCCCACTTCCATCAATTGGTGATATATAGAGCGCAGATTATTGATTGAGATTGGTGATAACTGTCTCACTCCCAACAAGTCTGAATTCCAGTGGTTACGACTTCTCATTAGAGCTTCAGGAATAGTTTGAAGTTAGTCACTAGTGAGCTCCTGATGAGTCGCATACTAGGATGAAACAGTTATCCAGTGCTCCTGGTTTCCAATGGTACCCTGATAATATGAATCTGTGACACATTCAATCAACTAAAAATACCGATCCCTACAAGCCATCTCAATTCAAATTTACTAACCAATAACAAAAAGTAATAAACACATGAGATACTACGAATCATGTGAAGATAAAAAGGAATCGAAATAAAGGTAGAAAAAAGGCAGGGCAAGTGTTAGCAACAATCGATCAAATTCATAATCGAGAAAACTAGCTACAAGTCACTTGTAAAAAGAATCACATAGCTCACTTCTATCAAAGGTTTGTACGGATAAAGTCGTCCAGAATGACGACCAAACCATCATGAAACCACCACCAAAATTTATGATTGTTGATCATTCATTCAATCAGTTAATCAATAAATAAACATTTTATTATTACTAATTGGTAAAGTAACATTAGAAATAAACAAAATAAGAAATTCATTAAAAGGAGACATTATTGGTAAATGTATTAGATTTTTAGTTTAGAAAAATAGGAGGAAGCAGTTTTTTCTCAATGTGTAGTTGTTAATTCAAAGAATAGAAAAACTGAAGAGTATAGATACATAAGCCGATAAGGTTGTAGACTAATGCATGAGTTAATAGTGTTGAAAAGGCAGACAAATTGAGTGGATTAGTGAGTGTTGTGTTTGCCGATTAAAGAAGAATAACAAACTATCAAAAGTATGTTGTAGAAGTCAAAAATATGTTGTAGAAGATTATTTCAATTATTTGAGTTGTGTGTAATGTACACATTTTATCCCCATCATTTTAACGTTCCCATTGCCCTATCCTACAGCTTAGCATATTAACTGTTAGCATATCATCTCTCATTTATGAACTACAGACAATTGATTGTGTACACGTAGACTCAATTCACTGCCACTATACCCCACATTTTGTATTAATGTTAATTCCCTAATTGACTGGCTGCGTGGTCCGGTTTATGTGTATATAGAAGAATGATCGAAATATAATAGGATTTGTCTCGTTGATCTATTGTCTTGTGTTCTTCCCATTGCGGCCTGGGATTGAGGAGGAGATCGGGCAGATATTTGCTATTGTAACTTCGAGGGCACAAAACCCTATCAAATAATTGGTAGTTCTTCCTCCCTCTCCGCCATCATAACAGCTTCTTTTGTCGTCATAACAGTGAGTTAGTGATAGGAAAATCCCAATGGTTAGAGAATTATTACAATTATTGCTAATTATATGATTCATGTACTTAAAAATTTCTGTAGTAATTTGATAGACTACGATACTATTGAATTTTTAGAACACTGAAATAGGATTTGAACTAACAAAAAGTGTTATAGGCTTAGGTTATTCACAACATTTTTAAGTGTTATATCTACTATACTACTAGGCATTCTTCCAAGTATTTGGTAGATGAATGTTATATATTAATATGATTTTTATTAGAAATCTCATTTCTAACTCTAACTATAATTGTCTTTATTCCAAGACGGTATGTGATGAGTTAAACAACCACCCATAACGTAGAATCTAGTAAATGTCTACATCGGTCGAAGTTCTTAACTTTAATAGCACGATAAGACAAACACCAAATTAGTAAAAATATAAGCTGCTTCAATGATAATAATAAAAAATCGGGTGAACACATAGAATATGATTCAGGGAAAAAGATTTAGTTCATGGAAAAAAGGTATGCAATTATTTCAAGCTGACGATTTCAGGGGGGACATATAGAATAGGATTTGAGTCGGATTGTGGTTGGCAGGCGAAATCCAAGATAGGCATTTTGTCCTATTTGGGACTCGTGAGATGGATGTACCTGCATTCCAGCATTAACGCTAATACCGGGACTCGAACTCAGCTCACTGGTGCATACAGCTGACGAGTCCAAAATAAGACGAAATGCGCGTCCGAGTTCCCATTTACCAGCCACAATCCAACTCAAATCATACTTGTGAACTATCGCAGTATTGAGGCAATCGGCGGGCAATCAATGGGAAGATTCAAGAACATTCATATTATATACAGAACATGGTACATGAAAAAAAGATTAATTCATTCAAAGAAATGTATAAAATAATTTTAAACCCATAATTCAAGGGAAGGCAAAGAATGGATGATCGATTCTGAGCCGTGTCATGCACAGTCTCCAACTACTGGTAACGAAAATCGTGCAGACCCCAATCAAGTAGTCTGCATCTATCAACAGGGCTAAGGTCAATAATCACTGGGTTCATCGACTAATGTTACGCGTTAGTTTGGCCGCTCTTAAGTTTTTTTTATCCGTCAGCAACAGTGTCAGTATCGCACCATGAGGTAGGCGTTGGATATGTAAACATGATACCTGTCCCAACTACCTCAGTCAAAGAAGATTCATAACCTCATCATTCTATATGTGGAGTTGCACTACACTGGACATGTTCACATTAGATAGCAGTGGATCATTCCAGACGCTTGAAATGAAATCTATAGCGAAAATTACACTTTAATACGCATCATTCACCAACAAGATAAACGAAAAATATCTGAATGTTGGATACAATACACTTAGTGAACATTAAAAAAGTTGTAGATAACTCCAGCTACATGACAAATAGAAGTAAAAGATCATTGACCATTTATGACTTTTATCATTATCCTTCACTAATCATTTTCTATGCAAAAAAAGCAACTTTTGGTTGACTATTATGTATGTATGACAACTGTAATTGTTCAATAATTAATTCAGTCAGTGGTCTCCTTTTGTGGAGTTCATTCACTAAGTATATGAGGTTTTGTTTCGTGTGGAAAGTTTGGGATTTACCAATTTAATCATTCTAGCATTTTATTAACATAAATGTACAATCACAATGTAAAGCAAATATGAATCATCAACTGATTGTAGAAACTTTACAACACTTTTTGGGCAGTTGTTAAGTAGAAACTGACAGTAAAAATATGTATATAGAGATGTCTAAAATGAATTAAAGTCGACTATCAGAATTACAATTCAAAAGAAACAAACAAAGAGAAACAAAATGTATGAAGTAATAATGAATTCGAGACCTAAGGGAAGATAGAAAATTAATACAGATATAACTTTCCCCCTAAAAGCTGTATCATCTAGCATACCAAACAACTGATTATAAATATGTCGTAGTTTCCAACCAGTAGGTTCGCATTTCTTGGTAGGATTTAAACAAACAGTCAACAACTATATGGACTGAACTAAGTCTTCATTTGGTTATCTCTAACTTTCTTCGAGCTTGTTTGTAAACTACCTACAAGAGTACTCGAATATGTCTAGTACATGCCGCAACAAGCTTAGTCGATTGAAATTTAGTCTCATCAAACACTGGCAACTTACAAGTCGTTGACTTATAACACTATTTTTAGTCACACACAAATATACAGTTCAGTACTGACTAGTGTACTCACCATTCGATAGATAAACTGAGATTTCACCTGTACTGAAAATGAAGCAAGTTAATAAATGCCAAGACAGCTTTCAGTGTGTGTCGATTTTCCATCAGATACCAATCTACTAAAGATTATCAAGTTTCCAATATAAGTGAGGTGGTTGACATACTTAGCTACCTCACTCTTCACGGATAAACAAGGGACTGATGAAAAACAGTCCCAAAAAGATATGCTATATTTGGAGGTAAAGAAAAGAAAACCGAACATTCCAAAGCAAGTCACTTAACGTAGTAGTTTTCAATCAAGAACTTTTATGTCTTGTTTATAGAATAGATCTGGTGATAAAAATAGAAGTTCAGTAAACTATCGAACAGTATACTGAAGAAGTTTTGGAAGATACTGCATTTTGAAAATATCAATACTATCTTTATCATAAATCCTGATACGATTTTAGTAGTTTGTTAATGAGAGTAGTCTTACGAATGCAACAACAGAACATGACCGGTATAGTACAGCACAATACCAGATTTGCTTATGAGATGAGGGTAAGGATATGATTCTGCGCTAAATAAATGGGCGTTTTTCCCTCCGTCGGGAGTATTAGGAAATAAGGAATTACAACCTGTCAGTAGGTCGTTCGTACGATAACATTGTTGGACATAAATTATTTTATCTAAAGTTACGAATACTTCTTCCTAGTGAATACCAATTACAACAAAATACCCATGTTAATGAGATTCTGTAACCCTTTCCTCAATTTAAATGAAGATTATGTATGTTGAAAATCAGACCGGGCAAAAACCTATTCCAAGATAGCTAAAAGAATTCTTCGTTCATCAGGTAAACCAGCACAATTAATTAGAGCACAAAAACTACTTCCTATCATAATAAATAAGATAAACATATTGACAAAAAAGCATGTCTGAATTACCTGAAACACTTTTCCGAACTCCCCCTCACCAAGACTACTTCCGATTTCAAGTTCACTTGATCGAATGATTCGATAGTTAGTGTTTCGATTTATGTTTAAATTATGTAAGTCCTCTGTTAAACATGCACTATTATTAGTATTATCATGAGATTTAGAATTTTGTGTAAATAATAAAGTACGTCGTTTTGAATCACCATCTTCTGATGTTGGTGTAGTATCTAATGAAATGGGCAATACATTGATATTACGAGACGATAATCCATCTAATGTATCTTTAAATCGTGGCGATGAACACCGGCTACTAGTAGATCGAGCTAAACGCTACAAATAAAAAAATAAAAAAGATCATATTTCTGTAGAATAATGTAGTTATCAAAATTTAACAGCACACAAAAACACACTTGAGGATGATTGCTTCAATAATTTATTATTTACAATGACTACTGGAACATATTAGTTAAAGTTTCGCCATAATGTTTACTTTCACCATGTTGTGATGCATCGTACCAAGTTTTAAACAATCAAAGATAGTCGGTACGCAACTTATTACCATGATATGCTGGCAACTAAAGAAGACTGATTATCTTCGAGAACTGTCTTTCTGTAGACTATTTCACTTATTTTGGTTGTATACAAAGTGAACATTTTACTCCTATTATTATTAAGTTCTCCATGCCCTCTCCTCCCGTTTAACACATTAACTGTTAGTATATCATTATCCATTGATGAACTACAGTTAATCGATTGTGTATAAGTTACTCTAGTTCACAGTCACCGTCTCTCTTATTTTGCATTAATGTTACTTTTCTAACTGGTTGACTAGGTGGTCAGATTTTATGTACATATATGAGATTGTTTGAAATATAATTTGATTCTGTCTGGTTGTTCATAAATCTTGTGTTCTTCCTATACCGGTTTGGGATCGAGTGGACATTGGGCAGACATACAAGGACTGACTAGGAACTCTCATTGGCGTTTGTTGTTGTAATCTCGTCCATACAAAAGCATATCAACTAATTGGTCATACAGGCCCAATCATAACAGCCTTTTCTAACGTCATAACAAATCAAGATTTATCAATATATAAAACTTGTCAACAAATAATAACTGAAATATCTAAAAATGTTACAAATTGATCGTAAAGAGGTGAAATATAGTTTCACTTCATTTGAATTTAGTTCAAGGTATTAAAATATCATTTGATTTTCATGTACTACATTTAGTTGTATTACTATTTGCAAGAAGAGGATGATTATTAAAGAAAATAAAGATATAAATTCACTTTTATAGAAATCATATCTATCTTCTTGTCTTACATATGATTCAGGATAAATGCAAAATGTTACTCCAAGACTGGCCTGCTTCTTTTCCCAAATTAGTTATAGGGAGTGAAGTAATTGAATGCGTTGATCGCTTCACTTATCTCGGAAGTCTCATCACTCCTGGTGGGTCGGCGTCTGACGAAATCTCAGCGCGGATTCAGAAAGCTCGATCGGCATTTGCCGATCTACGGCACTTGTGGCGCAGACGAGATATCCGTGTCTCAACGAAGGGCCGGGTGTACTGCGCAGCAGTCCGCGCCATTTTAACATATGGCTGCGAAACGTGGGCCATGAAAACTCAAGATATGCGTTGTCTCCAGATATTTGACCATAGGAATCTACGTAACATCTCCCGTTTACCATGGAATAGCCGGATTAGTAATAGTGAGGTTAGACAAAAGGTTCTTGGGAAACACGGTAAATCAGTCAAAGAGTCATTAACCTTCATCGACTGAGATGGCTGGGACATGTATTGCGCATGCCCGACCACCGTCTACCCCGTCGCACGATGTTGGCTAGGGCTGAAGTAGGATGGAAGAAGGTTAGGGGCGGCCAAACCAAAACATGACATCAGTCCATGAAGTCCTTGACTACTGGTCTAAGTCATGTAGGTAGATGTAGACTACCTGGTTGGGGTCCGCGTGATGATCGCAACAAATGGCTGGAGACACTAGGCGATATGGCTCAAAATTGGTCACAGTGGTGCAAGTGTATTCACTCTCTAACTTCATCTAAATCTTGAATTCTATTGTTATTTTCTGCACGTCTTTACTTTACTCTTCCCTCTTGTGTTCTGTCTATACGTTACCTCAATATTCTCGTAGTGCTAGTGTGGTATGGCAACTTGAACCTACAGGCGTTTGTGCCCGGTTCTACGTTGCTGATGATGATGATGATGATGATGAGGATAAAATTTAATGTACAATGTAATGCAAAATAAATATAAAACACATTATCCAGTACAAACTTAATGTAAAATCAAGTGTATGTAGAAAAGTAATTGAAATGTTAATGAATACAAGAACACTTATTATATGTTATCGATAAAAAGGTAGATTTCCATCATTCTTATTATTAAACTTGACAACAGCATAATATTTATTAGGCTATACATTATCAGAAAACAATAAAGTATATTCGTCCTACTAATCTATTACACCGAACTAACCTTTCTAAGCTTTCCCATAGCAGTTTGTGGGCATTCTCGTTTGAAATGTTTACGTAAACGTCGTTGTTCTGGTCTACTGAAACCTAATTCTGCAAGATCAGAATCTTCAACATATTTAATTTGTTGAATTGAACGAATCTATTAAAATGATAAAAAGATAGATTATACATGAAATCACTTTAATAAATAGGATACTGGCTAAAATGTAGTGTGACAGTGGCTCAATTATATATAAAAGAGTTCAACTTATAACCACTAATTAAAGAGTTAGAATCCTAGCCCATGTACTTCAGTATGAGCAGATAAGTAACATTAAAAACTCATAGAGTGTGACTTCGAACTAAGTGCTGGAATCTATACCTAGTAAATTCGTTAACAACAAATTACTAAGCTACATAAGTACAAACATTTTACATAGCATCACTAGGTTGTAGAGAATAGAATTAATTTTCTGATTAATAATATAAGATTATATTTGTTAATTGAGCTACACTTTTCCACCTAGATAAATAATTGCAATTAACAAATTAGCACTAGTATGAGTTGCACATATCGAATAAAGGTTAGAGATACTACTAAAAAATGCATATAAAAGGAAGTCTCAATATGACCAAATAGATTGAGTCACCGATGCATTACTAATTTACTAATCTACTCAATCACTGAGATATATTGTAAACAGTATATAGTTAACAAATCTTAGTGTTTTAAAAAAGTAACTATTAAAATGTTTCGAGTAAATGTTCTATAAGCTGAGTAACAACGCTACAGATTAGACATAAGTCACCACTCCCATTCAGTTTACTTAGTTACTCAATGACTGAAACACATAAGATTTGGTACAAAGTGGTGACAAAACATACGTATTACAGTAAAACTGTAAAGAGAATAGTGACAGAAGGCAATCAAAGAAAAGGCAAAAATTAATAAGACAATATGAAAACTAAGAGACAGGAGAAATAGATCAGATAGAAATAAGAACAAGAAGATTTCATTCTACTAAGAAACGTCACCATACTTTGTGAAGGTCTTAATAAAAACATCGTAGCAACAACGCTACTGGGTTTTGATTCTGTGTCATCTCTGATATGGTCTCAAGCTACTGATTGGCATTATCTGTAGGACAATAACCAAGAAACCGAGATGAACCGACTCAGTTCAATGCTGTACAGCTTTCTCACATTCCATAGCGCCATATCATACAATAACCACCTCTCCCTTTCTTCCAACCAGTTCGAGTCAGTAAATAATTTATAATATGAAAACCACTGGGATGGTACAAGTGAAATATGACCAATCGATTGAAATCAGTGTTTCAAGATAGTGACACCAATGCAGTTGTCATCACCGCCCAAATACACGCCCAAACCACTGCATTACTAAAACGGCGCTCCGACTGAAAATCATCAATTCTTCAGAATCAACGATGGTTGAAAACAGAGAGACACTGAACATTATCGGCTGAGAGAGACGAGGTTTCACAAAATATAGAGTAGAGGCGCTTTCATTGTGGCGTTGTAAGTTCGACCTTTTACGATGAGACTCAAATCACAACGACTCCGATGATGGTCCAGTTCGACATAAGCCGATTTGGCTTTCATTATGTGTGGATTATATTTCTGATACAGGTGTGGCAGATACCTATCCTGTCAAAGGCACTTGAACATGGAAGGTATTGAGTACATACCATACCTACGAATACTAATTGATTCCTAACTGATTAAGTGGTATTGGATGATATATGTGTTTGTTATAGTACAGTAAGTAAGACAATATCATCCGCATGCTCTAGGTGGGAAATATTTCTCTAGGTAATAACTGCACACAACTAACACGCATTTCCTTCAGAGCTGTTTTCAGAATGTCATCGATGGCAAAATTCAAAAATAGAGGGATTGAGCAACCCTGGCCAACCCCACCGGTGAATTGGAACAGTGGAGAAAGAATGTATAGCCACACATTGCCTGAGGCATTTGTGTACAAATCGTTTAGGATGTGAATGAACCTCTCAGATACCCTACTCCAACCACAATTCCAAAGGATACTCATCAATCACACAACAATCGTTAGCCTGTAATAAGTATGACGTTGTTTCAACACCTGGAAGATAGTGAAGGTGTGACCACTGCATCCACGATCTGACCGAAGACTATCCTGTTCTTTCACTCATTTTGTACAATCCGCGAAGTGAGTCTTCCGATCCTTTTTAAGAATTCACCCAAAATTTAGTATTTTGGTTAACTTACTCATCATCTAGAAAATACAAACATTTTTGAGCAAACTGATAATAACACTACACTTTTGAGTATCTACGATGATAAAATAGTGATGGAACCTAACTTTGAGGTTCATGATTAAATATAGAAAAAACATTTTCAGTTCTAAGATAAATAACCCCAAACTAAAATACAACACAGTCTAAAGGAGAAAGTGAGAGCTTTTAAAATGTTATTTATACTGCTATAGGGAAATTTAACTAACCTTTAAATGGCGAGTGAGCACAGAATAATAGTGATCTAGTTCTGCATCCTTCAAAAACTCATATAAATCCTTTTCCAAAGGATGCTGATGACTTGGATTAGGAAGATTCAGGATAGATGGTGGCTGACATTTTTGCACAGCACATCCCAAAGGCATGACAGGACAGTGTCTTTGTTCCCACACCTCCCCTATTGTGCCTTCCGTCGCAGTTGTTGCCAAACTTAAAGAATCAGACAGAGTTTCTGCACTTGGAGCTGATAGTTTTGATTGGCCAATTCTAGAACTTCTAAAGTGTTGAGATATTGATCGCGAACGCAGATTTCTGTTTTCACTGATTACAGGGATATCAGAAGTTGGTGAGAAGGAGGCAGTCAGCATGCCCGAATATAATTTACAGTAAATTTACAACATAAAATAAGCCTAACCGAGAGAATAAAGAAGTGAAAAGTTAAGACAGTATGGAACTACAGAAATCTAAAGCAAAGTGAAGTTATTTTTGAAAAAAAATGCGATTTAGACTCCAAATATCTAACGCTACGATTATAAAGATTAGTGTGTTGGCTAGGTATGTAACATAATAAACGTGTATCTATCTGAATATATCAAATCTGCACGAGGAAAGTTAACGAAAATAAGAATAACAAAAATGGAATTGGAGAAAATAAGCGTAGGTAAGTAAAAATCGAGGGGTGAGAGGTATGAAATTATACTATTTAGCAACTTCGAGCAAAATAAAGAATGAATATATTAGCATCACTGGAACCAAATTTTAAGCCACGTTGCCTAAGGTCACAAAATGTATGGGTTATGTTCTGGTTACCAACCTAGAAGTCTAGAACTTCATCATTATTCAGCTGCCTCTTACTTGCTAATCTATTAATGGCCAGTACAATACATTGAAATAGATTGTGGTTCAATATGAGCAACTCATCTTGACATTATCAATAGGTCAAAAAGAGCAATCTTATCTGGTATCCTGTTCTAAATATGACGATTTAAAAAAACAGTTCACTGAGGTTGTAGTGTGACTATAAATAGACACAACTTAGCAGACAGGAAGTGATTACACGCATTGGGAAAATATGTATAAAAAAACATGAAGTAATAAACAGATACATCATTACTTAGTCCGTGTAGACAAAACCCAGAATTTATTTTCATGCGATTTGCTTAGGTACTAAAAAACGACAAAAGTATTTATTTAACTTGAAACGCATATTCAAATCTATGTTATGTTGAATGAAGCTAAACACCAATCTCCTAAAATATTTTTTAAAAGGTTTTAATGACGAGGAAATGAAAAAGTATTCTGGCGTTCAGTCTTCTCAGGTTAAGGAAAACTACATATTAGTAAGCCAACGTCTCACTAGAAATGTCACCAAATTTGGGTTTAACAAATTAGAGACAGGAATTTACAGCCTTAAATGGGCGATAACATATTTCGCTTTACCAAGAAATTCCATTAGAAATGACCTATCCAGGTTACGACCAGAATGTGAACTTGCACAGTAAACGTCTCCAGGAATACCTCATAAAAATCTCAAGGCTAGTAATGAATAGGAATTGGCTAATATTACGGTTTTCTAAGTGACAAAGAACGGTCACAGACTGAAACGCCATATCCGAAGAGACCAAAAAACAAAAGTTATCGAGTAAGGACACCATATCTGTGGAGGTACTTCTGGAAGGAATAAGCGTGCAATCCGGCGTATTATTTTTAATATTACAATAATACATCTAAATAATCAGAGTAAAGAAATTATGTATTTATTGAATGGAAATCGAGTAAACTAACTAAATCATCCTTAAAATACACAGACTTGTGGTAAAAAAAACAAATCCTATCTCACACTCACGTTTACAGACAGAAGACAAGAAAAATTCAACCTTTAAAGCACAAAACGAGAACAAAAAGTCGACCAAAAATTATGCAATCACAGCGCGCTACGTAGACCTTCGATTGCAAACCTTCATTAGCGAAATTCAACATTTGTTGAGTGAAATTTTGTGAACTGTTATCCGCAGCCGATTTTAAGCATTCTACTGTTTAGGCAAAAGAACTTTTATCATTGAAGTATTTACAACTGCCTTACTTATGGCCAGAAGCCCCTGAAAATTTCAGGTGGGTAAAAAAGGGGTGAGGGGGTAATAAAGATTCTTAAACGCAACCAGAACAAGACTCCAGTGGTTCGAATACAAACGATATGCGTAAATCAATCGTTAAAGCAAATATCCTCCCTGAACTACATAAACACCCAGGCGTGGAGTTCATTCTTGAAAATTTCTGAAGGTGTTCATTTTAAATACTGTTATAGCGGTAAATAATCCCCAAAATAAATAGTTGCATGGGCTCTCAGCATTAATGCTGACCATGTTGTTTTAGAGGACACAACTAGTTGAAGGTCCTCTATCACTCATCATCACCAAATCACGACACGACACAACGTGAGAAGCATCTCCCTCTAGTTTGTCAGCCTAGACGTTGTGATCCCACCTACGCTCTATTTACGATCGAATATAACTTCGCTTCTATCCTTCAAAGCCTTCTGATTTGTTCTTATTCGTACGAGTTGGTCCAATAGTTAGAAGTTGCTTTGGTAATACGACAAACGTAGCTTTGTCATATACCGGCTACACTTTACTGCTTCGCCCTGAAATCTTGGTCAATGAAGCAAACCCAGAAATCTCTATATTGTTTACTGTCAGTAATTCCCAAATAGTTTCAGATGGATATAAATGGAATAGAAAAAGATAACTACACGAGCTTTCGTATCTAGTAGCGATGGATTATCGAATTCGCCAGGTACGGAAATAGGTGTATATAATATACATCGATAAATCGAGTTTTTTTATGAAAATCTCAAGAGAATTTGCATAAACTACTTTGACCAGTAGGGAATTCCAGGATTTGATTGTTCTTAATGGAAAGTTGTTGTGCCTACAATGTAACCAACTGTGTTGTACATCTAGTGTTTGAGTGTTCCCTCGAAGACATGTGTATGAATTCGTTTCAAATAGGTGTCCCTACAGGTACCTATGAATGTTTAGGATTTCACAAGCCATTAGGAGGTCCTACTTTTGCCGCCTATATCCCAAGGGATACAGGTCTAACATTAACAGGTGTTCCTCATATCATCTGAACTTTCGTCCACCGACGCATTTCGTGGCTTTTCTTTGATTTTTCTTCAGCGTTTATGTTTTCCTGTAGTGAGTGGGGGGGCGGTAAATACTATGTTTCCTTTCTATAAATGAGAGCGGAGAGAACTATTGAAAATAAAGTGAAATATCCTGTATAACTGGCAGATCATGTGGTTGAGATTTAAATAAATAAATAAATATCTTTTATTCTCAAGTATCATTGTGTACATGAGAGCATGCCAGTTTACAAGCATGATCAGAATGATGTGAGTTTACATTCATACAAATATTTCGACAGACCAAGAGTATCGTCTTGTACATAATCATCCATATGTTCTAGTTACTGACGCACTTCAGTAGCAAGATACCAGGTTCGGTGGACATCCATTGTAAGGTAGTGAAGTCTGCAAGGTTGATATTCGGGTAAACTTTCAAGAGTAAAGAAGGGAAAAAAGAGAGAAAAGAAATTTTTTGTGTAGTACACATGTGTGAGGATGACGCAGAGCATGATCCGATTGATTGTAAGTCGTTGTTTCTGGCAAGTGAATTGTAGATGAACGTTTAATGTTCTACTGATATATTTTACTCAGACAGGTAGTCACGTTGCGTCTTTGATGCCCAATCTTTTTCAGATATTAAGGGGGCCTATTATTTATAGTGTGTCTGAATAAGTGGCTTCATCAGCAGGAAGCTAATATCTTTGAGCGCTGTATTAAGTAGCTTGCAAAATACTGGGCGATTGTCTGCCATGCGTACTGATGATAGAAAGTTGAGGCTAGCTCTGAAGGCACTTTTCATGGTTAGGGGTCAACTTAAGGTTGTAGGGGACGAAGACACTATTAGTGACCGGCTTAGAGGGGGGTCATTCAAAGTTTGTGTGACTTGTTTTGTGTCGCAGATGGATAGCCTTGCATTTTATTGAGTTGAATGTTAACCCATGTTATCTACCCAGCTTATAAGTTTAGTTAGATCACCCTGTAGTTCTAGCCTATTCTCCTGGTTGCTAACCTTCCTCCAAAGTCTGACGTCGTCCGAAAACAGAAATAGTTTGGAAGATATTTGTTGAAGTAGATCGTTTGTATGGACTGGAAACACGAGTGGTCCGAGGACAGTACCTTGAGATGTTCTACAGCCTGAGAAAATGGGAAATTTACCTTCACTAATAATCGCCGTCTGTCGACAAAAGACCCAGACCACTCTAGTAGCGAAGTTTTAGTGTCAATCTGAGTAAGTTTCGGGGTGAAGTAAACATGATTAACTTGGTCAAAGGCTTTTGGGGAATCTAGATATATTACATCAATTATACTGTTTTGTCAAAGATGCTCGTCCAGTTGTTCACTACAGACAGCGGGTTCGGGATGCAAGAGTTACGTTCCTTGAGATTATGCTGTTAAGGTGCAAAAATATTGGTAAATTCCAGGTATTCATTTAAGCTGCCATAGACTAAAGAGTCACTGGCTGGTAGTTCGTAGAGACATTACATCTGCCTCCTTAGAAGACTGGGGTGATATGAAGCAGCTTCCGTCCTTCCGGAACTGCACTGGCACGGCCTATGTATGAACAATTTGTTGAAATCAGCTGGTGAGAGTTGGACTGCGTCATTTTAGACGGAGAAATGAATTTTTCAGGGTCAGGTGTAATTTGTTTGACTGTTTCAATTTTTCAGAAAACTTTTTATTAATAATGATAATGACAATAGTTTATTCTCAAGTAGCAATTTGTACATGAGGGCATACCAGTTTATAGGCAAGGTCAGAATGATATGGTTTGGTTTTAAAAGGGTTTTAATAGAGTTACTGTTATGGGATTCAAGATATATGAAGATATAAATTAATTAAGAATTAGTTAGATTGACTTTAGTGATCCCTGTAGCTCTTACATTAAGACTCAAACGTGTAGCTAAAGGACATCGGTTTGAACGTTGGGCCGTTTTGGACCACCGGAAGCTCCCCAGGATCTGTGTTACTTTCAGTAGATCCATTTAGACCCAGTAACTGAGAAACTCCTGCTCTGGCGTGATGGAATAAGATATTTGACCTAGAGAAAAACGTACTGATCAGCTTTTTTGATAATGGTGTCTATCTTCTCGTAGAGTCTTTGCACAAACTTGTCTAATCTGTTTAACAAGCTTGTGGGTACTGTCACTGTCCAAACTTTGCACTCCGCCTAATTGCGTCTATTCGGCTTCAGAAGTTTAAGGGTGTGATTATATAATATTAGGCCGCCTGAAAGTTCTGACCGTTCTATAGATCTCAAAACGATTTCCAGAAGGAATTTATAGTGTTCATTGACCTCAGAGTTAGGGAAAGATTTCCAATCTGTTTGTTAGAAAACATTCACTAACATAACCATGACCAAGCGATGGTAGTTCTTTAGCGCCTAGGTATATCCCGATCCAGTGACACAAGAAACCAGACTATTTTGGGAATAGGTCTTTATTCAGTAGCGTGGGTAGGAGACAGTGGAGCGCGGTTCTAGTTATTCAAACACACAAATACTTCTCGACGTTCAATATAAGCTAATAGGAAATATAGTCCCTATGGAGAATAAGGAAGCAAATGAATATTGCAGCTTAATTGTTTTGTCGTATGCTTAAGGTTTGAAGTGAACTTTAAACTAGTCAAGCTAAGTTGCTACAGTTTCAGTATATGTTGTCAACAGGGCGTTTCGGTTCCGTCATGCAGATGACGCTGAAACGCAGAACGGTGTGTGTATGTTAAATAGAGTGTGACCTTGGTATATAAAAAAGTTGTACAAAATGTAATTGTTCTCTTTCGTTTTCTTCTGGTCGTTTCCAGGTGTCCTGGAAATGTAAAAAAAAGAAAATATTTAAATATGTGCCTTTCATTTATACGTATATACATATTTAAAAACAATTCGGCGGCTAACTACAGCTACAAAAACGCATAAAATGTTGACAACGCTAAATGAATAAAAAAAAGTTTTTTGATATTTTTTTAAACATACGAAAATGCGTAAAATGCATACCGTAAAGTTTAAAATAAAAGATATTTTTATTCCATTTCTTATTTTATATATATAAACTTTACAATACACACATTGGAAAATTAGAAAAAGAAATTATTAGACGTAATATTCATTTAAGTGTTCTGGAAATCGTGCGTTTCTACCAGAACATGTAGCTCTCGGCGTTATGGAGTTTGCTTGTTGGTTGTTGCTTGAGGCATAGCGGCTTCGCTCTTGTCGAGTTTCGGCGGTGTTGTGGCGAGTTGAACATCAAAGGGTTTACCTTCTAGGTAAGCTGCATTGAGGCGGTCAATACTGACGTTCACTTCATGTCCATTCTTATCGATTGTATAGTACTTTGTTTCACGTTTCAAGACCTTGTATGGTCCTTCGTAAGTCGCGTCATGAGGTCGGCGTAGAACATCAAGACGTACAAAAACGTGTGTACAGTATTTTAAAGTGGGTTGTATGAAAGTGTCTGATAGATGCACAGTTCGGCGTAAACTGTCTGTAGAAACTTACCAAACCATTGAAAGGCCGCAACTGCTTGATGGTGGTTGGTTCCGGGTACTCCAGAATAACCTCCACCTTGTGTTTTTGGGGTTGTATACCATTCGCATTAGTAGTATGCCCCAGGAAGTCCAACGAGGTTGTTCCGATTCGGCATTTCTGTATGTTTATGGTCACTCCATATTGTTGCAGTTTACTAAAGACTGTGTTCAAATGTTTCATATATGTTACCTCGTCTGAGCTTGCTATCAGGCAGTCGTCGACGTATGCATGGACATAGTCAAGCCGGCGGAACACGTCATCGATGAAACGTTGGAATGTTTGTGATGCGTTCCTCAACCCAAAAGGCATTCAGAGGAATTCGTAAAGGCCAAATGGGGTTACGATAGCGGTTTTCGGGATATCATTTTCAGACATCGGTATTTGGTTGTACACCTTTACTAAGTCGAGTTTTGAAAATATTGTCATTCCCTTCAGAGTGGCCGTTAAATCGTGGATATGCGGTAAAGGGTAACGATCAGGCGTAGTTTGGGCGTTAAGACGTCGGTAATCACCGGTGGGACGCCAGTCATTGCTATCTTTCTTCGGGACCATATGTAATGGAGATAACCATGGACTACTGGAAGGTCGAATTATTCCCAAGTCAATCATATGATGGAATTCGTTTTTCGCAATCCTTAGTTTTTCAGGTGCGAGTCGGCGTGCTTTGGAGAATACAGGTTGACCTGTAGTCGTGATGTGATGTGTAACATTGCTGGTTACACGTGATAATTTCGATGACGCCTTATTCAGATCTGGATACTTGTCGAGTATCGGATGAAAATAAGGGTTGATTAAATGTTTTAAACGAAAAGGACATAAGCTACAACCTGTTGCAGCGGTTCCACGAATGTAGAGATTTGTGTTACTATCCACTTGTCTCTTTTTACTAGGGTCTACAAGGAAGTTGTGGTGGCTAAGTAAATCCATGCCTATGATAGGTATTTTCACATCGGCGATAGTGAAAATCCGGTGTATGGGTTTTCGTAAACCCACGTTTAAGTAGACGTATCGTTTGCCATACGTAGCTATGTGTTTTCCATCGGCTGCCTGGAAATCGAACGCAGCTTCATGATGGCGATCAGATGGAGCTGCAGGAAGAACGCTAACTTCTGCGCCAGTACCGACGAGGTAGCGAACCTTCGTTATCACATCAGTGATAAATAACAGGCTCCTGGTTCCACCGGCTACGGTTGCCGCTAACGCGTGCCGGCGGAATCGTTTCCCGATGCGTCGACAGTTGGTTAATGTCTACGAAAACAAAAGGGGTCTCTACACTTCTTGGAATTTTTTCCATAGGTGTTGTGGCACCAACACCAATGTCAATTTTCGTTTCGTCGGGGTCCAGGCGACGACCTTCTCTGTGACGTACTTTGTCGACGAGAATCGTTCGGTCGGTGTCTTTCCTTTAGGTCAGGAAAACGAGAAAGAGTATTACACAATTTTGTCACGTCGTTTACGGTGGAATGAGGTTTTTCAGTAATGGAATAAACCTGATTATTGCGAGTTCTGGTGATCTCCGGAATTCGATCAGCAGATGAAGCTAGTTCATCTACTGGGTTGTTATTAAACGTTACCAGAACTGCTTGCACTTGTTGTGGCAGTTTCGATAAGAAGAGTTGGCGGAAAAGACCCTCGTAGAAGGTGCATTGACCAATTACCTCTCGCGTGTGCGACAACATTTCCGTCACTGAACCACAACCTAGCTCGATGGTGTGGAACAATTCATCAAGACGTTGTCTGTCGGATAAGTCTCCGCGTTTGAGAATTGATCTTTTTATCTGGTCATAAGGTTCTAGGCAATCAGGGCTGAGAAAGAAGGAGGTGACTTACCTTTTCAATTCACGTGTAAGTGAACTTACGACGGCAAGGAATTGAACACGTGGATCTGTCACAGCGTGGTCTCGAAATTCGGCTTCTGCGTAGCAGAACCAAGCTTCTATGTTTTCTGTCCAGAAAGGAATGAGCCGAAAGTTCGGGGGTGTGGGAGTTTTAATCTTAATGAACTAAGGAGTCTGATCAGTCATGCTATGTATGCAATATATGAAAATATAAAAATAAATGCGATCAAAACGTGCAAAAAAATGATAATCACACCAAAAATACTGTTAAAAACTATAAACAGGAACGAACTCAAAGATATGAATGTGTCCAGAACACGTCGTGCTCACCAATGAAGTGCACCCGATATATGAACAAGTTACGTTTGCGGTATTACCAGGGCAACTTCTAACGATTGAAACCACTCTTACGAACGAGAATAAGTCAAAAGGCGATAAAGGATGGAAGGGAAGTTATATTTGGTCGTGAATATGGCGGCAAAGGAATAGCAACGTCTAGGCTGACAAACTAGAGAGAGGGTTGCTTTCCACGATGCGGCGTGACGTTATCTGGTAGTGATGCGTGACCGAGCGCCTTCAACTAGTAGTATCAGCTTAAGCAAACATGGTCAGCATCAATGTCGAAACCTATGTAACTATTTATTTTGGGGATTATTTACTGCTACAGGAGCATTAAGGCCTAACTTCCATTTCATGCACTACACTGCGACTTTGTTGAGTTCAATGGTGACACCACTGAGTGTGTGCAAAAACTCGTGAGGAGGAAATGAGTACACTATTTTAAGATCATCTACGTATAAAAAAGGTCTACACATGCTGAAATATTTGCATATATAGCTTATGTAAACTATAAAGAGCAGCGGGCCTAAAACACTTCCTTGTAACCAGTTCGGCCTTCTAAAGGATGGAGTTGATTTTAACAATTTAATGTATATGACTGAGGAAAGTGTTTAATTATGCAAGTAATGGATTCCTAATCCCATAAGAGGTCAGTTACCCACAAGAACCCTATGGCTATCCATGTCGAAAGCTTTAGATATGTCTAAGTACAATACTAATACCAAGTGCCCAAGGCTTTCTTTAGTAAAAACTAAATTAAAGTATTCAATGTAACACGTTATACAGGACCTAGTTTTCAAGAAAGCATGTTGGGAAATAAAGGTAATTTTGACTTAAAATCACGCTTCTCTAGACGTCTTAGCTTCTTGCGGCAATGAAGTGGTATGTACAAATCACTTGGCTTAATTATATTGCTTAGTTTAATAGGTGCAATGAATTCTAAACACCAGTCATTAATTCGACAAAAAAATATTTAGTGCATCTGTAAGACTATTAGATAAGAAAAATTGTCCCAGTAAGAGAGACTTAAAGGGAGTGCGTAGAAAATTCCAGCTCGCATTTTTATAACCTCCATATTGGAGTGACTAAAATTAGAAGGAAGAGCACATAGAACCACTTTGTGATAATCTCTTTAGAGCTCTTTGTTAACTTGAAGTGACAGAGGAGTGACACTATGACAGAAAACTAGGTCAAGAACGTTATGATGTCTAGTAGGATTGTGTACACGCTGTATCCACCAATGCATGTCTGACGTTGTAAGAAGGTTTTCTTCATCATATGACAGTCTTCCTCAACATTCCGGTCTATTCTAGGAAAGGTTGAAGTCTTCTGCAATGACTTTCGCATTATAATTTAGGGTAGATATGTGTATAAAAGCATTAATAATGATGCTATCTACAGTTCGGGGTACTGACTGATATCCAAACCGACTCTGGTAACTTACCGAATATTTCACCATCGATTCTATTACACGAAAAGCAAATACTTACGTATATTAGACAGTTGCCCCCCGTTTATATTCTCTATTGCACCGATATAACAAATAGTTGTGAATGCCTGATTCTGAGTTAGTAACTGGGGAGGAACACCATGGTTCTGTGATGAATGTTAAAGAACGTTTAGCTACTAAGACACAACAGATGAATTGCAAAGAATTATTAAACAACACGGAATCCAAACTTTCTACAAAACTGCCAGCACTATTGGAGGTGCATTGGTTAAAACAAAGGACAAGGTCCCTTTCGCCTCTACACAGAATTGTGTCTACAGGCTAGGTTGTTTTGATTGTGACGCTTTCTATATTGGAGAGTCTTCACGAGAAAACAAAACTCGTGCCAAAGAACATGAAAGCTACACTAAACGACCTCCCAATAATCCTGTTGAACTTGAAAAATTGCAAAGTAAATCAGCAATAGCAGTACATGCTATCTATCACAACCATAAAATCGATTTTAATAATATCCGAATCATTCAAAAAGGTTTTTCCAATTATAAGGAAAGACGAATAGTTGAAGAGCTTCATATTTTAAATCCAAATGCACTTAACAAAAGGGAAGGCCTTTCTATTCACCCGACATGGACTTTCTATCCAACTGACTACAATTAATGTACATCGAATTTCATATACATGAACATACATACAATTTATTTTCACATATTTTCCTCACACATCACACTAACATGTACATACATGTCTCATTTCAAACCACCTTGACCTATATGACTTGACATCATAACACGATCAAACTCGCATTTTGATTGTATAAGTTTATTTTGTTTTTGATTTGTTCCATTGTATTATTTAATCTTGTGTTAATTAAATTTGGTTATTCATTTCTCTGAAGAAGAGACTTGCACTAAGCCGCGAAACGTCAAAAATTTTAATTTCTACTCATTGGAATTTTACAAATATGTATCACTAATCTTATAGATGAAATAGTCTTCTGAAAAACAGTTCAGGAAGTTAGCTACTCCTCTTGAATCTCCCGATACAACAAAAGTCTCCTAAATTTAAAATATTGGCATGTCTTAATTTGAGATATTGAATTATTCCTTTTGGCATCAAATTATCGTGCTTGGTATCAGGAACAGGTTCTTAATAAATAACCCTGACAAGTCATCTTGTACAACTCGACCACTTCATAATACACTAAACAGACTCTTCAAGACTGGGGATTTCAAAATTGATAAATGGATGTTCCACTTAGCGGAAACTTATGTATAAAGCAACTCCATCACCCATATTGTTGTTACTGTGTTTACGAAACGGTGATATTCTTCTGATTACAGTTTCACCGCATCATATCTTTATTGTCCCTATCAGATGGGCATTACCAGCATCACGTAATTTACATTGTTCAACCATCTTGTTCAAAGAACTTGCAGCATCGGTATATAAGAAACTGATGCTTTCTGCAAGAAAAACATGAGCGTGGTTACAATCGTGATTTCAAAGAGCTTGATGGCATCAGGCAAGAGACCTATCTATACAATAATTCATATTTAATAATAATAATTTATTTCCTGAATATCAGGCGCAAGCCATTTTTTACAGGCAAGATCAACAATATCATACCAGATAGTTAAAATGGTTTAACTGTTATGCAGACTTATTATACAATGATGTACAGATATATTGGAATGATAAACTTTGTTTTAAACTGGCATTTATCTAGCGTCCATTACAAACATGGCCTGGGGGCGACCTTGTGATGCGGGAGAATAACAGGATGGGTTCTTGTCACCAATAGGAGGAGTTACATTTTGACAGAAAATGTAGACGTCCAACCTTTTACGTAATATAAACCAATCTTCAAGTTCTGAAAGGAAAGAAGGAGGACAAACAGCAGAACGGAGCAACAGTGTCGTGATACTGTTGTTTTATATCTGGGGATCCTGCTTTTCCATTTGTATATGTTCAGGCTGATTGCAGGCTGTAGTGGTTACTACTACGGTGCCCGTCTTCATCTGCATCTGTTGCTGTTTGTAGAGTAGAAAAGCCAGTTCATCTGCAAAGTTCAAGTCGTCTACTCACATTCATATCGTCCATTGTATTCCGTGTTTGCCTTGAGACGTTGAAGTTTTTACTGTCCAGTCAACCACCTGAAGAAAGAGTAAGGGCAGAAGCAAACAGCCATGTCAGATACTGATCTCCACTTCTAATGAATAAATCTGTGAGCTACCTTCCATGCACGATTTTACAGTATATCCTGTCGTAAGAATTCTGTAAGATACTGACTGCCACACCTCAACTGGAAGACAAAGGGTAGCCCACAACGACAGGACGACATAATTACCGCCATAGATTTATATGAGTGGAAGCAGTATGTCACACAACCTACACGCGGTAACAGCATCCTAGATCTGATATTTTGCCACAGTATCAAACCCATCACGACGCAAGTCGGTGAAGAATGGTCTACTAGCGACCACAGAGTGGTTTTTTGTCCTCTGCCGATTCCCTCACTGAAAACAACACACAAACAATCAATGTGACACTGATACCCGGTGCTTTAGGAATACAGACTGTGAGCTTCTAGTGAGACTCATTAAATACTCTGACTGGAACGACTTCTTTACTACTGACTCACTTCAAGACTCTTTAACAATTTTTAACACGACAATTCTATCATTCTTAGATACTATAGCCCCCAAAACAATATGCTTGCCATCTAGGAATAATTCATCATTTCTCCCTCGTAAACACCGAGCGAAACTCAGAAAGATTTCAAATTTTTATTTCTCTTCTTATGATTTTTCATGTTTACACCCAATCTGGGAAACCCTAGAATCTGCTAGGATATCTCTTGATCGAGGCAAAAGGAACGAAGAGCTTGTTGCGCTTAAAAGCGGTACTAAAACGAATAGTCTGACAGCACTCCTTAATAAACGTACACGCACCCCAACAGACATCCCATTTTTGATCCAAGACGGCAAGGTATACAACGACCCCGGAGCAATATGTGAAATTTTCAGTAACTCGTTTAGCAACTTTGAGGCTAAACTACCTACAAATTATATGCGCAAGGTGCTTGTAGACAGTACATTGTGCAAAATACCTTTCAGAGCTAAATGCATAGCTGAAGCTATCAGAAACCTTAGGTCTACAATAGGTTCAGGAACCAACGGTCTCCCATCAGTCTTCCTCAAAGGATGTGGCGAGGATATGCCACTTCTACTTCTTAAATTGTTTACCTTGTCGCTAGACACAGGTGAATATCCAAGCATTTGGAAAACTAGCTACATTATTCCCAAATATAAGGCCGGTGATAGAGCTTGTGCAAGCAATTATAGGCCTATAAACATTACTTCTGTTCTTTCACGAATCATGGAGAAAATAATAAAAAATGGTATCTCAGAATACTCACTAGCACAAAGCCAAATATCTAAATCACAACATGGTTTTATAGGGAGTCGATTGTGTTTAACCTGTCACTTTGACTTCTTTAATTACATTACATCTTGCCGCGACTTACGCAAATAATTTTAGTCCTGTACTTCGATATATCTAAGGCTTTTGACAAAGTACCACACAGCATACTCTATGAGAAATTATACTCCATAGGGATTCGAAACCCTTTGCTGAGCTGGCTTAAATCATTCTTAACTAATCGGTTTCAGATAACAAAAGCAAACTCAGCGCAATCATCTCCTAAGAGAGTAACCAGTGGGGTTATACAGGGAAGCGTACTAGGGCCTCTCTTGTTTACAATATATATCAACAGTATCGATAGCTGTTTTAACACTGGGAAAACCTTCTTATACGCAGATGACTTGAAAGTTGTCTACTCAAGCGACATAAATGAGCTACACAACACTGTTAAGAGCTAGACGAAGTCACTGCTTGGTGTAAAGACCACCAACTTCACTTTGGGTGTCGCAACCTCAACCTACACTTTGTAGTAGATGGGGAACAAATTTCCGAATGTAAGACGATTCTGGACCTAGGCTTAAGATACACTACGGATCTCACATTCAAGGAACAAACAATATCTGTCACCTCAAAGGCGCGCAGACTTATGGGCTGTGTTACCCGCAATTTCTACCAACGTGAGTCCAGATTGATATTATACAAGGTCTGTGTACGCCCGTTACTTGAATACTGCCCACTCATACTCAGCAGCCTCCGAATAAGTGATAAGCTAAACATAGAAAGGATACAGAGATACTTCACAAAAAAGATACTGGGGATAGATTGTGGACTAAATTATACTACACGGTGCGATATATTGGGCTTAGAACCACTTTGGAAAAGACGAGCTAAGCTCAATCTGACATTCTATTTTAAAGTTTTACACCGTTTAGCATACTCCCCCGACCCTATATTAAGATTTGTCGAAGCACCTAATTACGGTCTCAGAAACCATACAGGTACAGTGTGGGTGGGACACTGTAAGACTAAAATACGATCTAACTTTTTCGTGCATAAATTCACTGCCATATGGAATAATTTACCAGCAGAAATCTGTACACTAGATAGCGTAGATCACTTTATACGAGCGATAAACCAACTATTTAGTGACTATAAGGCGCTGAACAAACTACCGATTTATTCAAATTCTAGCATAACGTGCGAAGTACTCGGTCCTCTTAATGTGTGACACGAGAGTGTAGACTATAGTAATTATTATCTATAGATAACATGAGTAATACACGAAACAATAAAACTAAAGTTCGGTACCGAATACTCCACGACTTACCACAACCTCAAGGTAAGTAATGATGGTTCATAGGGTTCTCAACCATCAAACACTAAACACGAACATTGTAGTTGGAAAAATAACAAAAAATGAAGAATATTTTGCATTTAAAACTGTTTGTACTACAACTACTAGCTAACTTCATTTGCTTTTTTTCTTCTATTGTGTATGTTCCTCCATATCATCTCCTCGAGCTTGTGATCAGCTCTCATAAGTAATGGGTCTCCATCGCAGCAAATTACTCATAATATCAACCCGCACAGATTCCATCGCTACGGAAGACTACCTTCTATCTTTGTGCAATGTTGGAGTCCTTATCCATTGTTCTAAATATTATTCGCCTTACCTCGTATCTGGATATACTGTGTGGTCCGTTCTGCTCACTCCGAGCTGGCTCTAGAAGTCGCACCGCAGGAGACGAAAAGCGCGCGTTTGTTTGTACAAAAAACGTACTGTGCTACAACGCGAACTTTGATGTCGTTAGACCTGCAATTAATCAATGCATTATTATGGTGTGAACCCCCTATCAATGACTATCAAAATCGCCCTTACCCGAATATCAACCATGCAGACTTCAATACCTCACGATAGATGTCCGCCGAACGAGGAATATGGCTACTGAGGACTCCTAGTCTTATCCTGCATTTCATCCATTCCGCAAACTCAGCAGTATTTTTTTCGAGATTGTAACGCTCTGGTCATGGAACGCGCATCTCTTTGTAATTTATGAACCGTGCTACAATGCATATATTTTGAGTCCTAGAACTGAAATCACTGTTGCAAATGGTTTGGTTTTCAATTCAACTGACTTTATGTTATGACACTGTCAAAATAGCTGTATAAATGTAAACTCATATCATTCTGATCATGCCTGTAAACTGGCATGCCCTAATGTACACAATGATACATGAGAATAAAAACTATTTATTTATTTATTTAGTATTGTGACAGCTATACTTTTCTGATTATTTAAGCAATCAGAAAAGTATAACTGTTTGAACTGGCAAATATTTAGATATCAAAGCTTATTTGGTTTCCTTTTATTCCTTGTTATTTTGTCACGGTGCAATCCACTGGTGTGACAACTGGTCATAGAAAGTCTTTTGGTTCTGTATTCTCTCGACACGAAATCTGTCTGGATGTAGTTTGAATCTGGTTGGAGAGTGACGAATATCTAATTAAATTATCTGGAGGCTAGCTGCAGAAAATGGTGACGACGGAAATGTATTATATACGGTGTCACAACCCTCTCCTTTTTGGGAAATCAAACAGCATGTTTTGTTGTGGGTGCCTGCTAACTTTAATGAGCGTTACAGTGACCTTTGTTCGCGAAAACTAAGCAGCTCATCCTATGAATATGAGCTTTTAGGCACGTACTAAACTATTGAGTGTTTTTGGTGACGATTACATTGATTTATTGCACCGCGTGGCCTGAGAATATGTAGCCTGTGAGCCTCTTTTGGTAAAAATGTTGAACTCGGGGTTTGCTGTGGTTGGAGCGGCAATCCTAAATTAATCCATCATATTTGAAACAATATTGAAGCTAAGCCATTACAATTCACGAATGGTGTTCACTTGGAGCGATTTTAATCCTAGTCCCGTAATCTTTTTCCCTACAATCGTGTCGCATTCCCTTGATGGCTTCACAGTTTGGTGATTTGTCGCCTGGGTAGCAGCTAGATGTTGCTTTAGTTGTGTTAAAAGATTAATAATGCCACTCATTTTGTCGTTAACGCTGGTATTACACAGAACACCAACCCATAGGTGATTTAAAATACTGAGATTAATGTAGGTATTTACACTGAGATCTGCGTAACCTTCACGGTACCACCCTCTGTACAAAGCACATCACATGCCACAGATGACAAGAAATCTATAGCTTGACCTCTGCTAAATGTTTTTTCAGGACAACAATTGCATAGGTATTTAACCAGTGTGGAAGTTGTATGCACTTCAAAACCCGGGCAAAATTAACAAATACAGGTATTGCTGGACTTACGAAGTGTAACCAAGTACAGTAAAAGTGCTAAACAACAAGATTACTAACAGCCGTGCAAATTATATCCGAAGCGGATACAGGGTTTTAACGTGAGGTCTAACCAAAAGTTTGCCTCTTGCGGAACGAAAGCGTAAACTTAAAATGATAGCATCAGTTAAAGGATGAAGCAGGACTCCAGATAACTACAACTTTAAAAGTAAAAATCAGAACAAAGATGATTTTATGAGCGCAAACGCAAAGTAGATTCATTTGGTTTCTTCCAACAAAGCACAAATGTAGGGACATAGAACTCCTTTTCAGACGGCACAACAGAGAAACCCCTGTGAAAATATGACAGTCAGCTCAGACAACTGTGTAAAGTCACCCTTATAGGAGTAATAAAATGTATATATACGGTGTCACAACCCTCTCCTTTTTGGGAAATCAAACAGCATGTTTTGTTGTGGGTGCCTGCTAACTTTAATGAGCGTTACAGTGACCTTTGTTCGCGAAAACTAAGCAGCTCATCCTATGAATATGAGCTTTTAGGCACGTACTAAACTATTGAGTGTTTTTGGTGACGATTACATTGATTTATTGCACCGCGTGGCCTGAGAATATGTAGCCTGTGAGCCTCTTTTGGTAAAAATGTTGAACTCGGGGTTTGCTGTGGTTGGAGCGGCAATCCTAAATTAATCCATCATATTTGAAACAATATTGAAGCTAAGCCATTACAATTCACGAATGGTGTTCACTTGGAGCGATTTTAATCCTAGTCCCGTAATCTTTTTCCCTACAATCGTGTCGCATTCCCTTGATGGCTTCACAGTTTGGTGATTTGTCGCCTGGGTAGCAGCTAGATGTTGCTTTAGTTGTGTTAAAAGATTAATAATGCCACTCATTTTGTCGTTAACGCTGGTATTACACAGAACACCAACCCATAGGTGATTTAAAATACTGAGATTAATGTAGGTATTTACACTGAGATCTGCGTAACCTTCACGGTACCACCCTCTGTACAAAGCACATCACATGCCACAGATGACAAGAAATCTATAGCTTGACCTCTGCTAAATGTTTTTTCAGGACAACAATTGCATAGGTATTTAACCAGTGTGGAAGTTGTATGCACTTCAAAACCCGGGCAAAATTAACAAATACAGGTATTGCTGGACTTACGAAGTGTAACCAAGTACAGTAAAAGTGCTAAACAACAAGATTACTAACAGCCGTGCAAATTATATCCGAAGCGGATACAGGGTTTTAACGTGAGGTCTAACCAAAAGTTTGCCTCTTGCGGAACGAAAGCGTAAACTTAAAATGATAGCATCAGTTAAAGGATGAAGCAGGACTCCAGATAACTACAACTTTAAAAGTAAAAATCAGAACAAAGATGATTTTATGAGCGCAAACGCAAAGTAGATTCATTTGGTTTCTTCCAACAAAGCACAAATGTAGGGACATAGAACTCCTTTTCAGACGGCACAACAGAGAAACCCCTGTGAAAATATGACAGTCAGCTCAGACAACTGTGTAAAGTCACCCTTATAGGAGTAATAAAATGTATATAAAAATATCGACATGCAGTATAAACATGGACTTCTGTGAACAAAATTTGGTATAGGAACCATGGCGAAGGCTCAATTCATTCGTCTTGTACTTCGTTATTCTTGATAGCATTGCACGACCTGTTTCATCCTGGAGTTCGTGCTACGTCTAAACTGACTTTCCTGGCCGAAGATGAATGAAGACATCAAAGAATGGACACGCTCCTATGTGGCCTACCAGAAGAACAAAATACTTCAGCACAATAAATGCCATCTTGCCACCATCCAAATCCCTAACTCCTGATCCTACCTTACCCACCTTGATTTGGTCAAACCCTTACAAAAATCGACTGGATTCTCTTATCTCCTGACATGCGTGGACCGTTTCGCACACTAGCCAGAAGCTATTCCACTGAAAGACATCGCTTGCGAAACTATTGCTCACGCTTTCGTCGAACAGTGGGTAGCAAATTTTGAATATCTATCTTCAGTAACGACAGGCCATAGACGTTAGTTTGAACCTGGATTATTCAACTCTGACCAAACCTCTTTGAACTACACACTTCGGAACGACCATCTACCACTTAGAATTTAACGGTTTGGTAGAAGAAAATCATCCACATCCAAAAGCACCACTTTTAGCTACGAACATCCTGCAGTGGACCGATGCTTTGCAATTAGTAATACTCTGAATTCGAAGCCCTGTAAAAGATGTTGGGAGCAGTGTTGCTGAATTAGTATATGGAACGACTCTTCGACTACCGGGTGAGGTTTTGGAAATCGCCTCACCCCAACAAACCTGGATCTCATTTCTTACAAATACTATGCTTTCAGTTAGGCCAGCCTAAACTCGACAACAATCGGTAGAGACTTTTATCCAACCTGCGTAAAATGTAATACGCACATTTTCGTAGGTCATAGTACTCTACGCCGACTTCCCGACGCAATTTACGAAGAGCCATGCAAGGTCTTGAAACGAGAAATAAAGTACTATACAGAGAATGTCAGCATTGACCACTTCGAAGCAGTTTACCTAGAAGGTAAACCTCTGGATATCGAATTTGCCACAACACTCCCAAAACTTCACATGGACGAAGTCGACGAGCCTCAAACGACGACCAACAAACAAATGGAGACTTCGAAGAGCTCTGTAACTCCAAGCGCTACAAGTTGTGGTAGAAACATATGATTTCCAGAACACTTACACAAATATTATGTTTATTAATTTTCGACTGATTTCCTACTCCCTATGTATTATAAGATTTTTTCTATTAAAAAAAATAAGAATTGAATAAATCCTTAATTTCCACTTTATGGTATGCATTTAACACATTTTCGAATGTTAAAAAATATTCAAAAATCTTTTTTAATTAATATTAGTGTTGTCGATGTTTTTCATGGTTTTGTAGCCCTATTGAGCTACCAAATTGTTTTTTTCTATGCAAAATGCACAGATTTTGAAATTTTTCTTTTAGGGATTTCCAGGCTGTCTGAAAACGAACAGAACAACGCGGAGGAAAATGAATATATTTTGTAAAAATGTTTTGTGCAACGACACCATAGCGTAGGCACTGACTCCCAGAAGCTGCACAACATCGCAAGCTATCAAGGTAACGTTTACCAACGTCTAACACATTGGGTTTTATCCTCCGGCTAGTACGTCGCAGGGTCCTTACGAACCCATTATGGTTGGGGAGTGAGCTGTGGCGGTAAATAATCCCCAAAATAAATAGTTGCATAGGCCCTCAACATTGGTGCTTTACCATGTTTGTTTAAGCGGACACAACTAGTTGAAGACGCTCGATCACGCATCACCATCAGATAACGACACGACACAACGTGAGAAGCATCTCTCTCTAGTTTGTCAGCCTAGACGTTGTGATCCCATCAACGCTCTATTGACGATCGAATATAACTTATCTTCTATCCTTCGATGCTTTCTGATTTATTTTCATTCGTACGAGTTGGTTCAATAGTTAGAAGTTGCTCTGGTAATTCCGCAAACGTAACTTGGTCATATACCGGGGTGCACTTCACTAACATCGGCTTAACTGGCTTTATTTTATGATGGTCTACTAACTTCGATCCTATCACATTGTAAATAGTGAGGTTCAAGTGCTTGACCTACAACAAGTTAGATATAGGTTACACCACTCGATGAGTTCATTTACTTTGCCCTCTCTACTCAGAGTTAATACAGGCTAGCTGTGTTAAGTTGTAATTAAAGTGAAAGTTACAAAAAGGAAATATTAAGGATACAAGCCAACCACTGCAAACTTTGTCCCATGATTCAAGGTAATTTATGAATCATCAGCCACAAAGCTCTTTCGCATCACCTTTAGACAACATAACCCTCATTAAACATCTAACTAAAGGACGATAGATGTGGTAGGATTATATGTTCCACTAGCTCTACAAGTTAATTAAACTTACAATTACAACTAAAGATAGTCATGTTATCGCCAAATTAATAGGTCTATGTCAGTTTGCTACATATATGTTGCATTGTACATTGAATAGGTTCAAAAATACTTCTACTGAAGTCAGCGCCAAGGACGAGTCTGTTTCTTCCACCACGAAATGGCAAAATCAAGTGCAAAGCCTCGCACCAACTTATCAGAAGAAGAACTTTATGAAATAGAAAAGCAAGAGTTTGAGACGGGACCACTCTCTGTGTTAACAAACGCAGTTAAGAACAATACTCAGGTAAGGTCACTGTATATGATGTTGTCAGCTTGTGCTGTTGGTTTATTCTTTGCATTGATGTTTAATTCCTAGTATACGTAGAGCACTTTATGTCAAGTGGTATGCACATGCTATAACTCTTCATCGATTGCAAAGCAGCATTTCACTGCAGTCGAGGTATTTCGGCGGCTAATCCCTACTAGGAAAACTATTGAAGGTTGGTGAAGAATATCCCATTACAGAGGATTTTCTGAGTACAAAATAAGCCTAGTTCACACGTATACTACCTTCATACAGTCCTCAGTATTAAGTCGTTCTTTAATTGATAAGCCTTGTGCAACATGCTAAATGGATTGCCACTGACATTCTAACCGTTTGCCTTAATATATACACTCATTTTTTGCATTGTATTACGTGGTACAGAAGTAAATTTTAGTTGCTCCACAGCATCAATAGTTGGTCTGGATATATTACATTTAGATTTCAGAAAATTGGGGACGAGTGAGTGCGCTTTGGCACTGTGATCGTCCAAGCAATCAACCTAGAGAAAATATCTTTTTCCCAAAATTTCCCCTAACCCTAGAGAAAAAGAAGACATTGTTTCAGTGCCTATCTTTCCCCGAAGTTTACCATTGATGCTACCATAAATCTGTCCGCTTGGGTTATTACGACCGTATCATCCAGTTTCTAACCAATCTCACAGTTACCATACAAATAGTATGCATCTACCAACGAGCCGTCAACGACTTCATGGACTGACGGTATCTTGCCTCCGCCTTCCCTATCTTCATTCTGTCCTGTGCCTTCAGCCAAACATTGATTGGCATGAAGTACGTGTTTCCGTTAGTTGATGAAGATTAATGACAACTGTTTCATTATACTTTATTAATAGCTTACGTATAACTTCATGATTACTCACTCAGTGGTCGTAATAGATATGAGCGATGTTTCTGAAGTATCTATAATCGAATACCAGTAACTTACGAACGCCGTTTATGCTTAATAGCCGCGTTTCTCATCTTTATAGTAAGACAGAACGGACTGGGGCTATATGCTCGTCCTTTGATTAGTAGATGGTCATTCTGTGTCATATGTGGTGTGTATACATGATAAATATAGAGCCTGGCACATGTGCGCATCGGTCCAAGTTGCCATACCTTCAAAGCACACCAAGAGTGACGGCACATAGCAGAAGTAGGAGTTACTTCAATAATAATAATAATAGGAGCAAGTAAGCGTGAACAGAATATAGTACAGGGAGAAAAAGGACGAAACGTGGAAATTTGCGAAATAACTTTAAGCGCGCAACTTAAGGGAGGACAATCAGTGAATAAATCTGCGCCACTGTGACTGATTCTAAACCATGTCACCCAACGTTTCCGACCACTAGCTGTTGTATTCGTGAGGATCCTGTCCGAGTAGTCTACAGCTGCCGACACGACTTACTCCGGCAGTCAGTAATCTCATTGACTTATGCCATGGTGGCCGTCTCTAACTCTTCCATCCTACCCTAATATTAGTCGAGGCAGACGGTAGTTAGGCATATGTAACACATTCCAACCACCTCAGTCAATGAAGATTTACTACCGCATCAACTGATTTGCCACATTTGCCTAACACCCGTCGTTTAGCCTCGTTATTACTTACCCTGTCATCCCAGCTGGTGCAAACGATGTTTCGAAGACATCGACTGTCGAAACTAATAACCTTAGAGTGTCGTCTACGCCTCACATCCATGCAGTAAAACAGCTTACTGTTTCGCAGTACACTCTTCCTTTTGTTGAGAGACGGATATCTCGCCTACATTATAGGTGACGTCAGTTAGCAAAAGCTAAACGAACTTTTTGAATTCGCATCTAGATCTTGTCAGAAACCAACCCATTAAGGCTAATTAGACTTCCAAGATAAGTGGAGAGGTCAACATGCTCAACTACTTCACTCCCTATCTTCAGCTCAGGTGTTGACGAAGACCGGTCGTGGAGCAATAGTTTGCATTTAGAGGGGAAGAAACGTATTCCGAACATGATTGCATTGGAGCTTATTTCTGTTAAATGATTCTGCGTCTTATCAGCGTCTTCGCCAAACTGGACTATATCGTCATATTCAATATGTGGGTCTGCTGGTTGGAGATCAGTTCATAAAAAGTCAGATGATGAGTGTAATTTCAACAGTAAATCGTCTATAAAATTAAATAACAATGGGGATAGTGGGCAGCCTTGACGGACACTACTTGAAGCTACAAGTTCAGATGACAGTTTGCCATGTGCTCTGACACGACTAATAGTTCCTGGTTAAGGAACCTTAAGAAAATCTATGTGTTTCTGGGGTACGCCTTTCAATGATAGACATTGTTATAAAACTTCACGGTCTACAGAGTCGAGTGCCGCTTTTACGTCAAGGGAAACCATCATTGTCGGGCGTCCAAAAGTATTTGTTCTAATATCTGACGAATGGTGAATATCTGGTCTATGCACTCGCGACAAGGTCTGAAACCAACCTGGTTTTCTCATATTTGTAGATCACGAGTTGTAGTTAGACGTCTGATAATGATAGAAGCTAGTATTTTAGGCACTATTAATCAGACTAATTCGTCTGATTGATGCGATGATTTTTCAATTTTGCTATGTTCACATCATGACTGTCAAAATAATAAACAAACTGCTGGCCGACTTTGACCCTTATATTTTGGGACGATTAACGGTCAACACCAGTCAGACGGAATCATGTCAACTTCCCAAACTTTAGTCAAGATATCAGTCATCTTAGTGGTCAGTGGGTCTACCATCCTTAAAGATCTCTGGAAATAATCCATCCGGACCCGTTGCTCTGCTTCGCCTTAGATTGGCTATAGCTCTTTCGACTTCGACTAGAGTCAGGGGACCTACGTCGACTTTCCATTCAAGCTGCCTTAAATTGTGGGAAGTTCTAGAGCAGCTGAAGGCCAACTGAACTGCTCCTTGAAGTGCTCGGCTCATCGTTCTAAATTTGTAGACAGAGTGAATAAGCGTTCCATCTTTTTCGGAGATAGTCTCATTAACGCTTGATTTTTTAACCCGGTTTCTTTTATTAACTTGAAAAGTTATCTAGTTTTACCTAACGAAGGTGATAAGGTTGGCAAAGCTAAACAAGCTTTTTGAATCCGTGCAGATTTTCCTAGACATCAATTCGCTAGAGCTGATAAAGCTTCCAAGGCGAGCGAAATGATCGACACGTCGGTCTCATTAGATCAATCACATCGTTTTACCTGTCAAAGTTTGGGTTCCTAATATTCATATCCAGCTTCACCTTATATATGAAAACCATAAGAATACGTTTTTGTATAGCTTCATAAAAGATGGTATTACAGCTAAGGGCAGCCAAACTAAAACAAGGCACCAGTCAATAAAGTTTCTCCATTGTATCTCATTATCCTGTAAATTTGGTGTTGTGTTAGTATGGTACAGCAACTTGGACCTATGCTCACATGCTAATTTCTACGTTTTTCATGACTGACTGGCAGTTGTATTTTACCCAGTTGTTTTCTATCTGAAGCCACAATTATCTAGAGCCTTATATTGACAACTTTGATGCTACTAACTCACTGGTAAAAGAGCAGTTAAATTACTGTCCAGTTTGGCTTCATCTCAGGCTGTACGGCTCACTAATTAAGCATTTAGTTTAAATCTTTCTCTTTAGCAACGCAGATCCTAACACATAGTATTACTAAACTTTGCATACATGTAGATTCTAGCCTAGGCCATACCTGGACATGATCGTTGAATTTACTGTTATTTCTATCTGTTTCACAGTGGTTAGTGGGTTTCAAATCAGCGGCGGCTTCCAAAAATGCTAACCTCATCTGATCTATTATTATTACCGTTTAGAAACTGAATTAGTTCCAATGTTTAGCAGTGACATTCCAGTAGTGATAGTAACCGTTAATACATCTCTTAGTTCTGCGTACTTATTAAGGCTTACTGTTAAAATGTGCAGTCTAATCATTGGACCCTAGCTGGATGCCGATGTTATATTTGTACCAAATATTAAATAGTTTTAGATAATTGAATTATGTGTAATCGAAGTTCCATAAATCTTCACTTTAATAAATAAATGTCTAGTAAGTAACAAACAATGTAAACTACCGTCCTTTGGTCTAATGTTTATGCAAACATCAAAGCAGTTGGTCCTGAAAATAAGATTTTATGCTATTTGTTCGGTAAGTCAGTCATGAGAAATATGAAATTTAGCATATAAGTGCTGGATGTGCCACACCACATCATTACAACTCATGCATTAGTTGTCACACGTTACTTTTTGCTTATGTTGACGATATTTTCGCTTCATATGTTGTTATAATTGGGTCCCAAAAAGCAATCACAATGATTTTATTTAAATTCATGTAGGTTCTTATTAATTGCCGAAATAATAAGAAACTTCTAGCTCGAGTGAAAGCATTTGACCGACATTGTAATATGGTATTGGAAAATGTCAAAGAAATGTGGACTGAAGTTCCTCGACCAGGTAAAGGTAAAAAGAAATCCAAACCAGTAAACAAAGATCGGTTTATCAGTAAACTTTTTTTACGCGGTGATTCTGTCATCCTTGTTCTTCGAAACCCTTTGGCTACTGCTGCAGCACCTCCTAGACCATAAATATTTCTTTGTATCTACTTTGTAATCGTAACATTATGGTTTTATAAATAAAATTCACTTATTGTCTCATTATTTATGTAAAACGTTCTTCGATATCAAATATATGATAAACATTTTCACTTTCTTGAAAGTCAATGTTTACGTGCACTAGTTCAAGTAACAGCTGACTATTAAAATAATCAAAGGCATTTACTGTATTTTGAAAGTGAATTTTTGAAATTACTCTTGCATGTCTTGAAATCCCAATTTAATTAATTAATATGATGATAGGTAAAGTAAAATTAGTTCTGCATCTTCATTTTACTTTATCTGTTTAGTTTTTCTCTGTTTCCTTCAAGAATGTTATATCTATAGATACGGAGAATGTTTCTTACATCACTACACCTGCTATTTTGTCTACATCGAGTATGGCGGTGTTTAGATACGCATTGTGTTATTTTAACCAGTGACAATCATCAGTTTGATAGCTTGAAGTAATATAAGATAATTATTACCCAAAATCATGGTTCTTAATTTGCATTTTTAGATGTGGATTGATCCGTCACTACTGAGATATGCGCTAACTGCACACACGCACAGATGTGAAGTGTGATTTTACTAAGTTTATTTGCCTTTTGAGAGTAATGGATCATGATACTGGAGGCGCTGCTCGTTATTAGTATGTCAACATTAAACTTAAAACATCTAACCTAAAGTTTTCTGGAACGGAAACAAGCTTAGGTTTGACCACTCCTAGTTTCATTCCCTCCTACTACTTGTTTATTAGCCAACATTGTTCATAATCAATCAACTTATCGTCATCGCTTAGTGCTGTGTCTAGCTTCGGCCTTACTTGATCGATGATGCGGAAGCAACTGTGATTAAAGACTTGGAGGGTGCGCATGTCTTCTGTTGTCATCACACATGTTTGCAGCTGTAGACTAATACGAAGCAGTTGCTGCTAAGTATGCTAGTTCCTTTGCCAGATGAATGTCTTACGCTGTGTGATGCAATTTGGTAAAAGCCAAGTGAGCATTGTTAGTTCGTGGCAAGATTTCATTGAACAGCGACTCAACTAAAGCTGACGAAACTTCCAAAATAGGTGAATTAGTCAATACTCTCAACTATTTCAATTCACATGATCAACTTATAGGATAATATATAAACCAGTTCTAAGGCATCACTGACTAGTAGTATGTTCAATCCAAATAAAATCAGAATATAATCATATATGCATGTGAAAAAATGAAGTTCGTCTGTAATACTTACTCTAATGTTATAGTCAGTGATCGTTTCTTATTTACATCAAGTGGTGTATGTCCAGTTGTTTATTATATACTTCAATAGAAATTCTAATACGTTTAGTCCTGATAATCACATAATAATACTTATCAAATACTATATCAAGATAAATGACAATATAGTATGGACTAATATTCAATGCTTTAATAGACTGGTAAGATGTTTTGTTTAAACTATACATGGTGTTCTTCCAACTTCCGTCCACACTGACCAACATTTCTAATCAAGTTGTTATTTATCATTAAAGGACACATCATATTTATAATTACAATAATTTTCTTTTATTAATCAACAGACAGTAACATTCCGTCCCAATAAATACTCGTTTTACGCAGTTAATTTTAACAATATTGGGCTTGTAAGGGATGTGTATGTACGTGAGATCAGTTAAACTGAAACATCTGAATGGTATTGTCGAAGTAAGCAGTCATTATAGATAATGATGAACAACATTATTGATACTACTAAGTAACAATGGATAAAGTAACCGAACATAAAAATAAATTAGAATGAAGCCTCAATTGTTTTTCTGCGTTACTTATGCTTCTTTTCATTTTGTAACTAGTGAGAAAATATAGGAAGAAAAAAAAGAACACACCGAGACAGATTTTTGCAAGATAATGGAAATCGAGAGATTAACAGTGAATGTTTGAAGACTGCGGTGTTAATGTGGATTCTATTTCCTTTGATATTTGAACGAATAAATATGTATGTGTGTAGTGGACATCAATAAAAGTCATCTGGACTATCAAAATTTACTGACTGTAATGTAAAATGCATCTACCCTTCGTCATTATCACCAGCATTGCATGTAAAAAAAAAGCTAACAAATAACGATGACATTGAGGAATACAATAAATTAAAATGTCTGTAGGTAAGTAAGATTGACAGAAATTCAACACCTCACTCCAAAATAATTTAATGCTTTGTTAAACAGTTTTAGCCCAGTAAGGGTTCTAGGGGGAAGGGAGTAACAATAAACAAAACAATCAAGCAAAGGTGATGAATAGTAATGAAACAAATATCATCAGTAATTAGTGTCACTGGATTGAATTTCTTTTTCTATTTAAGCTAATGTTATAAGCGGCATAGTACATTGCTGTTGTGGTTGTGGTGATGAGTTTTGTTGATTTGAAGATGTAGTTGAACTTGTTGTTGATGATGATGACGACAAATTATTATTATCGATATCATTAATACTAGCTAATTGAACAGTACTAATAATCTGTGCTTGTGATATTGTTGTGTTTGTACAATTTTCTAACGATGGTATTATTTTTTCATTTGATTCATTTTCTACAGAGGTCATCACAACATCATTTGTCACTACAGTTGATGGTATTGAATTGAGTATTGTAGTAACAGGAGAATCTATTAATGCTGTTGGTAGATTACCAATGAATTGATCTGTAATAGTAGTAGTAGCAGTAGCAGCAGTATTACCACATTGTTGATCTGAAGCTACATTTTTAATAGCTGAATTATTCATTCTATTCAAATCATCGTTATTATTATTATTATTATTATTATTCTCTGTTGATAATAATGATAATGAAGATGATGATAAACGTGAAATTGGTTTTAGCATTTCTATAGGTGATGAAGGTGTTGATGTTGATGATAAATCAATAAATAAACGTTCACGTTTAAATACACTTAATGTACCTTTAGCTTTATTTTCATTTAAACTGTAATAGAAGATAAAAAGAAAAGAGAAAAAAAAATTAAGTAACAATACAATTTGATATTATGGGTAATGTGGTTACATGCCATGAAATGACTAAAATTCATAGAGAACGTTACATTGTATAGACTAGTGAACTAATATCCAAGAGATTTTGACATGTCTTGGAGAAGACATGTTATTGGCCAATATTATGTGACAGACATACGACCATGACTTGGTCTTATATGTATATATATCTTGTATATTATTGGTTATAATATATACGTATGAGTAACTAGCTGGCTTCTTGATAATCAGTCGGATCTTTGTGCCAGTGCAATCGATTAAGGCAAGGCTGTGGGTTAGCTGTAGACAATAGCGAGGCGGATAATAGGATCGATAATATCGGCAATCCTTGCTTCAGATACAACAGGTTTGTCTTTGTAATTTCAGTCAATTTATTAGATTATATGCCAAGAGATTACATCCTGAAGTCAATCACCAGAGCGTAGCACAATTTATTGTCATTGTTCTTTGTTACAAAATTCCAATGTTAGTCGTGATGTCAAGTTCCAAAATATTTGTTTTACTTTCGTTGTAATCAAAATGAACAGAAATAATAAAATGGAGAGTTTATTTTATTGGGTTTTCAGAACTTGACGTTAGTTAAGTAACACTAAGAAACCAGGGAGCACTGGACAGTTGACTTATCTTAGTATGGATATCCTTATGAGTAAGCACCCTTAGAGTGGGAAGGGGTCTGCGCTGCTAAGAAGACTCATACTAAGACGAAATAACCGTCTAGTACTTCTTGGTATTCAATGGTACCAAACCATAATCAAACTGTGACAAATACATACAACAAAACTTAATGCTTATCTCAACAAATTCATCTTAATTTAAAACTATCTATTAAACATTTGATTCATTCTACCACTTATTGCAAGCTATCAGTTAACCTAATCACAATTATTATATCATTTACTACACATAAACACTGACTATATTTAAAAGTAAAAAAAACAATTTAATGTTGCTATATACTACTTATTAGTGAATGCGATAGGCATACTCATTGATGAGTAGATGAACAGAAAAACAAAACTAATGTAAACTATTTGTTATGGTGTATGGGTTGATATCCAGCAAAAATGAATGTACTCCAATGTAGTATAGAGAGGTATTCTTGTTATACTTTAACTCATCACGACAATCAATGTAGTTAATCAGAAATCATTTAAAGTAATACCTAAATCAGTAGGTTATGAACAACGTAGAACCTGGCAAATATACTCATAAGTCCAAGTTACTGTACTACATTCATACAACAGCAGGATACAACAGGAAGGAATGACGAAAATGTATGTACGAAATAATAATGGAACTTTGAATTTAGGGACAAATAAAGAGTGAATACAATTACTCTATTGTGACCGATTCTAAACCATGTTATCTAGTATCTCCAGCTACTGATTACGATTTTTAAGCATATTCCAACCATGTAGACTGCATTTACCAACATAGCTTAGACCAATAATCGTATATTTCATCGACTGATGCCATTTTGTGGTTTGGCCGTTCCTACCTTTATTCCATCTTCTTTCTACGCCAGCCAATATCGCAAGACTAAGCAGGTGGTGGTTAGACATGCTTAACATATATCCCGACCATCTCAGTCAATGAAGGTTTACCTTTTTGACTGATTTGTCATGTTTTCCTAGCATTGTGTCAAACATCCAAAATGCTTATCCCGTCATTCCACGATATACGGGCGATATCTGGAGCTTACAAATATTTCTTACTTTCGCGGCTCATATTTCTCATCGCCAGGGTAAAACAGAGAAAACTGCTGTGTAGTACACTCGATTTTTCGTGGAAACACGAATATTTTGCATACGCCACATGAGAAGCCCAGAAGGTATATACTTTCTGAGATCATAGTGTAAAAAATTATAGTGCTAAACATATCACCTATTAAATTCTTGGCAAACAAACGATATATAAAGCATAAACCAATACTAAGCCTAAACCAAAACCCTTAGCCGAAATTAATACTAAGCTTAAACTAATCTTAAATCCATTCTAACGTTCTCCCTAACTTTGAAAACTAGCATAGTTATTACCACCAGAATAAATTTATAGGTTAATAAAAACGACTGTTTGCGTTGCTGAGAAAGGTTTTAAAATATAGGTGTTATACACCTATAAGGGAAAGAAAAGCCTGTAGAAAGCTTGAATACTTCCATTAGTTATGGAAATTCTGCATACTATTCTTAATATTATAACTGTTAATAGATAAAGTATTTATTTTCAATTACTTTCTTATGACCAGATGAAACAGGCTCATCTGCAAACTCCTATCTATACTAATACGTTACAATGACAATTTATCGTGGACATTTTAAGAAGTACTTAAGCCCCCCCTTCGGTAAGAGTTTACTATAGGGACAAGTAAGAGCAACACTTAAACGATTGGACAAAATTTCTGAACGAACCCAACATAGACACGCTATCAGCGTCAAGGTTACTGTGAATTTGAACTGGAAATTCACGCTAAGTACAAATTTCTATGTTGTTTGGAGGAATATATAATTGTAACTTATCTGAAAGTTGTAAGGTCGTTGAGATGAATAAAAGTTTGATAACAAAACGCAAACATAACACAGGAAGAAGAGTAAAGCAGTAATGAGTAAGTACCAGTACTTAGTAAGTCTAACTTTTACAAGTTTTCCGCATATAGCAAAGAACTTGCTGTAAAGGTTATTTTCAGAAGGTAAATAATCGAACAAAACGAACTTTAATGTCAATAATAAAGAAATGTATTTTACTAAGAACAAGAATGAAAACAGATGAATGGAGTACACATAAATACCTGCACATCTACGTTACAAAGATTGCATCGTAGCATATAAGAAGTGCTTTTTGGATCTATCAACAGATGTGAATACTAGCAAAATCTAATAGTTCTGGGGACGTCCAAAAAGTACTTGCGTTGACAGCCATTAATTTCCTTATCATTATTTCTTTGACTCAACAGTGGAAACACTATTACAAAACAATGACCTACTATATTAGTAACGTAAATTCGCTATATCCTTTGTAATAAGTTTTTTTCTCGGTAAACTATTCACTCATAATCACTATCTCCCGATTGGCTAAAAGTAACTAATGGGTCAAAACAATCATTAATCCATTCGTAAACTTGGCGCAGACAATTTAAGAGTCTCAATTGTTGGTACTTATAACATATTGTAGGTGCTCGTCCTAATAAAATACTCTGGCCAAAACGACATAATTTTGCTACAAGTTCCCCAACCCGAAATGCCCTGGTACTGCTGACAGTGGAGAGAATTCACTTAGAGTCTCAAATGCTCTCTCAAATAACCACACGTTTAGCATTTGCCAGGAAAATCCTACCCACTACCTTCTCGCAGATGAGATGATGTTTACTAAAGTAAAAAGACAAAAGAGGAAGTTTGGCACCTAAACCTAGTTGGTAGAAATAAAGAGTCCATCTACGGGAGTCAGGGAACCTTGAAAGCAATGCTAAGGGAACGAGAGGCGTATGAACCAACTTTGATTACCGGTTACCATGGGACTGTATCTCGTGACGATGTTCTACTGCTTTGTCGATTGACCTTAAGGTCAAAGGCTTAGGGAGTAGCCCTCTAAAAAACCCATCTACTTTACTTTTGGCGGAGAGACAGTATCTCAGTCTACATACAATTAGAATTCTGAAAAAAAATGAAATAATGCATTGAAACAATCTAGTTGGAATTTCGGTTACTAATAAGTAGTATAAAATAACATTCAAAATCTATCATTTTGTTTCGTAACATACTACATACTGAATAATCGAATTGAGGAGGTTTGTGGAGATCGAAATCAAACTTTAGTTGATTTCGTCACAGATTGAGGTTGGAAATGTACCACTGAAAACAAGCGAGCACTGGATAGCTGTTTTGTCCTAGTTTAGGACACTGCAGCAGTGCGCACCCTAGATTCTGCATCAGGAGTTTCGGATTGGCGCAGAGGATTAGACATTAGGAAACATGAAACACCTGGGGTGGAATCTAGAGTTTACACTGCTTAGGAAACCCATACTAGGATAAATCAACTATTGAGTGTTTCCTGGTTTTCAATGGTACCTTCCCAACATCAATCTGTGACGAAATCAATCAACTAAAACATATTGAATAATGAATTTAATTTTAGTATGGTAAAAAAATATTGTTTAACTTACCAATCATAGATGATTCCATCTACACCTAATTGTACAAGTAATGCACGTTTCTCTGGTGTGTTTACAGCTTCACCCCATGCTAATACAACTAACTTAAGTGAATGCGCTAAATCAATAACGCCTGGAACATTCAATAAACGATCACTTTCTAAACAAACACCCTGTTTGTTTATTAATGCATTAACATTGTAAAAGATAAACGGAAGAAAAATAAAGTTCAAATGTTAACTGAAATGTTTTATTTAAGTAGTATGAATCTTTTAGTAGAAACAAATCACTTATATAACGATTAAGAAGATAAAGAATGCGAACAAATGACTAACTGTGACCGATTTTCTTGACTTACCATTCAACTTGTTAAACTGTTACTTATTCATAATAAGAGAACTAGGATAATCTAAGTTGTACCAACTGATATGGCTAATAGGTACAGACAAGCCTATACATTTCATGTTTAATATTGGTACGAAGAAATATTAGAAAGCGACGAGAGAAAATTGATTGTTGACAAGGTGATATCAAGTGATGTTAGATACATAAAAGTGGTTGTCACTTACCAGTTGCCTACAATGGGATGATACTAACTGAAGAACCTAGATATAGAATTGGAATGAAGCTGGCCATTGTCGTCATAAGGACATGATACAGAACCCAACGGAAAAGGTAGCACCGAAATCAAAGTGGTCAGTAGGATAAGGTTAGGTGGGCTATTATTAATGCCAATGATTTCTAACGCACTCACAATATGGTGACTGGTCAACAATTTAGTACGTAATTTGCTTCCTTTAGTCATACTGCTCTATAACAAACCTACCTGGCAATTTAGTATTAAAAATTATGAATGTACCAATCAGTATAGTTCAAATGAGTCAACATGAAGAGTAACCAACTTTCCGAACTGTTTCACAGAAGACTGTTCCATTTATTTCCAGTATATGTTTATCGATTATTTTATTTATATTATTGGTATGTACCCATCGCCATAACCTTCCGTTAGACCGATCAACTGTATAGTATCATTTGTCATTCAGAAATTATTATCAATTAACTAAGTATCTATATCCTCAGTTCTTAGTCATTATTGTTTCCGTGTGTAAAAATGCTATTTTCCCTAATGGTGCGCTGCATAGTCAGGTTTCGTATGTTTATAAATAGATGAGTGAAATATAATCTGACTGTCTGGTGGTTGGCTCAGTTGACCTGTTTTCTTCATTCCGGCTTGGGGATTAGTAGTCAGTAAATGAATGAGGTCAGATATAAGCAAATATGTATGTACCTATGAACAACATAGAACCTGGCACATACGTGTATAGGTCTAGGTTACCATAACTATAAAGCACAGAAATATTAACACCAAATCAATATAAATACAAGTTACTTCAATGATGATAATAATCAAAACAAAAGAAGAGTGGACGTATAGAAAATGATTCAAGGAAAAAGAATTGGTGCATGGAAAGAAGCTATGAAACTATTTTAGGCTGACAATTTAAGGGAGGACAAAGGGTGAATTCACTTGCCGGGAATGATTACGCATTCGTGCGTAACTCAACCAGGCAGTCTGCAGCTACTGATACTATTTACAAGAGCAGTCGGCAACTTCATAGAATGATGCCATGTTTCAGTTTGGACACCCCTTCCACCCTACCCCGGTATCAGTCATCATTGCACATCGAGGTAAACGGTGGATAGGCATACTTAACACATATCCCAACTACCTCGGTCAATGAAAATTTACTACCACATCAACTAATTTACCACCTTTCCCTAACATCCGGTGTCTAACCTTGCTATTGCTTATTCGGTGATCACAGCCAACGCGAGCGATGATTTGAAGACGTCGATGATTAAATACTAATAACCAACGAGTGTCATCTACTCTTAATGACCGTGTCTCACATCCATGCAGTCAAATTGGACAGACTTCTGTGCAGTATACTCATCCTTTCATTAAGAGACGAATATCTCGTATACGCCATAAGTGACGTAAGTTAACAAAAATTAAACGAGTTTTTTTAAATTCGTACCGAGATTTTTTCATACACCAACCTATCAGGGCTGATCAGACTTTCAATATAAGTGAAGTAGTCAACGTGTTCACTTACTTTACTCCCTATCTTTTGTACAGGTGTTGACAAAGACCAGTCCTGAAGCAACAATTTACATTTAAAGCAGGAGAAACACACCGAAAACAAGCTTGTAATTCACAAGTATGTATTCTAATACCACTAATATTCTTAAAAGAGATCAACAAGATTAGGATAAACTTTCACTAAATAAGAAGTTGCGTTTAAGAAAATCATGCATTTGGTAATAATATTGGTAAAAACAACAGGAGGGATGTAGAGTAAGTAAAGTAATGTCAACTAAAAAGGTATAAATATTGCGGAGAAGTATGCTACGAAACGCTCCCAATCCACTAGACGTATTAATCGAATAGGTGAGATTAGTGAGTGTGCTATTCGTAAGGGAAAATATAATTATGCGACAAGTGTAAAAAACATAGTGGGTAAGCTGAGTTTATACTGACTTTTACAATTTTTCGAAATCAAGGAGAAGCTAAAAGAATTAGGGACCTTTGAAAGTAGACTGAACAAAATAGTCACTAAACTCCCTACACTCATTAAGCAATATGTTGCATAATACAACTATTTTATACAAACACCATAGGAAATCCTACGTGTGACTCTGATGTAATAACAATGCGCATCACGTAGTCGTTTACAAACATCAGTTCGTTGATCCTACAATGACAGAACACAAGAACGACGTCGTGCGAATGTGCAGTAGACTGAAGAGATACTTCAGACAATACTACGAATCACTAAAGAGAATATTATACTGTCTAATGGGTGAATTTTCACACCGCTCAATCACTGAATAACTTTTTGAAGTTAATTATCCATGTAAATTTGATATAAACATTTCTGCTTGTCTCATTTAAAACTCATTTTAGTCTTAAATACCGATTACCTCCTATGCATTTTCGATCTTACCAATAAATTGATTACCTTACAAACTATATGGTCTACTTATAACAATATATAGTAGTATACATATTTATTTGCAAAAGCGGGATAATTTGATGAAGACAGTAAATCATTAGTGGAAACAGAATGAGATAACTTACCAAAAGTTGATGACTTAATGCAGAACAAAATAAATGTTCGAAATCAGTATGTCGTGTATCTTCATATTCTGGGGAAATACCAAGTTGAAAGACTGGATAAATTTGTTGTTTCAATTGTAGCCTTTTAAAAGAAGTGGGTGAATAGTAAGGGAAAAACTGATATTCACAAGCAATATTAATCAATATGATAAGTGTTAGTGTGGCGAGACATGTAACTATTCTTCAATAAGCTAGTAACTACTGTTATAACATACAATTATATCTTTGTTGAGTATTATGGCTTGCGACAATCTTAAGATTAGTGACCAGTGAATCCAGTATACAAACTAGCTGGGCTTTCCGTTTCATCCAAATATCAAACCGATCAAGATTTATTGTTAGCTAACAGTCCATTAGAGAGTGTAAATCTGTATTTGCAAAGCCGATTGCGACTTTACAAGACGATCCCTTATAAACATTACATTTCTGAAAAGTTCCTTAAAACTCCCTGAAAAAATACCAATCCACTCCGGTGAAATTGAGAGTTTGGTGACAAACGTAGTTGTTTACGAAATGGGATTTCACAAAGCTTGAGTCAGGACCAAAAAACATAATAGTTGAAGTGCCTGAATGAGTTAAAAGCAGTATCTGAATCTAGGTTTCGCTGGAATCTATTTCTGCTGATCTGAGCTACAAGCGGCAATAAGTTTAGTGTTAGTGAGACAATCTATGAAGCTGATAACACACCAGTTAGTAACTTCCAAAGGTATTATAAACTCTGGGAGAAGCAATTTAATGAATAGTTCACTTATTCTGTTGCCAAAGCTACATAAATATGTCTATTAGGTACTTTCTAAATGCTGTCTACAGACCGATATAACGAAGTCGAGAACAGTAAAAAAATTTTCCTTCTGAAGTATTACAATGCGTCAATGAGAGCATTGCTGCTTCGTGGCCTCAAACTGAATGAAGTCATCGTCTTGAAACAATGACTTCAGAAATATTTTTTACAAATGTTATCCTAGCGGCTTGTGTGTCGTGTATTATCTGCCTACATTTTATGGTGCCCATTTGTACTAAAATCTTGTATCTAAAGAAATAAATAGATAGCCTTCCTGTTTTAGTTCTGAGTTAAATAATTAACTATAATCACTGCTGTACACATTCATATATCATAAAAAATGCTTATCACTTATGCAATAGTTAACTACTACTTAATCAATGCCTGTTACCCCAAGTGGAGCATAGACCGTCCACCAGGATTCTACAACCAACTCTGTCCTGGGCGGCCCTTACTAGCTCTTCCCAAGTGTTCTTCATTCTCTCCATGTATGTTTCCGATTCCCCACACAATGCGTTCCTGGGTCTTCCTCTGTTTCTTTGGCCTTTAGGATTCCAAATCAGTGCTTGTCTTGTGACACAGTTTGATGGTTTCCTCAGTGTGTGTCCAAACCATCTCCAGCGTCTTTTCCTAATCTTTTCCTCGGCTGGAAGTTGATTAGTTCTCTGACACAGTAGGTTGTTGTTGGTGGTATCTGGCCAACGAATCCGAAGAATCTTACACAGACAGTTGTTAATAAATACTTGTATCTTCTGAAGGATATTTTTTGTAGTTCTCAATACAAGTTACAGCTCTATACAACAGAACTGTCTTCACATTTGTGTTGCAAATTTTGACTCTGATGTTGGCTGACAGTTGATTTGAGTTTTAGATGTTTTTCAACTGTAGAAATGCTGTCCTTGTCTTATCAATCCGCGTATTCATATCCACCTAGAATCTTCCCCATAGGGCTACTGCCAGCCCCTCAGCCCGAACAAAGGAGAAAGGTTGGGTGTAGAGTTAGCAACCATATCCCGTAAAAGCAAACTTGCTAAAAAACGCTAATCAGTTAATCAGAACTGAACAAAATGAAATGAATCGTTGTCTTATTCTATACAGTAGATTGTTGTTTACTATTTTCCAAGTTAGAATTCATCTCTACAAAACCGAAAGGGTTACCTGGTTAGCGGTTTTTATCAAGGCTACTTTTCCCGGGATGGGTTTGCTAACCTCATGCCTAACCCCTCTCCTTATTCCGGGCTTGGGACCAGTAGTAAATCTAGGGGGATTATAGGCCGAGTTTTCTACAAAACCACTTCAATTTAATTATGAAATATGCTTTGAATAGTAAAAAAATATGTGTAGTACTGAATGAATTTATCACTAACATTATTATCACTTACATTACAGTTACATTTGGATCGAAACATGATAATAGAATACGTCGTTTACCAGCATATGTTAAAATTTCCCGTAGAATAGTATCAATATAAAAGTTGTATTCAAAGAAATGATCCATTTCTGAACCACCATTCTGCATGTGCATGCAAATATAAATAACAACAAGGAATAAACAAATTAAATAACCTCTTGATAGGATACAAATGTACTGTCGAAAGAATTGAAAAAGGATTTAATATTGATTACGTCCACTTTGTTTAAATAGGCAGATACATAGTATATAGTTTATTAATAAACATACAAGAAGATACTATATGATAATAATCGGTTGACTAGTGACTAACTTCAGGGTGTTCTTGAAGCTCTAGTGAGAAGTTGTGACTGATGGAGTTCAGACTTGTCGGGAGCGAGATAGTTACCACCGATGACAACCGATAATCATCACGCTATATCATAAATTGATAAAAGTGGGAATCCTACCAATGGATGTCGGGATTAGTGGAGCAGTGTTAGGTGTTCGCCAACATAAGAACTCTGAGGCTAAATCGAAAATGCGCACTGATTGAGTCTCATGCTAGGAGGAAACAGCTGTCTAGTGCTCCATAGTTTTAAACGGCATCCTACCAACATCAATCTGTGACGAATTCAACCAACTAAAACGTAATACCAATCTCCACAAACCACCTCAATTCTATTCAATAATCAACCGAAAGCAATCAATAGAAACACATCGTTTATCCATGTTTCATTTTTTCACATTCTATCATTTACATTGTGCTTTAAACTTGCAGGTAGATGATGCCCCCACCTTCATCACGACAAGAGTTCTCAGCTAGTACTAGAAAATACCAGAAGTAACAAAAGCATTAGTAACAATAACAGTGACAAACAAGGTCGGAGGGTATGATTTGAGAACTTAATATTTAAAAGAGGAAAGAGTGAGAGTTACTGCGCCAATGTGCTGGGATTTCTTGAATACTTTCAAAAGCTTTCTAGAAACCTACCTTAAACAATTAGGATCCATTAAAACCTTGTATGATGATTTCCATGCAAATAAATCATAAACACCACTGATTTCTATACAGAAACATACTTTTAAAAGTATCTCTACAAACAATTACTACTGGTGTAGGGATGGTCAAATCAAATTATGGCATTACTTTATAACCAATGGTTGGAAACATTGTGTGACATGGAACAGAAGCATTTGCAGTGATTATAGTGTATTCATAGTGTCTTATCTTAGACTTTGTTTTCCATGAATGAACTCTTTCTTCAGTTATATTTTTGAAATCTAATATTTTTTTATCACTACTGATGTTACTATTAATTGTACTATTCTGATATTTAATTTACTGTACTGAAGTTTTGTTGACAATGTGTACCGATAGACATATATTTCTAGCTATATTAAGTACTCTGAACTGGATAGTTAAATTAAAGAGGCTTACAGCACTATTCTGGACAACTTCATCGGCGGAAACTTCTGATAAAAGTGAGCTATGAGATTTTCTTCATAAGTAGCTAGTAGTTTGTTCTGTCGACCTTGAATTTGCTTAGTTGTCGACTTGCGGAAATCTCACAGCCCACTTTTATCTTAGGCGTTTGCGCTGATGAAGTCCATTCACAATGAAGCTTGAAAGCGCAGCACATCTGCATAACCTTAAAAGTAAAGTTTTTATTTGCATCTAATATTTATTGAGATTAGTTCAAGGTACAATAATTCTACAAGACTAAGAGATGGTAAAAGTCAACAAAAGTTGTTTAACTACAAAGCCTCTCACCTTATCACACATTCTCAACCATACCAGATTATTGTAATGCATAACAATCAAATTGATATGCTGGCAACTAAAGAAGATTGATTAGCAACGAGAACTATTTTTCGGTAGTCTATTTCATTTATTTCAGTTGTATACAAACTGAAAATTTTATTACTATTACTATTAAGTTTCCCATGTCTTGTCTTGACGTATAACACACATTAACTGTTAGTATACCATTTGCCATTGATAAACTATGGTTAATCAATTATGTATACATTACTCTAGTTCACAGTCATAGTTACTCCTATTTTGTATTAATGTTGATTTTCTAATTAATTAACTAGGTGATCAAATTTCAAGTATATACAAAAGGATTGCTTGAAATATAATTTGATTCTATCTAGGTATTCATTAATCTTGTGTTCTTCTTCATTTGTATGTATGTATGTACAATCAACACAGAACCTGGCACATGTGTGCATCGGTTCAAGTTGCCATACCACAATGGCACCGCAAGATTAACACCACCACCACCATTAGTAGAAGTTACTTCAATAAAATAAAATAATAATAGTAACAAGGAGTGTGAACATATAAAATATGGTTCAGAAAGCGTAGAAAGAAAGTTATGGAATAATTTAAAGCTTATGATTTAAAGAAGGACAATGAGTGAATACATCTGCGCCATCGTGACCGATTCTGGGCCATGTCACTCAGTGTTTCTAACCACTGGTTACGGCATTCACAAAGACTTCATCTAGGTAGTCTTCAGCTACCGATACGACTCAAACCGGTAGTCAGTGACTTCATGGACTCATGCCATGTTTTAGTTTGGCCGCCCCTAACTCTCTTCCATCCTATTCCTATATCAGCCAGGATTGCGCGTCGAGGAAGACGGTGGTTCGGTATACGCAACACATGTCCCAACCACCTCAGTCGATGAAGATTCACAACCTCATCGACCGATTTACCACATTTGCCTAACACCCGTCGTCTAACCTCGTTATTACTTACTCGGTGATCCCAGCTAACGCGAGCGATGTTTCGTAGACATCGATGGTCAAAAACTAATAACCTTCGAGTGTCATCTACCCTTAATGGCCACGTCTCACACCTATACAGTAAGACAGAGCGAACTGTTGCGCACTACACTCTCCCTTTGGTTGAGAAACGAATATCTCGTCTACGCCATAGGTGACGTAAGTTGGCAAAAGCCAAACGAGATTTTTGAATTCGTACTGATATTTCGTCAGAGACTAACCCATTAGGGCTAATCAGACTTCCAAGATAAGTGAAGTGGTCAACGTGCTCAACTACTTCACTGCCTATCTTTAGTTCAGGTGTTGACGAAAACCAGTCCTGGAGCATTAGTTTGCATTTAGAGGAGGAGGAACGTATTCCGAACATGCTTGCATTCGAGCTTATTTCTGTTAAAAGTTTCTGCATCTTATCAGCGTCCTCGCCGAACAGGACTATATCGTCAGCACATTCTAAGTCAATAAGTGGACCTCCTGGTAGGAGATCGATTCCTGAAAAGTCAGACGATGAAAGTGTGATTTCTAACAGTATGTCAACTATGAAATTAAACAAAAATGGGGAAAGTGGACAGCCTTGACGGACACCACTTGAGGTTACGAGTTCAGATGACAGTTCGCCATATGCTCGGAAACGACTAATAATCAATCAATCAATCAATGCCTGTTACTCCAAGTGGAGCATAGACCGCCCACCAGCATTCTCCAGCCAACTCTGTCCTGGGCTTTCCGTTCTAGCTCTTCCCAAGTGCTGTTCATTCTCTTCATGTCTGTTTCCAATTCCCGACGCAATGTGTTCTTGGGCCTTCCTCTGTTTCTGTGGCCTTTAGGATTCCAAGTCAGTGCTTGTCTTGTGACACAGTTTGATGGTTTCCTCAGTGTGTGTCCAATCCATCTCCAGCGTCTTTTCCTTTCCTAATTTCTTCCTCAACTGGAAGTTGATTGGTTCTCTGCCACAACAGGTTGTTGTTGATGGTATCTGGCCAACAGCTCCGAAGAATCCTACGCAGACAGTTGTTTATAAATACTTGTATCTTCTGTAGGATACTTTTCGTAGTTCTCCAAGTTTCAGCTCCATACAACAGGACTGTCTTCATATTTGTGTTGAAAATTTTGACTTTTATATTGACTGACAGTTGGTTTGAGTTTCAGATGTTTTTCAGTTGTAGAAATGCTGCCCTTGCCTTACCAATCCGCGCCTTCACATCCGAATCAGACCCTCCTTGTTTGTCGACGATGCTGCCCAAATATGTAAAGGTTTCAACGTCTTCCAGAATTTCTCCGTCAGTGTAATTGGGTTGGTGTTGCTGTTTTTTTCTAAAGTATGCACTATTAATTAAACCAAAAATGGGGAAAGTGGACAGCCTTTACGGACACCACTTGAGGGTTACGAGTTCAGATGACAGTTCGCCATATGCTCGGAAACGACTAATAATCAATCAATCAATCAATGCCTGTTACTCCAAGTGGAGCATAGACCGCCCACCAGCATTCTCCAGCCAACTCTGTCCTGGGCTTTCCGTTCTAGCTCTTCCCAAGTGCTGTTCATTCTCTTCATGTCTGTTTCCAATTCCCGACGCAATGTGTTCTTGGGCCTTCCTCTGTTTCTGTGGCCTTTAGGATTCCAAGTCAGTGCTTGTCTTGTGACACAGTTTGATGGTTTCCTCAGTGTGTGTCCAATCCATCTCCAGCGTCTTTTCCTAATTTCTTCCTCAACTGGAAGTTGATTGGTTCTCTGCCACAACAGGTTGTTGTTGATGGTATCTGGCCAACAGCTCCGAAGAATCCTACGCAGACAGTTGTTTATAAATACTTGTATCTTCTGTAGGATACTTTTCGTAGTTCTCCAAGTTTCAGCTCCATACAACAGGACTGTCTTCATATTTGTGTTGAAAATTTTGACTTTTATATTGACTGACAGTTGGTTTGAGTTTCAGATGTTTTTCAGTTGTAGAAATGCTGCCCTTGCCTTACCAATCCGCGCCTTCACATCCGAATCAGACCCTCCTTGTTTGTCGACGATGCTGCCCAAATATGTAAAGGTTTCAACGTCTTCCAGAATTTCTCCGTCAAGTGTAATTGGGTTGGTGTTTGCTGTTTTGTATCGGAAGATCTTGCTTTTCCCTTTATGTATGTTGAGGCCTACTGCTGCTGAGGCTGCTGCTATATTGTTGGTCTTCTTCTGCATTTGATGATGTGTGTGAGAAAGAAGAGCTAGGTCATCTGCAAAGTCCAAGTCATCTAGTTTCGTCGATGTTGTCCATTGTATTCCGAGAGTGCCTTCAGATGTTGCAGTCTTCATGATCCAGTCGATGACCAGTAGGAAGAGGAAGGGCGAGAGTAAGCAGCCTTGTCTGACACCGGTCTTAACTTCGAATGAATCTGTGAGCTGACCTCCATGCACAATACTACAATGTAGTCCGTCGTAAGAATTCCGTATCATGTTGATTATTTTCTCGGGTAAGCCGTAATGTCGTAGAAGGCTCCATAATATACTCCTATCCACGCTGTAGAATGCGTTTTCATAGTCGAGGAAGTTGGTGTAAAGTGGTAAATTCCATTCAGTTGATGGTTTAACAATGAACCGTAGAGTAGCGATTCGGTCGAGTCACGATCGGTCTTCATGGAATCCGGCCTGTTGACCACGGATTTTGGCGTCGACTTGGTCCTTTATTCTGTTCAATAACACTCTGTTGATGACCTTTCCTTGTTCTGAAAGTAGAGTGATGCCTCTGTAGTTCTCTCAATTGCTAAGATCGCCTTTCTTTTGTATCTTGATGAAGTACTCTTCCTTCCAGTTTGCTGGAACTTCTTCTTCCTCCCAAATCTTCCTGAAGAGAATGTGGAGTATCTTTGAGGTTGCTTCTATATCTGTCTTCAGTGCCTCCGCTGGTATATTGTCTGGTCCTGCTGACTTACCACTCTTGATCTGTCTGATGGCCATTTTGATTTCTTCGACTGTTGGTGGGTCTGTGCTTATAGGGAGATCCGTGGCTGCTGCTTCGATGACTGGTGGGTCCAGTGGGGCTGGTCTATTCAAGAGTTCTTCGAAGTGTTCTACCCACCTGTTCCGTTGTTCATGCACTTCAGTGATTGATTTGCCAGCCTTGTTCTTGATTGGCCGTTCTGACTTGTTGAATTTCCCAGCTAACTTCTTCGTTGTATCGTATAAGAGCCTCATATTTCTTTCTCTTGCAGCTTTTTCCGCTGTCATTGCTAGGTCCTCAACAAATTTTCGTTTATCCAACCTGATGCTCCTCTTCACTTGCTTGTTGACTTCGGTGTATTCGGCCTGTGCCTTGGCTTTCTCTGCTCTTGTCCGACTGTTATTAATAGCTGTCTTTCTGTTCCTCCTTTCTTGGATCTTGTCCAGAGTACTAACAGAAATCCACTCTTTTTGGTGTTGTTTCTTGAGACCCAAAACCTCCTGACATGTTGAGGTTATTGTTCCCTTAATCTCTTTCCAGTTGTCTTCCATATTAGTTCCACCTTCTTCTAATAGATCATGACTAATAGTGTTTGAGTAAAGAGCCTTAACAAGTTTTATGTACTTTTGGGGTACGCTTTTCAATCAAAGTCACTGCCATAGAACTTCTCGGTCTACAGAGTGAAATGCCGCTTTCAAGTCAAGGAAAACCACTATTGTCGGCCACCGAAAAGGATGTCTGTGTTCTGAAATCTGACGAACGGTGAATATCTGGTCTATACAACCGCGACCACGACTGAAACCAGCCTGATTTTCTCGTATTTGGAGATCACGAGTTGTGATTAAGTGTCTGATAATTAAAGAAGCTAGTATTTTAGACACTATATTAGTCAAACTAATTCCTCTTTAGTTATCGCAGGACGACTTTGACCCTTTCTTATATACTGGGACGATTAACGATCGATACCAGTCAGACGGAATTATGTCAAGTTCCCAAACCTTAGTCAAAATATCAGTCAGACTGATTGTCAATGTCGGACCACCATCCTTAAAGACCTCTGGGGATAATCCGTCTGGACCCGCTGCTTTGCCTCGCCTTAGATTGGCTATAGCTTTTTCGACTTCGACAAGAGTCGGGGGACCTAAGTCGACTTTCCATTCTGGCTGTCTCGAAATAGTGGGTAGTTTTAGAGTAGCTGAAGGCCAACTAAACTGTTCCTTGAAGTGTTCAGCCCATCGTTCTAAATGTCTAGACTGAGAGCTAATAAGCGTTCCATCTTTTTCGGAAATCGTCTCACTAACGCTGGATTCTTTAACCCCAGTTTCTTTTGTCAACTTGAAAAGTTGTCTAGTGTTACCTATCGCCGCTGCCTTTTCCATTTCCTTTGCTTTCGTTACCCACCACTACTCACGGTCGTTTCGCAGACTTTTTTTAGTTTATAACTGATTACTCTTCGCTCCTCATCATGTTCGGAGGCTGACGGAATAAGTCTTCGGGAGTCTATTAAATCAACAGAAGCCATTGAGATCCATTGGTTTTTCTTGACATATTGATTTAAGTCCTTGATAGATATCATTGTAGATGCCACAGCAGCTTGAACATCTTGCCAAGCAGTATCTAGTCAGGACGCATCTTTATAATTGCCTAAGTGATTCCTTAGCTGTTCCTGGAATTTAATCTTGGCTGTTTCATTACTAAACTGAATTCTAAAAGGTTTTCCTGTAGTAGTTTTACTTCGCCCGGTAAGACGCAAACAAACGCGTGCTCGCACTAGAGAGTGGTCGGAATCCAAACATGTACTCCAGAAAGATTGGCAATCTTCTATCGAGCCTCTCCAACGGTGACTAATCGCAATATGGTCTATTTGAGTCCACCGTTAAGTAGGGCCAGGAGGTCGCCATGTTAAACGATGTCGCTCCTTATGCTTGAAGTTCGTGTTGGCTAGAAATAACCGATTATCTGAGCAAAGCTGCAGCAGACGATCGCCGTTATCCGTTCTCAGAGCTGGAACACTGAAGCATCCACCTAAATGTCTTTCACACTGGTTCAAGCTACCTATCTGGGCGTTAAAATCACCAGCCAAGATTACCAAATCTGAGTGTTTGGCCCTATGAAGTAGTTCAGAAAGTTTTCTATAAAATTCATCTTTCACTTCATCCAGGCTGCAGTCGGTGGGAGCGTAGGCAGAAACAACGAAAAGGCAACGGCGTGTGTCCCTATCTTTCCGAATTCTTACTGAACCATTTAGTCGGACGGCACATAGGCGACTGTCGACGGGAATCCATTCAACAAGCGCCTGTTCTGCTCTCATACTTAACGCAATACCTACACCGGCGAGCCCACGAGAAGTTGCTGTTGAATCGCCACATAAACGAAGAGTGTATCACGAAGGTTGTTCATTCTGATTAGGTGAGGTCAAGTGAATGACCACGCCACGATCTTGTATGCGTGTTTCGGAGACACAACATACATCAATGGTGCGGGACTCTAATGCCCTAGCTAGGAAGGCTTGTTGCCCTATTTGACACAGGGTTCGTACATTGAATGCACCAATGTGAAGTTTGGAGCGTGGTCTTAGTATGCTCGGGACGTTATTTCGTGGGGCTGAATCGTTAGCACTAATGACACAGGAGGAAGTGGAAGATAAGGATGTAGGCTTCAAGGTGGGGGCAGGATAAACATTAGGAATAGAAGAAGGAGTTTGATTAAAATGGCAGTGATCTTGCGTGTTGTTAGCGGTATGAGGGCGGTTATCTCTTCCCAGTTGCCCACGCTGTGGAAGGGTTCTTCTTGATGTATCTGAAAAGCAAAATGTGTTAGGGTTGGTCTGAAAGACCTGGGAGCGTGACCGCAGTGCCCAAGGAACAATTGATTGAGGCCAGTCACACACGGCCTTTTTGAGAGAGGTTTTCGTTGTTGTAGCTCCGTACTTGTTAAGGCACTACTGCCGAAGACGGAAATCCGTGGCGTAAGGTGAGGTGTGAATTTTTAGAGTCGACCTTTTCTAACCCCGCCCTTCCTTTGTGGGAAGGCAGCATCGCTGTAGATGCTGGTTGCCAGAAGAAAACACCTTACTGTCGTCACACCTTTGTACAGCCGGCAGTACGACTTCGACCTCGGACCTTATATTTGCTGCTTTTGGTCTCACCCCTCTTCAACCAACCTGCCTGGCATGGTAGGATCTAGAGGAATGATTGTTCCAGCCAGTATAGCCCGATTGAGTCATCATTATAGGCAAGCCCGACCACCACGTCAAGGTAGCAGCACGGTCGGGACTCTTCTTCATTTACAGACAGTAACTGATTAAGAATAGGAAAGATGTATAAGTATCGATTAGAGACTCTTGATGGTATTGCTCACTGTGTTGGCTTATACAAGATCAAGTACAAGACCAAGTAATTGATTGAATGATCACATGATAACAGAAATATAAATTAAATGATATACCTATTGCTAAACCATTGAACATCGGTTAAAAAAACCTAGGACCGGATAAAATAATAATCTGACCTCAAAACTTTTTAACATTGAAAGAGACAAACAGTGCGAAAATTAATTAATTATTAAAGAAACAAAAATAAACAAAATCTTACTTTAAGTTCCATTGGATATTTAACTTCAATAACAAAACCTAGATCTGAATCAATTTCTTCAAAACATGAACGTAATAATGGAAAAGGTTGTAATTCCACTGGATCCAAATCTTCTTCATTCATCTCTATTGTGAAAAAGAAAACATAAATGTATAAAGTAATTTGTTATTTTGTAAATATTCGTTGAGTACCAGTGAAAAAAAGGAAACAACAGATAACTATTCCGTCCTTACATGGGATTCCTCAGCAGCAGGTACCAATAACTCAATAACAAATTATTGAATCCAGATTGTTCAGAGGACCCTTAAGCATCGATACCACTGAAAGGTATCCAATGATAAGATTTCCATTTGAATAACTTCATAATATAAAACGATGAGCATCCAATGTAATTAGTAATAACTCTATTAGTAACAACTTCTTACCATAACTTAAAAAGAATCATGACGTAGGTCATTAACAAACTAATGAAATAATTTATTAAACAGTAAAAAGTAAAAAATCAGCTGATTAATTTATTCACATTCATTTGTCAATAACTTCTAATTGATTTACTAATCAAACAATTAATCTAGGTTGACTGATATTCAAACAATAAATCAAGTCTAAGAGTATGCAAAAAACTATACGGAAAGAAATGAAAGTACATGATTGTACAAATATGAATACATACAAATTATCAACTTCATATTCATGTAATTATATTTGACTGTTTGCTTCCGTAAATGATTAGTTCACTAAACAATGGAGAAGAAGTCCTTAACAAGTGTAAAAGCGATGATGATGGATGAGGCGATAAGTCTCATCAAGGAAACCGGTATTGCAACAGCAGGTTTCAGTTAAACATGGGTCATGAAAAATAAAAGATATTCTTTGGTTCCAGGTTCTTAGTCGTACTGACCGGATAAGCGATATGGACGGAACGGACACACCACAATATGGTATCAGTCGATGATGTATTTAACTGTCGATTTAAGCTATGTTGGCAAATGCAGGCTACATGGTTGGGGTTCGTGTGGTATTCGCGGTTGGAGACACTGGGTGACATGGTTCAGAATCGGTCACAGTGGCGTAAGTGTATTCACGCTCTATTTTATTTTACATCTGAAGTTCTATTATCCTTCTGCACATACATTTGCATCATTCCTTCCTGTTGCATTTTATTGTCGTGTTAATGTGGTACTGTAACTTGGAACTATGAGTTTATGCGCTAGGTAATCCATTGTCCATGACTGACAGACTTGAATATCGACGGAGAATTAGGTGTACACTGATAAAAACCAATCAGCGATTCAATGCCTGTTACCCCTAGTGGAAAATAGGCCGCCGACCAGCATTCTCCAATTAACTCTACCCCTTGCCTTACCTTCTAATTCTTTCCAAGTACTGTTCATTCTTCTTATATATGCCTCCGATTCCCGGCGCAACTAATAGTAAAACGAAAAACCTGTGCGGTGTGTCCTGGTTTTAGATGGTAATTTAATCAATATAAGTTTGTAAACTCACTAGATTTAGGAAGTAAGTTCAGAGCTTCAGTCAGAAGACATAATCAATAGAGTTTTCCACCATTGGTAGTAGATGATGTTGTGAAATATATATTGTGAACTAAATAAAGTTAGAAATCTAAATGGTCTAACAGTTAAGCGATCATCGCAGAGCCTTAAGGTTCTAAGAGTTGATTTCTGACGAGATAATAGTACACAATTATAAAGACATTCATTTTAACAAGCAACAATTTTTCAGTGCTTACTAGCTTTTCAACTATTTGCGATGTTAGACTTCCAAATCAAAATTGTTAACTTATGTAGCATTCTATTAAGGAAATTGTATTAATTAATTGAATAAAGTTACATTAATTATTAATCTTTAAAGAAAAGGAACTGTTAATCAAAACAATCTCAATAACAACTTACTTTCATGTGTATGACTTTCTTTAAGTACACTTGAATGACGAATGTTCAATTCACGTAGATCATCATAATTCAAATCTTTAATGGCTACACGTAGATAAGATAATTGGCCACCTCTTTTCTACATAAATGAAATTTGGAAACTTTTAGAATAACAGAATATTGTGGGTATTAATTTAAATATAAACTATACTTTTGGCTGAATAATTATAATGAATGATATGAATAAAATAAGTAATCTCACTGGTATGGGTATATTCCTTCTCCACTTATGCAACCACTGGGTATTTTGAAATGACATGCTTCCTAGCATAAGAGTACGTTGTAAGGGAACTACAGGTAGTCGAATTAGGATATGCCATAAGTCTATAAATGTAATAATATTACTAAGCGCATGTTTGTGAACTTACCTTTCCGAAGGTTACCAAAAGCGATGTAACAGGAAAAGGATTTGAATTTACAATGTACTAAATGAAATAGTGATATTTTAACCAATAAGTCACTATTCATAGTTCATTAGGTCCTTAACCAATGTTGATTTCTGTCTTCGTGTTCCTCCTTTGATGAATTTTGCTCAGTGTCTCAGTGGAGATCCATTTCTTATAATGGTGCTTCTTGCAGTCCAGAACCTCCTGATACGTTGAAGTTAGTGCTTCTTTGATTACTTTCCAGCTGTCCTACATAGTAGTTCTTGTAAGGCTTGAAACCTGTTTTTGAGAGCTATTTTGAGTTCCTTGAGTTTATCAGTATCTCGAAGAAAGTTTAAACTAAACCGTTGTACTGCTATTACTCCAGTTGTCCATTGCTTCTTTAGCTTCAGTTTCATTTTAACAACCACAAGGTGGTGGTCTGAAGCTATGTCAGCTCATCTCCTGGTTCTCACATCTTCCATTGATCTTCTGATAGTGTCTTTAATGCATATATGATCGATTTGATTCTCTGTAGTATGGTCCGGTGAGACCCATGTAGCTTTGTCTATGCGTTTGTGGGCGAATATTATACCACCTATAACCAATTTGTTGAAGGCACATAGGTTTGTAAATCTTTCACCATTGTAATTTCTTTCACCTAGTCCTTGTCATCCCATGATCTCTTCATATCCAGTGTTGTCCATTCCGACTTTGGCGTTGATGTCCCCCATCAGGATTGTCAGATCCTTTCCTGGGCACAGCTATAATTGAATGCAGTCTATCGTAAAACTGATCTTTGTCTTCGTCGTTGCCGTCGTTGGTTGGTGCATAACATTGGATAATATTCATTGTGATCACCTTCATCATTGTTTTGAAAGATGCTTTGATGATCCTGTGTCCGTGTGGTTCCCATCCTACAAGTGCATTACGTGCTTATTTGGACAGCATCAGAGCAACTCCTTGGGTATGTCGAGCATTTTTCTCCTTGTGGCCGGAGTATAGTATCATCTCTCCGCTAGCCAATGTTTTTTTGTCCAGCTTGAGTCCAATGAGTTTTGCTGATTCAAAAAACTGTCAAGTTGTATCTCTCCATTTCTGCAGCTATTTGATTTGTCTTCCCGCTCTCCCACATTGTCCGAACACTCGATGTACCTATAAAAATTGTTGCTCTGGTTGTTAGAAGTGGCATCGGCTTCTTGACCTCCGAAGTATCTCGGCTTTAATCATGAAGCATCATTATCATTTCTTTCACTCCCAGAGCAGATTTTAAATGGTTTCGTTTAATTTGGTTAGCGTTTTTTTAGCAAGCTTGTGTTTTCCGGGATGGGGATCCTAGCCCCATGCCCAACCCTCCTCCTTTGCCCAGGCTTGCGAACGGCAGTAACCCTAGAAGAGGCTATCGACGGAGTTGTGCTTGGCATGAATTTATTAAATTCAAGTAGTATATTCGAGTGGTATGAACATCAACGCTCGTATGTAGAAGATAGATTCAGTTGATCAAACTCAAATAAGATAAAAAGCATGTTCTAGACTCAACTCGCCAATCACAACCAAGTTTTGACAATTAGTTAAGATACTAATACACAAACAATAAACACTTCTAAGCTTCCAATCAACTCCTTAAATCATTTGCATGAAAAGAATACTATTATCACAAGCCTTAAGTAATGGAATATAGCAACCGACATGTAAAGTTTAATATCCTTGATTTTATTGAAATCGCATTGTGATGCATGTGATGGTTAAAGATACCACTCTGAATGTAAAACTAAATTAGATAAAACGGAGTTCTAACCTACAACAAATTGACCGAAATGGAATTGTGGCTGACACATGAAATCCAGGATGTAAGTTTCATCGTGCTTGGGACACGTCATTTGTAAGAAACCAGTGTTTATGTCTACATACATTCCCGTATACAAGTGTGGATGTTTAGGTTTACTAAATGGTTTGATTTTGAGTCACGCTATGAACTTTAACATCAGAATATGTCATTGTACCTTCAACTTAATTGTTAACTGAACTATCAATTATGATGTTGATGATTGTTAAGGTATAACGATGATTAGGGTCTTTTCAAATCACTTCTAAATCACAACAACGACAACAACAATTGATAAAATGCAAGAAGTTCCTCAAGTAGACAATATGTAAACTATAGTGTTCTTGCTTTCCTACTGTTCTAGTTTATTCAAGATTTATCTAATTTACTGTTCAATTCTTGTTCAGATTTAGGTTCAAGTCAGTAATGTATTGTATCATGGAATAATAGTTAATAAAGAACATGACAGAAATTATGATTGAATGATGTGAAGAATGCTGAATTTGATAACATGAATTGACTTGTGTTAGATAGCCATTAAAAACGAAGAAGAATTAAACATCTGTTTAATCATAAAATGGACTCTCCAGCGGTATGTTCTCTATGTACTACCAGGGATCAAGCTCAGGATGGTAAGGCTTCGTGGTGAGCGTTAATATGTCTACAAGAATATATGTGGTTGGTTAAAAGTGAAGATGAACATAAGAAATTGAGAAGATACTGTTGCACTTTTTATACATATATTTCATATAATAGATTTTTTTTAATAAATACGTGTTGTGTTTAAGTAAGACTATAAAAGGTAAGGTTAAAGTTAGATATTACGTACCAAATCAAATGAACAAGTACCAATTAAGGACGATCGATTATCCCGCATCGTTGACAACGATTGAGTGAGTATATGAAAGTTAACATTTATAACATCAATCAATTTGTATTGTACTGCTTGACCTCACTCATTGTCATTGTTGGGTAACTGGTATACGCTAAACATGACTAGATTACTCTTGTCACGTTTTTTTATTAGAGCTCCAGATTTACCTCCTGGATTTAGTCACTATTGGGATAATATTGTACTTAAATGTACTTCATTAGTTAGTTATAAAAATGAGGGCTTTTTTAAATAACAAGTTATACTGTTTACTTAATGCATTCTGGTTACATGATTTGAGAAGTTATTTATCTGGATTAATATCGCAAGCAAAAAGACGTACATATAGATACAGCTTACTACATGATTCTCAAAGATGATTAGACAAGAGAAACTGATATACAGTTTATTATCCTATCAAGAACTTTAACGTGCCTATTGAATTATATCAATCAAATGACGTTATGGTCACAAATCTAAACGACTCGACATCTCGTGAACTATGTTTTGATGTTAAACAGTTAGAGACATAAGGCATGAAAATTTGCTTAATCTAAGTCAAAAAGACAAAACTAAAATCTTGATCAATTTAAACTTATGTTACACAGTTTCACAATCTGCAACCATTACAACTTAGCAATTTACGTTGCAATTCACTGAATGATACAAGTTGAACCATTATACCCCTTAAAATCGCAATTAAATCCACTAGTACAAGTATTATTATCCTCATGGTTAATTGACAACTACCTACAATCATCTAATACAAAAATTGATATCATTCACTCTAAGCTAGTGCCTAAAAGTTGGAATAATTCGATAGAGAAATAGTGAGAGAAATGGTAAAAATTCAGCATCATAAGGAGCAAAATCAAAACCCAAGAAAACAGAGATATCAACATCTTTGAGCGTTTTATGATAGTATATTTTGAAATGACCAAACCGTTGCATAACATTTTGTGTCAATATTATATTGTCATGAAAGCATTTACAGTGAATTAATGCTCTAGAAGTTCACTCGCCTCTAACTTGGTTTGACTATGAATTTTTTCTTCTTAAGTCATCTCGATAATGTCATTATCCTACATTACAAAAGAAAGTCTGGCTAATGGATATGTGTATATGCTCCTTACATATTGCCTTCAATCAAAAAGGCATTACCTTATGCATATGTGTACACTAGACTTTGAGCCAAGTTTAAATGAGAGAGCTAGTGATACAAGTTGTTATATAGGGCGATTCAAGGAAGGTAACTAACTACCCGAACTGTTTTTCAGTATATGTATATCGATTATTTTATTTCTATTATTGTTATGTTTCCATCGCCCTAACCTCCTACTAGATTCATAAACTGTTATTGTATCATTTATCATTCAGAAACTATACTCAATTAGTCATTTACCGGTACCCTCAGTCCGAAGTCTTTATTGTTTCCGTTTTGCATAATTTCAATGTTAACTATTGGTGGTCAGGTTTTGTATGTATATAAATGGATGAGGGAAATACAATCTAACTGTTTGATGGTTAGCTTACTTATCTTGTGTTCTTCATTTCAACTTGAGGACCAGTAGTCATGGGGCAGACGTGTTCATGCACTGATTAATATTATCGAAGTCACTGTTTTCCATATATTCTAATTGTCCGATTTTTCAAGTTATAACACTAGCCAGTTGTTCACATCAAACTATTCTAAATAGAATTCTAGTGTGTGTCTTATTGACTGAATTAGATATTGTCATTTAAGATGTAAATTATAAAATCATAACACTGTTAGCATTAAACAAATTTTATTTAACCACGAATCAAATAAAGAACTCACCTTCTTTGATATAACTACAGCATCAAAATCATGATAGACAATTACACGATTATCTTTAGTTAGCTGAACATCCATTTCAACAAAATCAGCTCCCTTGATAACAATAATAATTTGATGATTTTCATGTTCAATGATAGAAAGTTTAAATTCGAAGAAAAAAAAGGAAGATAGTTTTAGCAAAAACCAAAATACATAAAATGTGTGCCTAAATGTGTTTAAACAAAAAAAGGAATATCAAACATTGAATGTCGGTACAAAGATCTAAATGTATAGTGTTCATCACGAATTCTGAGGGCTCTCGGCACGATTCCCCTATGGAGAAATAAAGTATGGATTGTTGAGGTGTCCCATACAAGAATAAAACAGCTGTTCATTTCCACATCCTAACAACAAAAGTTACATTATGATACTGAATTTAATAATCTCACACTGTTGAAGAGACCCACACTAGGACGAAACAGAAGACCAATACATTCTAGTTTTCCATGGTTGTTGAATCCAGATAATTCATGATATCGAAGTCATAAGAATATTATATAAATGAAATCAGTCAGTCGTGAGAAAAGTAGAACTTGCCACACTAGTTCAGATCATCAGGAAGAATACTAAAATAGAAGTAGTAATAACATCAGTGATAATACAAAGGATTAGATAGAAATAATATGATTTTAAAAGGAAAAAATGAGTATACACGATGAAACATCTACAATAATTTTTAAGCTTTGGATAATAGGGAAGACTGTAAGAGATTGCAACTGCGTTTGCTGGATCGATTTGGGACTATGTAGATAAATACTGACTACAAATTGGCTAAAGTTCACGAAACCATCAAAACCAAAGATTGAAGAATATACATGACTTCATGGACTAAAGCTAAATTTTAGTTTGGCCGCCTATAGTTTTCTTTTAATCTACACTTAAACCGGTAAACTTCGTAACCTAGTGTACGATATACAAAAATTTATAATCACATAACACTTGGTAACAAGAAATGTTTATATATTTAAAGATTTTTATAGGAATAGATAAACAGGCAATACATGAATGATAAGGAATGACTAATAACATGAACCAGATATAAACTAGATATTTTGGATAGTTTAAAGATTGATTAGAAGTTAATGGAGATCAGCTTAAGTCGGTTTACATCAAAGTGAGTTCATTTATTAAAAACCACGAGAGAGACATAAAAACCCTGCTTAATCCTAGTTTGAGACTGCTAAGCGATCCAGAAAAGTAACGATTTATAGTCTTACCTGGTAATACCAGGTCCCATAAAGACTATCGAGCATCTAAGTTACTGAGCTTAAATTAAGTGGTTTAAATATCCCGATTGTTACAATTCGCAAAATTATTCAATACCATTGGTGAGAAATATTGGAATTTATAGCCTTATACTATGGACTATAATTAGCTGGACGATCACTAAAAACCAGGAAGCATTTGATAAACTTCGAAATTGAAGCAGTTGCTCATCAATTGAATTGCAAGCTATTGAATGCCGACTAAGTGATCTGAAGGTTGGCAGTACACCAAGATGCTTGTATATATGTCTGAGGAGTTCTGTAGTAGGAAGAAACAACTATCTAATGATTACTGGTTTCCACTGATTGTCAAGCTATAATCAGTTATGTGCGTTTCCAAAAACATTTCGTTTTGATTGCGAATAATTTTTCTTAGAATTAAAGAAATCAAACAAAGTATGATCAAAATGTACATTGAATACAGGATCGATGCATATTAAACATTTGATTAATACGTAAGATTAACTACAATCAACACTAATCTATATGAGTCATAGTAAGAAACCACGATCTATGGATCCAACCAAGTAAATGCTTGGTGTTCATAATATATAGGAACGATGAAGCAAAACAGCAAAATCTATTAGACATATCCGACTGCTCGTGAGACCCGAAAGTTCTTACCAATCTTAGATGGGATTGTAGCCACTCATTACTTAGGATTGTTGGATTTAGTCAGTTAGAGATTCTGTTAAATAACGCTCGCCAAAATAGGATATCAGCAACTGCCAGGGAATTAATACTCCTATATATTCTAGCTTAACAAAAACAAAGTTTATCACTGACTATTGCGATTGACCTCATAAAGTATTGAATTATATCAAAAAGAAACAACTGTTCTGATAAGTAGGAAATCAAGAAAAAGAAAGAGGAATGAGATGAAACAATCTCCCCTATTGTTGAAAGTCAAAAGTGAGGATTGTAGTAGCCAAAATCATAAAAGGTAATAAAAAAAGACTATAATAATGATAGAAATTACATGTTGGACAGCCGTCCGAAACGAATCCAAAGTATTTTCTCTAGTTGTCGGTGACCTGTAAAAATTAAGCACATTTGAATAGTTGCATAATGCATGTATGCAACAAAAAAGATCAAAAGTAATCAGTAGTAACAATGATTATGAATTACATTATTGACAGACAGAAACTTCACACACTACGTAGCATTTCAATGTACATTGCAGCTAGACGTTTCGTTAATTCTTAAGATGATTCATTCAAGAAGTTATGTAACCACATCATTGCGTATTAGAATAACTGACAATTGTGCTAGTAGAAAATAAATGTTATAATTACGAAACCATCATGTATTAATTTTAGTTGAATTGTCGTTGGAAAGTAGAATTGAAGAGGAGGGTTTCGTCATGTTCGTGACTCGTCATCTGCATGTTCCTGCGTCATATTTTCTTAAATCTTCTCGGTCTCTATTCCCTTCCATGAATACTAACTCTGTTACTACCTTCCCCACTCTGGGATTTGATTCGCCAATTTAATCTCTTTCTGCTAATTGAGGCATGGCAACTTGAACTGACGTACTCATGTACCAAGTTCTACGTTGCGACTGTCTGTCTGTCTGTTACACCGGCAGTAGCATTCAGTTCATTTCATGTCAAACGCCACTACGCTCATTAGTAGACTTAATTTCAGACAGCCACACGTGTACAACATATATATATATATATATATATATATATATATATATATATATATATATATATATCATTTAAATCGTCACGTTGATTTATCATGGCTGAAATTAATCAGTCTTTGTTGACATATGTGCATCTTAAGCGGATTGCTTCGATACAGCGATAATCCATAAGTATGATTTGAGTTGGATTATGGGTGGCAAATGGAATTCAGGATGTGTATATCATTATGTTTGGCATTCGTCAGCTAGTGTGTACCAGTTGGTCAATTTCATTCCATGACTAATCAATGGGAAGATTCAAATACATACAAAACAGTATGCAATAATAATGTACGCTCGTAATAGAAACATGATCCATGAATAGCATAATTATTTTCTATTTTGACATTCAGCAATTGAAAACTTAATTTCTGCGTTACAAGTACAATTTACTGATGCGATTCATAGAATTTCGGCGACAAAATAACGTCATAATAACCAATCAAAATCAATGTAAACAAATAGAATGATGAGCCAATCAATGTCATTTGTTTCTACTAGCTATTAACCAATCAGAAGAGAGTAAAAGTAAATGAATATTTGTATCAGTGAAAAATGAAACCATCACAAAGGATACAAAGATTTTACATACTAAAAGAAATTATTCATGTTTTCTAAAAGTTAAAGAGTTTGAAAATAGAAGAGATAATCACATTATCCAAATTAGAATAAGAACAAATTTGTAAACGAACAATATCGTTTCGTCAATTAGATCTTCATCAGGCATTACTCTAATAACCCCAGTAATATTTATACTAAAAGATGTTAAGTCAATCAAGGCAATTTATAAGATAATGGTGATAGTGAAATAGAGAGATTACATGAATTATTATACTTAGTAAGAGGTGAAAATTGATAGTCAAAAGGGAAGAAAAAGTGTGCGCAATTTCATACGAGCTCATCTGATAGATAGTGGGCATGTAATTGAAAAAGCAAAGGTATTTAAAATAATATGTCGTATATTATAGGTATTCGAGCTAACAACCCAAGTTCGTGCACCTAGATGGCATATGTGACACCCCCCCCATCTCTTCCCTGGTCAAATAAAACATAACAAATAATCCCATGAACATTGTACATCTTTTGTTTTGTTTTGTCTTCTTCTCAGCTCCGCTTTCATTAATTGTTTCCACCATCCATTTTATTAAAACTGTCTATTTACACCTTCCAATTAAGCGTTATGCTGTCGATAATCATTTTAAAATAATTCTCATCTAACTCCCTTATTGGAATATTCATTCAACCTTTTTTTTATTGTTCGTACCTTTACTACTATAGTACACCTGTTCTCTGATTACCAATTTGCACTTCATACTGAATATAATCAGCAACTATGAAACCCGCCTACTTCATTATCACCACATTTTTCATAAATTGCCTAATAAATAGTAGTAAATATTAAAGTAAAGCCTGACAAATATCTAATTAAAAACAATATTGTTCGCTTATATGTGTTGTTCTAATTATCCAAATTAACAAGACTTCACAGATAAGTAAATAATCTTTTAAGTGTCTTAAATTGTTGTTAAATAGAGTTTAATGTTAGGATAAGGAATCAATAGATACAGTTTAGGAATATAGATCAAGTGAAAATTAAGTTTTATATTAGGATTTACGTAATTTATTGCAAGCATTTTAAGAGACATGCAACTTAACAGCAAAATTATACTTTTACCAGTATTACCCCGGTTAAAAGCATGTGAATATTTCTACAGGAACTTCAAATGTAACTAAGCACTAATCAATAAGAAATTAAATATTCAATATCTAGATTCGAAAAAATGGTTGACAATTCTATAAAAACAAAACTTTAGATGATTAAGATCGATGTATTGGGAAAAATTGTATTTGCCAATAAAAACCAGAACGACAAACTTTTTATTAGTTAACTAGGTGTGTACTTGACAAAGTGAACAAATGCACATCTACTAACAATGATATAACTCATCAACTGATTCTGTTTAATTTATTGTGCTTTAGTTGAATAGCTTTTTCTGTTTTGAGAAGTTCGATAGTTAAGCTTACATTGACTTACAGGAAGAAACAATTCACTTCAAGATATGCAACTCCACTTAAGTCATCCTCCTAAACTTAAAATTGTGACTATAGTACATAGTGCAGCGACGAAATTGAGCAATTATCAAGTTATCAATGAAGAACAATCAATTGGGTCAAATTGCTAAATTAACAAAATATAACCTAGAAATCAACCTTATCCGTAAATCAGCACCCTTAAACCAAAGTTGATTAAATCCCTATCCTTAACTCTAAACTGTGATTAGCGGAAACTTAAGAGTGCTTGATACATTATTTTCGTCCCTATAATAGGTTCTACAATATGGATATCATTTAGCTGTATAGACGAATCTAAACAGTATGGCCATCTTTATTTATAGATAAAAAAAACTTCAATAAATCAACTCTTTTAAATATTATAATCTTTATCAATAGAATATTCATTTACGATTTTTATCTTCTCATTGGTTAAGGTTGGCTGTATTATCGTGACGATAATTCATCTGTTGCACACTTTGACTTCTAAAATCTAAGCCGATTAGTTATAATGATTGTTCATAGTAGATGTCCTGAGAATCGCTCAAGGTCGTCCTCATACTTTAACGCAAATAGTCACTTCCAGTGAAGGTGAATGTTCCACTAAATTTAACATTTTCCGTGGTTTTTATTCAATCCACACGAAATTAGTGGTAACAACAATGTCCAGTATATGTAATTAGAATATACCTGGATATTCCTGTTGATTTATCATGGACTGAAACTGATCAGTCTATGTTGCCATATATACATCCTAAGCGAATTGCTTGGATATCGCGATTCAACAAATATTGTATGAATTGGATTGCGACTGGCAAGTGAAATCCAGGACTCGTGTTTCGTCCTATTTAGGACTCATCAGCTGGGTGTACTTGCACATACTTGTTTCCTAAGTGTGGCTGCCCGGACTCAGTAGTTCAGTGGTAGGTGAGATAGTACTTGGAACTAAATGAACTGAGGCCGAGTCTCGGGAGGAACATCAACACTGGGATGCAGGTGCATCCAGCTGACGAGTCCCAAATAGGATGAAACATGTGTCATAGATCCCGCTTGCCGGTCACAACCTAACGCAAACAGTGCGCAGTATATCACTGAAACACGGAGGAAATTTCACTTAAGTAACATAAACTTATCCTCAACATGAGTAATGTTGGATTGCGTTTTGCAAGTGGAATGTGAAACAAGCTTTCTGTACTATTCTAGTACTTCAATCCGAGTAGTGATATTCACACCAGAACTCGGACTCAATCCATTCGCATCAAACGCCAATACCTAGTAGATAATGATTCCACAGTTACAATCCAACTATAAACATAGTTGTGAACTCACGCTGTTTCGACGTATTCCGCTCAAAACACAGATATGAAAACAGAAGCTGACTGGATTAAGTCTATGACAACATCGCCGGAAAGGCACAGACACCTAAAATCTATAACTCATAACACCAAAAAGTAACAAATACTTCGATTTCAATGGAGGTTACTGTGTAATAAACAACTGTTTTTTTTTAATTTATTGGAGCCAGATTAGAAAAGTAGAGAGATGGTCAGTTTATGACATAACATCGTGATATAGAACTGGCCTCAGTCGATCCATCACGACTCTCTAGTAACGGTCGTAGAAATGGTATAACTCAATGAGTTAAGAGGTTGTCAGATATGGTTCAGAATAGAAGTCAGGAGAAATCTACTCTTGTGGTTTTCTCCTATACTCTTTATAAAGCAGGGAGAATTTTCAACAAAATTTCCAGTAACATCTATCTTCGACGAACAAGTTTAGTGTAACAAAATATATTCCGACTGTGCTGCTACCTAGACGTGGTGGTTAGGCTTGCCTATCGAGATGACCCAACCGAGCTATAATGGCTGGAACGCTTGTTCTCTAGGTCCTACCATGCCAAGCAGGTCTATTGGAAAGCGATGAGACTAAAGGCAGTAACCTAAAGTCAGAGAATAAAGTTGCACTGCTAACTGCAGTGGGGTGAGACAGAAGGTGTTTCCCTCGGATAACCAGCATCTGCAGCGATGCTGCCCTCTAAAAGGAAGGAAGAGGTTAAAAAAGATCGACCCTAAAAATGCCACACCTCACCTTACTCTATGGATTTCCGTCTCCAACAGTAAGGCCTTCTAAACAACGGAGCTAACACTACGAAAACATCCTATAACAAGGTCGTGCGTGATCGGCCTCAAGCAGTCAAAAGCTGAACAGACTCTCCTTGACTGGATTCCCATAGACAGTCGCTTGTGCGCTGTCCGTCTAAACGGGACTATGAGAACTCGGAAAGATAGGAACACACGCCGTTACCTTTTTGTTATCTCTGCCTGCGCTCCCACTGATTGCAGCTCTGATGAAGTAAAAGATGAATTTTACAGAAAGCTTTCAGACCTCCTTCGAAAAGCTAGGCACACTGATGTAGTGATAGTGGCTGGTGATTTAAGTGCTCAAGTAGGTAGATTAGGCGAAACCAAAAAGCACCTAGGTAGATCCTATGGTCTCGATGCTCAATGAACAGATAATGGCGTTCGTTTATTACAACTATGTTCAGATAACGGTCTATTTCTAGCAAGCACTAACTTTAAACATAAAGAAAGACATCAGTTGACATGGTGACCTCCACAATCAACTCAATGCTGGACTAAAACAGACCACATTGCTATCAGCCACAGATGGAGAGGTTCGATAGAAGACTACCGTTCATTTTGGAGTACACATTTAGACTCAGACCACACTTTAGTACGAGCGCGTATTAGTTTGGGTCTCGCTGGATGTAAAAGATCCATGACAAGGATCCCCATACGAGTTCAACTTAATTATGAAAAAGTCAAGAATACATTTCAGGAGCAACTAGAATACCAATTACTCAACTATGTAAGCTGCACCTAACCCGAGTCAGCTTGCGACAATTACCGAGGAATCAGCTTAACGAATATATTGCCAGAAATATTAGTATCAATAATACATCGACGTCTAACTTAAGATCGTGAAGAGCAAACTCGAGAAAACCAAGGTGGTTTCAGACCTGGACGTGGTTCTATAGACCAAATGTTCACACTTCGCCAGGTTCTGTGACATAGGCACACTTTTAGACACCCAACACTACTTGTATTCCTTGACCTTAAGGCGGCATTTGACTCTATCAATCGTAAGGTTATGTGGCAGTCTGTCATTGGAAGGCGTACCAGTGAAGTACATTAACCTTATACAAGCTCTCTACTCGAATACCACATGTCGAGTGAGAGCTTATGACGGAATGTCGTCAGAACTGATTACCTCAAGTGGTGTTCGTCAAAGTTGTCCGCTTTCCCCATTTTTATTTAATTTTATCATTAACATACTTTTAGAGTTGACATTGTCATCGTCTGACTTCTCCTGGGTTGACCTCCTTCCAGAAGATAAACTTGTTGACTTAAAATATGCAGATGATCTAGTTCTCTCAGGTGAAGATGCCGATAAAATGTAGATTCTTTTAACTACCTTAAACATGAATGTAAAGATGCTTGGGATGCCATTCTCTCCACCCAAATGCAAAATGTTACTTCAGGATTGGCTTGATTCAGCACCAAAGTTAGTGATAAGGAGCGAAGCAGTTGAATGTGTCAACCGTTTCACTTATCTTGGGAGCCTCATTAGTCCTGACGGTCTAATTAGTGCTGAAATCTCGGCTCGTATAGGTAAGGCCCAACTAGTTTTGGGAATTTGTGTCAATTGTGGTGTAGGCGAGACATCCGTCTTCTGACCAAAGGATGTGAAACATGGCCATTAAGGATAGAGGATATTCGTAGGCTCCTAGTATTCGACCATTGATGTCTTCAAAGCATTGCTCGTGTTTGCTGGGACCACCGAGTAAGCAATAAGTAGGCTAGGCGGCCTAGTTGAAATCTTGGGCTACCACTTTTTATCAAATATCTCAGAAAGTTACTTTACGTTTTGTTTTAGCTATATGATTCCTGTATAAAAGTCTACGACCTATCGTGAATAATACGGTGAGATCGATCCGAACACATTATGGTGGCTGGTAACATACGTTAAAAAGGATCAATACTAATCGAACGTCTACTCCTGGAATTCTTAGTCTTAACTATAGATATCTTATTAAAAAATTGGTCTACCTACAATTTTTCCTTAGTCTTAGCATATCACAGTCTAAGAATTTTGGTTATATAACCTATTTTTGTCAAGATCGTTCTGTCATCAAGTAAAAGTGTAATGGTGATGTTGCTACTTTCGTAAACACGAATTGGTGTAAATCCAATTGTATGTGTACACAGTAAAAGAGTAACTTGTCGCGACACTGTATGCTGGAAATTCATATTGTACTTAACGTACCATTGAATAAAGCTATTTTTATTATCTGCTAATTGGGACATGGCAACTTGAACTGATGTACGTATGTACCAAGTTCTACGTTGTAACTGACTGACTGAACCAAATATATCAGACGAAAAATACAGACATGTAAAATGTCAACGTTTCAAATGAATGCTTTAATCAAAATTACAAACTACCATGCAACACATTCACAAAATGAACGAGAAAATGACTAATAATGATAAACACAAAGCACACACACACACAAACAATAAACATTAAAAAAACGTTGAGGATAACCATTAGCTATATAAGTATCAACTACAATTATGAATTGAAAAAAACTAGCCAATAATTAGTGATATTAAAAGTGTATCTTCAGAATGGAGAATCTTTAAGTAACCATGTACATTAAATTATTTAATGTATACCACAGAGCATTTACACATATCAATGACCCCCACCCCGCTTCCCCCCCCCAACTCCCAGTTCTACTGTAACAACATCAGAAAGGAATTGGTTAAACTTGTAAAATTGAAATTCAAGAAGAAATAGATTTACAGGAAAAAAAACCCTTGATTTCGTTAATATTATTACACATAGCATGATGTTGATTTCTTGTTTCTAAATAACCATAAACTGTATAAAATAGAAATAGTAATTACTTCCAAAACATCACATGGTATCATTCATGACGTTCTTTTTTTTCACTTTCTAAGTAAATTATGCCGTCACATAGAAACTACAGGCAGGAATAAGTATACACTTACCATTTAATGTGAAACAATAAGATTATGATATCTTAAATAATCATTTATAAACGTGAAAAATTGATTGCATAAACATGAAATAGTTTATATAAGTAGTATAGTTAGTTTCAGAATACACTATAAAATAAGTATACTAATGTTATTAAGATTGAATTGTAATCGGTAAGTGAAATTCAAGAAGAAAATTTTGTCAGCTTTAGTAGTCATCAGTTGGATATACCTACATTTGTATTGAATGTCAATGAGTTCTAGTGTGAATATCAACACTATGAGATGGGTGATATATCCAGCTGACAAGTGCTAAATAGAAGAAAATACATATTCTGGATACTACTTGCTAGCCACAATGCAACTTTAAGCATGCATATGAATTAACAGTGTATGGAGACAATCCACTAAAGATGTACATATACCAACGGACACTTATCAAATCCAGTTCTAAACCAGCATCAACAAGAAGTCTATTTACGCATTCATATTGGAAAAATAAAAAGATCTAATGAGCTTCTCTAGTTATCAGGAAAATTTTTCAAGCTATTCATATCACTAAGAATCTCTTATATTCCTTCAAGTAACATAAGTGATCATTGTGGAAATTGAGAGTCTGGCCTTATTTCTCGTCTTTCATCTGATAAAATGTTTTCAAATAGGAAATCTGGTTTACCACATAGCATCGATCAAAATCTTAAGTGAACCCCTAATGATTCTTCTATCAAACACCAATGGTTAATAGACACCCAACATCACTATCGGGATTCCCCCTCCTCAGAAAACTAGGGGAAGTTTTCTGAAGCACTAAAGAAGCCAAAGATATTCCATTTAATCACCGACTGGAAAAAGCTTCCAGAATCCTGACGTGCAGCTTTCCGATTGGACAATAACTTAAAACTATTGCATGCAGATTGGATTAATGTAATGATTATTTCACTCTAACCGGAAACTATAAATACCCCAGTGTCTCGTATCATATTTGTCGCTTACGGGAATAAAGATTTTCTTCATACTTCTCTAACTGCTTGCGCTTAGGAGAGTTCAAGGCATCCAACGGCTGAAGTTATGCGCAGTATTAGATATACCAATCGCACTACTCTGTCCCAGTCTGGAGAAGAGTGTAGTCTTAAAGCTCATGCAGTTCAGTGATCTCTAGCCTAGTTTCAAACTATCGCAATTTACAGTGGTACACACTAGAAACAAACCTATGACAAAAAAGACGAAACCTCTAGCACTCACTGCACCACCTCATTAGGAAAAGGTAGCAAGATAAAAGTCAAATTTCCTCAATTTAGATGCTAGCATAGCAGTATACAGCACTCATCTGGAAAAACACGAAGCTAACAGATAGTTCATAAACAAACCACAACATTCTCACTAAACGGAGAGATTGTCGTAGCAACCCGATGATTAAATAAATGAATATATCAAGTATAATCTCCCCTCCCTGAATAACACTAATACATTGCAGCTAACGTTAGAATTCAAATTTCCATCCGAAGCCTAAGACACAGTCATAACTTTATGATTCAACAGACTATTGTTTCTTTACGAAAGGATAAGAGATAGTAACAAGGTAAGTGAAGAAAAGGAGTGAGGAAACTAACAATCCAAGATACCTACAACTTAAATGTCAACATTTCGAAAAATCTCTTGATCAATTCAAGAATCTTTAAATTGTTTAGATCATTCCACATCAACTGTACTGCTTAGATCATAAAAGTTAAACGTAATCTACTCACAAAGTACAAGCTCGTGTATACAGCTTTGGGTTACATTCTAACTGTGAACGAGGTAGATGGAGAAGGAATCGAATATATGACATTTTAGTTAAAGTCAAAGGTGCCTATCGCTGAACTATCACTACAGTAAAATACTTTGAAAATATGGTTTAAAAGTGCTCAAATAAAGTAATAATTGATTTACATATTACTATTCGAAAAATCCTTGTTACATAAATATTTGATCTGTTTAGTTGTCACTCGCATTCAGTTGGCTGGGGATAGTGGTGTGATTTGGAGATGTATATATCGAAACACAGAGAGCTCTTCAGATAGCTTCAGACATGACTACAATTACAGAAAATCTGAAAAACTCTGGATCAAAAGATAGATGATTCTTCTTGGTTTAGTGCACTTCAACAAAGATACGAGTCATAAGGTTTAATAATATCGAAAGTAAGACAGGTGTCGATAAAGATACTGAAATTGTAAGTTTTTAGAAGGCGGTTATTAAGACATAAGATTCTTGGACTTCATCCTGGAAGTCTCGAATGAGCACTGTTGAACAGTCCCAAGCAAGAATAAAATAGCTATTCAGTACAATCTCATTTTTAACAATTCTGTCTCAGTATTGACCACATTATGAATAAGAGGTTTTGGGTGTTTAGGAAATGTTTAAAAAGACGAATTAAGAAGACTGTTATATATGCTGTGAAGCTATATTTATCAAACATATTATTCCAATCAGCTCTATAATTCCCTAGTCCGAGGTTTTACTTTAACAAATAACTCTTATTATGTCATTTTCGTTCCATTAACTAGAACTAATTAATTGTATACCCTTTACCCTAATTTTCTACCATAAATACGTTTGATGTTGGTACTGTAATTGGAGGAAGTCGATAAGAAACCTTGAATTTAGGCTTCATGCAAATTGAAACCTATATTGCTAGTTTGTATCACCCAATTGACATCGGTTTGTATAGAACTGCAGGTACGCCGACTAACTACAGTTAGATAATAGGTAAAATAATGCAATAGGTGGGGAAAGATGAAAATATTCATTTAAATGAAATCAATACGAGTGATATACTTGATTTTGAATAAGATTTTGTTATGCAGGACAAACAGAATAGAATGATCAAACTTTCCTAAAATTGCTTTATATTGGCATATCGAATGTGTACTGTATTGCACAATGAAATGTATATATACCATTGATTCATGAAGTCACTTACTGCTGATCTGAGTCGTGTCGATAGATGCAGATTAACTGCTTTGGGCCCACCGGAATGCCGTGCCAAGTAGTTAGAGACTCTGAGTGACATAGCCTAGAATCGGTCAAAGTGGTGCAGGTGCATCAACTCTTTAGCCCACCCTTAAATCATGAGCTCAAAATTATTTCGTATCTTTCTTTCCACGTACAAAAACTTTCTCCCTGGACCATATTCTCTAGTTTATTATTATCACGAAAGTAACTACTACTTCTACTAATTTGGTTAATCTTTCTCTGGTGTCGAGGTGTGACCACTTGGACCGATATACACATGTACCAGGTTCTGTGTTGCACATACACATACGTTTTCTAATTTATAAAATCAACTGTAGTCGAACTATACCAAAAAATGATGGATAATCGGTTGATAAGGTTGTGAATATTTATAGACTGAGGTGGTTGAGACATGTATTACATACACTTAACCGCCCAATACCTGCTTTGGCATATCATGTCGGGTTGTGTAGAAGTATAACGTAGGAAAACTAGGAGTGGATAAACCCAAAAGTGGCATCGGTTCATGAAGTTGTTAACTTTTGATCTGACCTGTGATAGTAGATGCAAACTTTCTGGTTGGGATTCACGCGATGACTATACATAGGTGGCTAGAGATATTAAGACACTTATATAGCTTACAATCGATCACAGTATCGTAGATACATTCACATATTATGTTCTCCTCTAGATATTAAGTTTTACAATTATATTAAACATACCTTTTCATTCGTTTTTGTCTAACTATATTCTAAAATTAATCTTGTTAATTTAAAGTTTATGCAAAAATGTGGTATAAGAACTTCTAAGCTAATGCGTATAGGCGCTAGTCTGTAAGTTGTCTATAACTGATTACGTACTCATAATTCCAATTTTATATCATTAACACCTCTATGTTAATAGTAAAAGAAGTGAAAAAGAAATATCTTGTTGCATCAAAGCTCTACACTAATATACATCTACATACTTTACAACAGTAAGACAAATCAATACTAAAGAAGTAGCGGTGTATCAGACAAACATGCCACAAAATCAAACGTGTTTGAAGAAAAAAACTACTTACGAATAATTAACACAGCAATTAAAATATGACAGTGAATGAGGTAATCCTAATGTTCGAAAAGTATCAATTAGCATATGATAGATTACATAATATCTACTGAAAGAATTGGTGAAGTGACGACAAGAAGTCTAATGATCAAGACAGTTGAGTAAGAAGGAATGTAAAACGAAAATGGAAAAAAGTTTTTAATTATAATGACTGTAAATGTTGTTAGGCATAGGTTGAGAGAAAAGCATTTAGATTAACAAACTATTCATTTTTTCAGAATTCTTAATCAATATAGTTGTGCGTAAGGTGAGATACCGCCCGTCTGTCTAAACCGATGTAGGTGGGTATCTTCGAGAACTAATTCCAGAGCCTTTGACCTTAAGACTAATCTACAAGGTGATAAAACATCGTTATGAGATACAGTAATCCCATGGTAGCCGATGACCAAAGGTGGTTCATATGTCATTTATTTCTTTAAGGTCATAGAGCCCATGTGCACCAGTGGTTCAGGGATACGAAACTGCCTTAAGTAGACTCTCCGTGTCCAGGTTCAAGTGCCGTACGTTCTCTTTTGCCCTTGCACTTTAGTATACAGAACTTCAGCTGCAACAAGTAAGTAGCACTTCCCTGGCAGATGCTAGGTCAGTGGCCATATGAGAGCATTTTGGGGGCTTCTAAATCTATTAACCATATTACTCTTGTCAGGCACTATTTGTTTAGTATTGATTTTACCATATACATACAATATATTAAATTATATATGCACAACAGTGTAGAGCTTTCATGAAGGAATAATTAGGCAGAAATATTTCTTTTTTTACTTCGTCTTTTTATATTGATGTCATTCCTTTAATTGTGACGTTACGTGATCAGGGCACAGATGCATCCTATCCACCTCTAGGATAAAATACTAGTGGTGAATAGGACACACATTGAAGAAATCATCAAACAAGACAAGCATTAACTTGGAATCCAAAGGATAAGAAGAAATTACAATTAGGGGAGTTTGTAGAGATAGTTAACTGTTTAATTCAATTTTGCATTTGGGAGGGGAGAAGCGCATCCCAAATATGCCTGCATTGTTACTCAACGTGTTCAAGAGACCTTGAATGCTGTGTGCATCTTCACCAAATATGACTATATCATCTGCATAGTCTAAGTCGACAAGAGAGCCTCCTGGAAGGAGACTAATCCCAGAGGACTTAAAAGAAGTGAGAGAGATTTCTAACAGTACATCTATGATGAAATTAAATAAAAGTGGGGATAAGGGGCAACCCTGACGGACTCCACTTGAGGATGAAGTTTCTCGTGACAATTCGCCATATGCTCTGACTCGACCAGTGGTGACCGAGTAGAGAGCCTTTATAAGGTTAATGTACTTTTGAGGTACGCCTTTTAATGACAAACATTGCCACAAGACTTCACGGTCAACAGAGTCGAACGCTGCTTTTAAGTCAAGAAATACAACTATAGTTGGGAGTTGGTACATATGTCTGTGTTCGAGGACCTGGCGCAGGGTGAATATGTGATCAATGCAGCCTCGGCCAGGTCTGAAACCAGCCTGGTTTTCTCGAGTCTGTTGCTCCCTAGTATTGGTTAAACGTCGGATGATTATAGTGGCTAATATTTTAGATACTATATTAGTCAAGCTGATTCCTCTGTGGTTATCACAAGAGGATTTATGTCCCTTTTTGTAGACTGGAACGATCAGCGATCGAGACCAGTCAGATGGGATGGAGTTTAGTTCCCAGACTTTGGCTAATATATCGGTCAACCTGCACGCTAAAACTAGACCACCATCCTTAAAGATATCGGTAGACAACATATCAGGCCCTGCTGCTTTCCCTCGTTTTAATTTACTTATGACGTTTTCAACTTCACTGAGAGTTGGGGGACCTGTGTCAGTTTTCCATTCGGGTAGCTTGGAGATTGTGGGTAAGCTAAGCGTGGCTGGGGGCCAGTTAAACTGTTCCTGAAAGTGTTCTGCCCATCGTTCTAATCTTCTAGATTGAGAGTAGATCAACGACCCATCTTTTTCAGAGATGATTTCACTAACTGCCGATTTTTTGATACCGGTGTCCTTAATAAGTCGGAACAGCTGTCTACTATTGCCTGCCGCTGCTGATGCTTCTATCGCTTTTGCTTTTGTTGCCCACCACTGTTCACGATCCGTACGCAAACTCTTTGTCAGTCTACGTTTCAGTTGTCGTCGCTCTTCATCATACTCCGAGCCTGCTGAGATGAGTTTTCGAGCCTCCATCAGTACCCTAGAAGTACTAGAGATCCAATAAACTTTCATTGGATTGGGGTTAGATGTTGATAGCGCTGCTGCGTATACACCTGCTTTAAAATCATTCCAAGCTACTTCGGGGGAAACCTGTTGGTCATGGGCGAGTAAATGCTTAGGCAAACCATTCCTAAATGCAATCTTAGCCTTCTCACTTTCAAAGTGATATCTAAAGGGTTTGCCCGATGTAACCTTTCTGCGACCAGTAAAACGCATAGAGATACGTGCTCTCACTAGGGCATGGTCAGAGTCTAGGCAAGTGCCCCAGAAAGAGCGGCAGTCCTCTATACAACCTCTCCAACGGTAGCTGATGCCGATGTGATCAATTTGTGTCCATCGTTGCGTAGATGTTGGAGGTCGCCAGGTTAAACAGTGTCTCGCCTTATGCTTAAAGTTTGTGCTAGCCAAGAATAAACGGTAATCTGAACATAACTGCAACAGACGATCTCCGTTGTCTGTTCTCTGGGCTGGGATGCCGAGTAACCCACCTAGGTGCTTTTCAGCCTGATTTAGTCTACCTACTTGGGCATTAAAATCTCCTGCAATAATTACTATGTCTGAGTGCTTAGCTTTCTGAAGGAGGCTAGAGAACTTCATATAGAAGTCGTCTTTCACTTCATCTGTGCTGAAATCAGTGGGGGCATAAGCTGAGACGACAAAAAGACATCGGCGTGTGTCCCTATCTTTCCGAGTTCGTACTGTGCCATTTAGACGGGCAGCACATAGACGACTGTCTACAGGAATCCACTCGAGAAGAGCCTGTTCTGCTCGTAAGCTTAGTGCTATACCTACACCAGCAAGGCCACGTGAGCTAGCTGTAGGGTCTCCAGATAAACGAAGAGTGAAGTGTGCAGTTCCATTGCATTGACTAGGTGAGGTCAAACGGATGACCATGCTGGGATCCTGTATGCGTGTTTCGGAGACACAGCATACATCAATTGCAAGAGATTCTAATGTTTTAGCTAAGGCAGCCTGTTGACCGATTTGACACAGCGTACGCACATTAAAAGCTCCAACATGAAGTTTAGAGCGTGGCTTCAGGAGACCTGGTATGATAATTTGGGAACTCGGGTAACCAGTAAAAGTGGAGCGCATAGAAGCTGTAGGAGAAGTGTGACAAGTAGAGACCAGAGAGGGAGAACGTGTTTGATCATGAACAAGGAGAACTCGAGTGCTATTAGCGGTATGAGGGCGGTTATCACTTCCCGGTTGCCCACACCGTGGAAGGGTCATTCTTGAGGAATCTGAAAGAGAAAGAGGATTAGGGTAGGTCGTGATGACCTGAGAGTGTGACCGCAGTGCCCAGGGGACAGCTGTTTGGGGTCGGTCAAGTATATTAATTGTTGCTCCGGTTGTCAGAAGGGGAGGCATCGGCCTCATGGCTTCCGAAGGAGCTCGGCTTTCACCATGAAGCGTCATATTAGTCCTTCCAACTTCCAGGGCAGAGTTAGAATGGTTATAAAGATTTTTATTCGTAAGCTGTTTTTTAGCATGGTAGTTGTTTTACGGGATGGGGTTGCTAACCCCATGCCCAACCCTCCTCCTTTATCCGGGCTTGGGACCGGCAGAAACCCTGTGGGGGCTCCAGGCGGGGCAGACTGACAAGATGTTAATGTAATTAGTCACTATATCCTTCAATCATCTAGAAAAGTTGTGTATCACCGCTTAGGAAAAAAAAATTACAATCAGTAAATGTTCAACTCAACTGAATCAATCATTGGAAATGTCATTACTTCAAACATAGGTGACTGATTAATATACACACGTAATTTGAATTATAAGTGTAGTCAATGGATATAAGATTAGACTTCAAACAAAACTCTAAGCTTGTTAAAGAACAATATTATTAGTCAATAAAGTTACTGATTGTAGAAATGAACCATTTAACATTTTAACTAGAATCTATTATCGTATTATCATCATCATCATCATCAGCAACGTAGAACCGGGCACAAACGCCTGTAGGTTCAAGTTGCCATACCACAATAGCACTACGAGAGTATTGAGGTAACGTATAGACAGAATACAAGAGAGAAGAGTAAGTAAAGATGTCCAGAAAATAACAATAGAATTTAAGATCTAGATGAGGTTAAAGAGTGAATACACTTGCGCCACTGTGACCGGTTCTGAGCCATATCACCTAGTGTCTCCAGCCATTTGTTGCGATCATCACGTGGACCCCAACCAGGTAGTCTACATCTACCTACATGGCTTAGACCAGTAGTCAAGGACTTCATGGACTGATGCCATGTTTTGGTTTGGCCGCCCCTAACCTTCTTCCATCCTACTTCGGCCCTAGCTAACATGGCGCGACGGGGTAGACGGTGGTCGGGCATGCGCAATACATGTCCTAGCCATCTCAGTCGATGAAGGTTAATGACCTCTTCGACTGATTTACCGTTTTTCCCAAGAACCTTTTGTCTAATCTCACTATTACTAATCCGGTTATTCCATGGTATACGAGCGATGTTACGAAGATTCCTATGGTCAAATATCTGGAGTCGACGTATATCTTGAGTTTTCATGGCCCACGTTTCGCAGCCAAATGTTAAGATGGCGCGGATTGCTGCGCAGTACACCCGGCCTTTCGTTGAGACACGGATATCTCGTCTGCGCCACAAGTGCCGTAGATTGGCAAATGCCAATCGGGCTTTCTGGATCCGCGCTGAGATTTCATCAGACACCGACCCACCAGGGGTAATGAGACTTCCGAGATAAGTGAAGCGATCAACGCATTCAATTACTTCACTCCCTATAAATAATTTGGGATTATCGTATTAACGACTTTCAGTGTATGTTCATTTAAAATTCTTTGAGTTATACAGTTTTATATGAAGGCCAATGACATTACTAGTTTGGATTAAATGAAATAGTACGAGATTTTACATATTCAAGCAATTTTCATAATAGATATTATGTAATCGGTGAATTCTGAAACTAAATATTTCAAATCAAATTAATATTTCTATATATTAATTACCTTGTTCACCTACATATTTCAGCCAATTTTTTTAATCATTTATTGTCTCAAAAAATACCTTTTGGAATGTGTTGTATTATTATCTAATGAATAAACACTTAGTTAGAATTGATTTTATTACACAGATTAGTCAAATCTTTCGATGTACATATCTATCGACCTACAACATTTCGACAGTATAGTGAGATAAACACTAAAGGAGTAGTAGTATCAGTGGTGGTAGAATTAATTGGCCAAGGGAGAATGAACTGATCTACATCATTGTAGTCTATTCTGAGCCGTATTATCGAACGTCTCCTAAGCTAACGTAGTGTGTCAACGTAGGCGAAAGTTCAGTATACTTATTACATGACCCAATAACTTCAGTCACCAAAAAATAGTAAACCTATCAACTGATTTACTATATTTTCTTACTACCTTGAATATAACCTCAGTACTCGTTACATAACAATCGGACTCGTAGACTACAACAACGATTCAGAAACAAGAAAGATCAAAACAGCTTAATAGAACTAACAAAAAATGAAAGAATAAACCATGGTAGAAATTACAAATATAGCATCCCACTATTGACAAATAAATACAACGAAGAAAGATTGTATCAATGAATGTTCAAATTAACGTTGCAATTTATCAAATCAACTTGACAATGAATAAATTATTTTATCTTGTAGTAATCACACTAAAATTTTGCATGAAAGAAGATTATTATGGACATTCATGAAGTCGTTGATCATTAGTCTGAAACATGTTAGTAGGTGTAAGCTAGTCAGTTAGAGTCGGCACAATTACAGTAACCAATGATTAAAAACGATGAATGACATGGTTCAGAATCGGCACCCACTCTTTGTCTCACCCCCCCCGCTCCACTTCGTATACTGAACTTTAAAATTACTTTACACATTTCTCTCCATGAATCAACGTTTTAATGGCTCATTATATTCTGTATGCCAACCAATTTTTACTATTTACTTATGCTACAACTGCTTCTATTATTTCGGTATTCATCATACAGTGCTGATATGTGATAACCTGGACCGATGCAGGTGTATGCCTGGTAGTATGTTGATTATGATGGATTGACTGACTTACTATGGACATTTAGATTATTTTGCATTAAAATATGGTGTATCATCTACAAATGGGTGGTATGATATTGTTCCAAGTTATCCTTCAACAATTAAATATGATATGACAAATGTTATGACCTAGATAATAAATCAATTCCCTTACAACTATTACAAAAGTGAGTAGTATAGGGTATATGTGAATTAAACTGTTGCGTTTCATCACTCATCACAGGGGTAAGTGTGTCACAAAATGTAGAAATACTACCCGCATTTTATTTGCATGGCATATCTATAGTAAGAGAGAAGACTAAGATCTATAATGTTCTAAGTAAAGCTTTTAAAGCTACTCTAAGTAAAGTTAATAAAAGGTGAATCATTTTAACTCATTATGGAAATAGTAATGAATAGACATTAAAAATCTTTAAAAAAGCAACTGGACAATACTATGTGATCAAACCAACTGCTCATATCACAACATTCACTTTGTTTATCTTTTGGTAGAACATGATATAAGTAAATAAGAAGTCATGCATATACCGAAAAATGAAATACACGTATGTTTTGAAGTTTAATAGTTGAAATTATTAGGTAAGTAACCTTAGTGGGCATAAATTGAGTGCTACCTAGTTGGAACATGTCAAGAGAATGCAATTGCAATCTTTGAGGAACTGATACTTTCTGTCGAATTAACCTAAATTACCTTTTTCAGTATGTATCGTAATTTGATGAGGAAAAAAATTCGACAGAAGAAATGGCCAAAAACAATTTGAGTCAACGATAAATAATCTTTTTGATATGTCGACAACCTAAAGAAGATTGATTATCTTCTAGAACTGTGTATCGATAATCTATCTCATTTATTTTAGTTGTATACAAAGTGAATAACTTATTCTTATTGGAAGGGCTCCCAGACACCTAAACGAAACCCCCGGAACCCTTGAAAGAACCGGAGACATTCCATTCAATTACTGATCGATAGAACCCTCCAGAATCTCAATGTGGCATGTTAAAATTGGACAATAGCTGAAACTTATTAGTTCGGATTGAATGGAATGTACATAACTCACTCTTTCTCTCTCCCTTACTGGAATAAAGATTCCTGTTCACTTGTCTTTTGAATCTGCGACTAGGAGAGTTCAAGGCGTTTGAGTGCTGAGGTTGTCTGCCGCTGGTCAAGCCTTTTAGGCACGAATTATAACACTATTATTACGTTCCCCTTGTCCTATCCTCCCGTTTATCACATTGACTGTTAGTATATCATTTTCCGTTGATGAACTATGATTAATCAATTGTGCATACGTTATTCTAGTTCAAAGTCACTGTTACTCTTATTTTGTATTGATGTTGATTTTCTAATTGGTTGACTGGATGGTCAGGTTTTATTAGTATATAAAGGATTGTTTGGAGTATAGTTTGATTCTGTCTGGCTGTTCATCAATCTTATGTTCTTCGTAATCCGGCTTTGGACTGAGCGAGCATCGGGAAGACATATATGGACCGACTAGGTACTCTCACTGTTATTGAAGAAAGTCATTTCAAAAACTGATCGTATATTCCAGTTATAACAGAATTTTGTCGTCATAACACTTTTATTACTGTTTTAAATATATATTGCTTATAGTTTGTGGTTTAAATTTGTCAGATTTTTCTTAAATGGGTACTAATTAAAATCAGGGGGGATTTTGATTCTTTTATTAATTAGCACCTAAGACATCCCCACAGATTGAACCTAAAACGTTAAGGTTTTGTCTAGCCCTTCCTGGTTTTCAAGGATACTTAACAGAGGTCTATATGTGACAAATAGAAAATAACAATCATCAAAGGTAACGTGTAAGCAAAATGACTTATCTCCTAAGCTATTTTCCTTCTCAATAAGAACCCATTACCAAAATAGAAAAGACTTAAAAAGGAGATAATCAACTGAGAAGGACAAAATTAGAAAGTGTAATTATTAAGTGCATGATTTATGAGTGCTTTCATAATCTCCTTAATGTAAGTTTTCATTATGTGTTTTCTAATTTCTAAGTTACTATTAATTATTCAACAATTAATCCGTTGTTGTATCACTATTCCTTTAGCTTTATACAAATTGTAATTTCATGTGGTTCTGTGGAGACTAATTTTAATTTATTGCTCTATATTCAACATAGATTGATCTTGATTAAGTATCATTGCAAACCAGAGAGCACTGAACAGCTGTTTCGTCCTAATGTAAGGGTGATTTTCAGTAGTTATTACCAAACCAGGAATCTGAACGAGAACATTTAGGTCTCACGGAGAATGCCAAACTATCAATCCTAATCGGATAGTGTCCAATGGTATTATTCCCACTTCAATCGATTTGTGACTTAGACCACAGGCCATCGAATGCCACTATTAATAGCTAACTCCCAAACTGTATGGACTCCACCAATCACAATTCCAAATTAGAATTTCAAAAGTCATGAGGTGGATTGTCAGTGAGCTGCTTATTGTGGTTAAGCGGTTTTGTGAAGACTAGCCTTAATTTTCGGTCTGTATTTGTCACAAATTGACCATCATTGAGTACCAAAGTGATTTATTATTTATGCTATATAAAGTGTATTATTTGATTCATATATAATCTTGATGATATAATGAATTCGCTATTTCCTCATCTACTGAATAAAAAAAAGTAGAATATGAGGCGACCAATCAACATTAGCGTATCAGTTTACTGAGAAGTGAACACAAATCTTGTTGGTTCAAAGAAACAAATAAAAATAATAATGAAACATACTTTTTATATTGTTTCTCTTCTGGTTCAAAAAATGAGGAACCCATACCACGATGACCAATATCCACAGCTGAAGCACGTTTTTTCCAATGATGTTGATATGTGACTTGCAAACTTGGACTAGGTGGATTAATCATTGGATGAATAATAAGATAACGAACTGGAAAATAAAAACTAATCATTAGTATAGCTGAAGGAATTTTGCAGAGATTAGTTTATTGTGTAAGTGATATTCAGACGAGGTACCGTTTAAAACGTAAAACCTATAAATCCAACTTTTGGTAGAATCACACGTATGCTACTGCTGAGCAGTCCTACATTAGGACTCAGTCTGCTAATTTGGGTATGGCAACTTGAACTGATGTACGCATGTACCAAGTTCTATGTTGCAACTGTCTGTCTGTCTGCCTATATTAGGACGAAACAATTATTCGGTGCTTCATTGTTTTTAATAGTATCCTAACTAACATTAATCTGTGACAAATTCAGCAAAGTAAAATAATCTATAACTTTAGTCAAAAGGTAATAAACATTTACAAACGGCATATTGTATAAACATAGTATGAATATGCTGCGAATAGACAGCTAACCACAAAGGAACTTGTAACAACTTCATCATGTCGCTCGATATCGTGAATTGACTTAAGTCAGAAATCTCGGCTACTTGATGCTGACTAACTGGTTTAAACACTAAGAGCTCTAAGTGAGGACTGAAGGTATTGTGTTGGATGCATGAAGGATTATTCCTATTAAAGTCATTAGTATATAAACTACTGATTAGTCTCAGACTAAGACGAAACAACTGCTCAGTAGTGCTCGATTTTTAATGGTTTACTGTCACCTATGCGATGTCAGTTCCCAGAAAAATATTGATATATCAAAGTAAAAATAAAAAGAACAGAGTTATTTACCTCTAAGATCTCCTATTGGAGTAAGGGATGCATTGAGAATTTGTGCAGCCTTCCGTCCATATGTATCAACGAATGGACCAAAACGAGCAGAACCGATAAATTTCAATGGACTAGGCGAACTGTTTTCAGCTGAAAATGAGGACAATAATAAATAAACCGATCTCGTCACGATTACAATAAAATAAAACCACAAACAGTGGTACCAGTGAGAATTTCGCCAATTAAAATCAAGTATTTCTGTTAGAGTTTTGTTTGTTGGTCTAATCGCTGAAGAGTCCTCAACTACAGTGTTAAGTAGAACTGTAAAGTGGGTGAAATGTTACGATTTGGATGTTTAAGAATATAATATGCTTCGCTTTGTGAAGCTGAGTAATAGTACCACTAACCTTTGCACATAAAGTATAGCTCAAAGCCCAGTGCACAAATAGTAACTTGATAAGTATGTTGCGTCATATCATACAGATAGATGTTAGTATAATTAAATCAGTGAGATTTCATAAGCGAGTTTCAAGGTAGCGACGGTTAGTTTCAATAATGATATTGATGTTAATTTGGATGAGTGACTACTAAATATCTCTAAGAAAACAGAGTCCTTGGAAAGATAATAATTAATGACTGTGGACAGGAAGTCGCCAAAGTTAGGTATGAGATCGAACCCAGGACCCTCTGGTTCCGAGGCGAACGCTTTACCATCAGACCAATGAGTCGGCTCCTGACGGTTGTTACTTCCAATTCTGTCAGTACGTGATATGTCTGCGCGACCTCATTCCCGCCATCGGTGGGTAGCTGCCTAACACTCGACACAGTTAAACTCTGCCGGTCACGTATACACACTAGAGCTCCAGGAATTACCTCAAGAAGTTAGACACTAGTGAGCTGTTATCGGACTGATTTGGTTAAATAATTATTCAAAGCCACTACTGGATGCTAATTCATTAGCCTGAAGGTTGGGCTCTCGTTGTGGTATCTCAGAGTCCTGGATGCTCAATGCTCAGAAGTATCGTACTAGGACGAAACGATTTCCAACTGCATCTTGCTGTTAAAAGAGTGGCTATTTACACCTAGTCCATGACACATAACTCCAAACCTAACCATCTTAACAAGACTCTGTAATAATTCCGCTGTGTAACCGTTATTAGTTATCAGAAGGGGATCACCAAAACGACCACTATACACAGATGATTTACAGATGTTAGCAAAAAGTAAGAGCATCCAATAGAGAAGATTATTTTCCGATGTCAACTTCTTCCGCTGAACAATCGTAGATACAACAAATTTTTGCATATGGTTGTTTATAATAAAACAGAAGTGTTAAAAACAATCAAAAGTTTTAAATTATCAAATTTATGTAATGTAATGGTCACAAAGTAAATTGGAAGACGGAAGTAGATTATCCAATAATCTAGAGTCTGTTGACAACTGACAAGATGATGATTTTCGAGATGAAAAACTGGATGACATAACAAAATCGGAGTAATAATTATAGAAAACAAGAAAGGGAGTTAATGCCAAGGTAAAAATAGAGGTTGGGTATATTTTTCCGTAAACAGAGTTTACGCTATATCTTTTCAAGCTCCTATTTTACAAAGGATTCCGATTTGTACCCGTTTAGAGCCAGTTTCTTTGACTTTATAAGCAATTTTGATGGAGCGACATGACCAGAAGTTATGAGGTAATCTAGAATAGAACTTCTGATAGACACACAAGTACGGATTCGTTTTGAAGGTAATCATATTATGCGCCCTATATAATCTGTAAACACACGTTGATTTGGTCTTTAACCCGCATCCTACCCTTGGCGTATCTATAAATCATAGTCTATCTAGAACGGAATACGAAGCTAATCAGAATACAAAGTTTTCACCTGTACTCTCATATATTTTGGGATCTTGGCAGCTGCATCCATTTCGCATTCACTGTTCATAGAAAGACTTTTCTTTAAAATTATTGGTAATCCTTAATGATGTGGTACTTGTTTTATGATGGACTACAACAAACGAATTGCAAAATTTATAATATTTAAGTTTGTACAGTCAAAATAGACGACAACTCCGAAGAAAACGATTTCTACGTGTACTTAATGATAATATAGGTCCTATGAAATTGATACATTTTTTAAAATGCAAGTTACTACCTGGCTTTGAAAGTCACACGTATATAGAAGTTCTCTTGAACAGATTTGAATATAAATAAAATAGTACTAAGAAGAATAACAAAGAAAATATAATGTCAATCAAACTCTTCAGTGTGAATAAAATTAGTAAAGGGATGGAATTTGATCACTTTGAGACAATTAGTAGATGATGTGAATAAACGAATTGTAAAATAAAAATATTGAATTCATAAGGTACGCATGATTTTTGTGATTAATGAACTCTTTTAAGCTGGTTATATTTAACTAAACATTACGGTTACAATTTAGAGAGGGACGACATTCAGTGACTCCTAAAATAACCACATTGAATTATGTGATAAACTAAATAAGAGATAAAGTAGAAAATTTAAGAAGTAACTTGTTGAAAATTAGCTATTCTCAAATGTTTGCATACTATTTAGACTAATCAAACTTATTAAGAAAAATTAATTTTGATGATGCCAACAAAAGGTTGCAGTGTTAAACTTATGTAAAGTTGTTCCTAAGTGAATTATAAACAACACGTAAATCAACCTTATCCGTGACTTTAAAGCCAACTCTGAAACCTTGATCCTAACGATTAACTGCATTGAGAAAAAATACAAGATACGTATATATAAAGCTTCGAGAACGCAGATAATATAAACTCGTCAGTATGGAAACAGATATGTCACTGATGTCACACAATCCCGGTAAAATCATTAAGGATGTAAAACCTCTATACTCTACGTGATAGTATTCTCTTCGACCGATAGTGTATTCACTTGCTGTTATTATTTGCTGAGTGCTTAATAACCAGTAGAGATAAGTGTTGGTGATTGGCTCGCTAGTTCATTGGGATTACAAAGACCGGCAATGTTTGTGATTACCATTTGCCGCGGACAATTTGAAAATAGCTGAATTCCGTCCATAAATTGAATTTTTACCTTTAAAATGAAACCAGGTATACCCTAACCCATACTCTTAAATACTAGTTAGACATAAATATTACTCTCAATACCAAATCTTTACCTTAAGTACAGGTGTTTAATTGGTATCCATGTTACAGAAAATTCATCATAGTCAGTATTTAGCGTGAATGTCTAACATACAAATAGCATAATTTTGAAAGGTGCCCTCCAGCTCCTAACTGGTTTTGTCCTCGGTTACAGTTTAGTATGGGGACGTGTAAGAAGGACCCAAATGGGCATCGTCAGATCTCTTACAGAATCAATCTGTGACACACTAATGACTTCGGGACTGCTGCCATAGCCATAGACAGATGCCCATTTTAACAATGCTGAAGCCCCATGGGAACGCCTAAAAACGTACTTGCATCTACATAATCGGATTTATACATGACATTAACATAGCTCCTATATACTAACTCATTATTTAATAAAACGTGTGCTTTTATAATTTCAAATAAACGAAAAATAGAATGAGAGGCGATAAATATCGTTAACTTTAACTAGTCACAATCGCTGACAAAGATACTACTGAAATCTTTTAGTCTTTATGATGATATCAATTCTACAAGTCAAAAAAAAGAATGTGTTTATTTGAAGCCCCAACTATTTATGAATACGGTGAGAAGTGTCAAGGCATCCAGGGAAGAATGTCCACTAATAACAACTACTTGAAACTCAAGTTTTGAAAGAAGGGTTCAAATCTAGGCGTAGTTTAGGAACGTTAGAGTAAACATTTTAGGAAACTGATTTTTTTTAGCCTATTATTGTAAAGTAGTCGAGAAATATTCCACTTTTAAATATACTTTGCGTCGAAATTCGGAGATGGTAACTCATTTCTTACATTAATGATACAAGATATATTTTAAATTAAATAAACAGTAATGCTCATAAAGACATATGTAGTGGACTGCCCCCTTTATTTTCATGTGTGACAAAATATCGTAGTCGAGTTTAAAATGTAATGTGAGTGCAACTAAACCATTTATCTCAGAGAACGTAATATGACCGAAATCTAAATCCTGAGTAATAATAAATCGAAACCTGCATTGGTCATTGATTTATGCAGATAACGTTTCTTCTAAGAGTGCATTTCTAGTAGCTAATATAAGTAAGAATGCAACATGACTGCTGATCGTATAACATTTAAAACTAGAATCTTGACACTTAGTGACATTTCAATTTAAACGAAGAATATGCTATGGCAAAATTGCGATTACATCCTACCTCTATAAAATACAATAAAAACTCACTATCGTCTACTAAAGTGTCAAACTGTTGTTGATAGAATTGTATTTCCACCGAGGTATTTTCCACATCTGATGTTCTAATGAAGAAAGTTACATCATCTCCAAGTTTATAAAGTGTGCCACAACATTCTGGTTGTTCACCTTTATGAATGCGGCAGCGATTAATTTCCAAAGTAGACATCGGGACTGGATACGCTCGACTAACGACACTGGAGTATAATTTCCTACTTGTAAATGGATATTGTAGACATGAAAGCTTAAGAGTTGATGGGATGGTACCACAGGTTATGTTATCTCTTTGTGAACATACAGACTTAGCTGATATCACACCAGTTGTAACTGAAATAAAAGACAAGTGATTTAAAGTATTAAGTCAGCAAATATTCTTTGAGAATACATTACGTTCGATAATAATTCAGCAAAAAATAGTACAAGAAACATTGAAAACAGAACCTGAAATGGTAGTGATGCTGTCTAGATAAAACATACCACCATTGTTTTACAAAAATTCTGGAGGACATGAACATGAATGAAATCAGGCTTTGGTTACAAATGGTACCTGATATCTGCCGAGATCATGCTTTAAAGACTGTAACTGAACAAACTGGACTATCAAAGCAAGGATATGAATTGCTTGTGAAAGCCCATTAGTTTTTGAAAACAAGAAATACTGGTACATAAAATACCAAGAGACATTTTACAACCGATACTGAATATTTAATCAAATGTTGGAGGATTAAAGTACACCCTTTTGTGAAGTAACTTTACTAGCAAGTTTTTTTCATTTCACAGTCACTTACAACAGAACATCCTGCATCAACGAGTGGTAATAATCCTATCAGATAAATACCACATAAGTAAACTAGGATCATCAACAGCTCATTTGATAAAAGGGTTGACATAACCTGAGTTAAGATTTACAATATATAAGCCCAAAGTGTAGCTTAAAGTCTTACGCGAATTGTTATCATCACTATCAGTTGGTGTAGGCTGCAATACAAATCTAAAGCACGCGACAAACAACCGAGTACGTGGAGCAAACACGTTCTTGAAGAATTTGCAGGAGGTACTTGACATACGGATATGGATTTCAGAGTTTGACATTAACCAACCGCGCTGAATAAACTTCCCATCATCTATTAGGAATAACAGATGATAGTAACAAACGTACCAAATATACCGAATTTGGTATGAGTTATAGGGTGTTTATCCGTAGAATTTAAATGATCTACAATTAAGACACTAAATACACATCGTTACCTATCAAACAGAATTCTCTAGGCTTTAGTCGAGACTCCCATGCTAAAATCTTCAAAGTTTGTGAGTCGGATGTTTCATCAACTTTTTCAAATAATTCTGCCAAAAAGAAACGATATTGAAAGACAGAAATCGTTTGGAGTGTAATAGAGCAGTGCCATGTTTCAGTGCTAAAAAAGATATTAAATATGATTTATATTGATACTTATTTGAAATTGTAGTCTGACGTTCGCAAAAAAGGGCCTTTTCAGGATTCCACTTTCCAAGTACATCCAACGACCCCGTTATTCCAACCACTATCATACGCTTATATTCAGTTACAGAGGCTTCAATATAAATTCCAACATCTTCTAAAGACTTGAAATCAATATCTACTGACAATAAGACAGAAGGATGGGTATATGCATCATCCATCCCGGCTAAAGAAAAACAATTTGAAGTCAACGGGAGAAAACAACCTTTTGAAAGGATACCTTAGGGATGACAAAAAACAAGATGAACATCAAATATCTGCCTATCGTTATAACACTAGCTGAACAATACTGGTAGAGGTAAATAATCCCCTAAACATATATTTGCATAGAACCTTGTCATTGATTCTGACCACGTCTGTTTTAGCGGACGTAACTATATGAGGATGCTCGGTCAAGCATCACGACCACATCACGACACGACACAACGTGGGAAGTAACTCACTCACTAGTTAGCCAGGCTAGACGTTGCTATCTAATTATCGCCCCAATTACGACCAAATGTAACTTCTCCTCCACTGCTCACTGCATTCTGATTTGTTCTTATTCGTACGTGTGGGTTTAAGTGCTAGAAGCTGCTATGGTTATGCGATAAATGTAAATTGTTCATATACCGGGTGCACTTTATACGCATGTGACGCGGCAACTGTTTTTTGGATTAGTATGACGTGAAAACGACTGTGCCTTTTCTGTTTTCCAATCTCAAAAGCTATCATTTTACCAGAGTTGGTTAATTTGTTGTTAGGAAAGAACAATGAAGTCGGAATGAAAAGGAATAGCAGTTTGGAACTAGGCATTTGAGGAGCCTTTATTAGAGTGGATAGGGGGTCAATGACAAGTGCTATTCCTTGCAAACTGTAGTACCGTTGAGATCTAATTTTCTCTTTAACATATCCTTGATAGGTACAGATGCATCCTGTTCATGTTGAGGATTCCAGCTATTCATATCTCACTATGGAGAACGAAACTGCAGACTATAAAATTTGTTTGGTAGAATTGGCGAACTATCGTTCTTTGAGATCGGTGTCTAGGTATTAGAAGTGTTTCAGGTTTTCGATAGTACGGTACTTATCATAGTACTTTTCAAAATGTGAAAAAAGTTACGTTAAGATCTAAGAAATGAAAGTAACCAGTGCTTTGTTGATACATTAATGTCCAAAAATGACCACAGAGTCTATGTGTTCGTCAAGCCATCCTTTAAGATGTTTGGCAGAAGGTGCCCATACGTCTCCATTCTGTAGGGAGTTCTATAATTTATGTAGCATGACTACAACCACGAATTTTCACTTGAGCTCTTTTGTGCCCTGTCATATAGGGGTGTTCTTTTAGGTTTAGCTCCAGATAAAACTTACTAGAGGTCAAATAGAATGGAGAGGGTTATCAGCTATGTGGCAATTCATGATTTCATTCCCTCCTGACCCTCCTCTACTGAGGAAGATGCGATTTTAATTCTTTAACCCGACGTGAGCGTGGTTTGTACTTTAGTGCAATTACCTTCTTGTTGCTCTTCTTTTGAACTCCAAAGTGACAATGTCCTCTATAAGGTAGAGGATATAATGTATTGTTTTTCCCAAAGTGAGGTTTTAGGTAATTGCTGATGGTGTAAATGAAAGGTTCAGGAGTCAAACTATTTAATGTCCGGAACAGAAACCCCAAGATTGAGTAAGCTTCATCGGCAGGGTAAATTTAAAAGAGATACCCCTATAGTATCGAGTGGGGTCATGCCCATTTGCTTTTCTGAGGTAGAAGTAATCCTGGACCTTCCGCATGCTTATACAGGTAGTGTATCCCCATTAAGCGATTTGGTCTTGGTTTCTGAACTTTTGTGCAATGTCCTCATAAGTGATCAGTCGCAGATTGAACCAAAGGAAAGGCCATATTGCTACCATACGTTATATTGGTCCCCAAACACTGGCCTCGTTCCAACATATTCATTTCATACACGAACTATAGACCCTATGCCCAAATCACAGTTTCTGAATAATACCTTACATATGCAAAGTATAATGTTTGGGTCTTTTTATTCAGATTTAACGATGCCTTCCGAGGCATTAACCTTACAGTCACTGGTGGTTTTGAGGCCACTATTAACCATGGCTCCTAATCCTTTATAATTCGTAACTTCAAGTAACTTCAATTAACCCACTAATTGTGTAGCTGTAAATTGTCATAATTACCTATGCACATTAATACACTTACAAGGGTTAATTTCTAACGATCACAGGTTTGTCCTCTTGATAAGGGCATCCGAATTTTCCTGTTATTTTACTTTATCATTTATATTTTGAATAGCTCACAAGGACTTTATGTCATTTGCAAATAATAGAGCCATTGAGTTCGTGTCTGCGGTTAAGTCACCCGCAAAACGTAGGTGACTAAGAGAGTCTAGAATCATATATTGATGAACTTCATTCCATATTGACTCGCATTACGATAATGCACCATTGACCTTCACACGTCGTTTCTCATCACTAATGAAGTTCTCACTCCAGTTTTCAACTTTAAGACGAATCTTATAACTTTATTTTTACTTGAAGACCCATATGACAGACCTTATCAAAAACTTCACTGAGACCAACTAAAATAATGTCTACTGGAAAATAACTGTTTCTAGTAGTAGTCCAGTATTTTCTAGCAATTGGGAATTTGTTTAAACACGTTCAAACGCTTACTTGGAGACAATGTCACTCTCTTGTTTAAAGGTTATCACCTTCCATATGACGAAGAGTGACACCCTAACCAATTCTCTTCATTAATTTAACGAAAATACTGGTAGTTGAATTGAAGTGTTTTGCGGAAACACTTGAAAGGCTAGATGCCTATTAGTCTAAATAGACATAAATGTTTTCTACGTTTACTCAACCACCTGGAGATTTTGACTATTTCGAAGACATGGCAAACTGCGTCTTCAGTGGTTCAAAAAATACAGTTATCACGGTTGACAATATCCTGGGATGAATATCACCCGGGCCACTAGATTTATCTAGATTAAGATGTTGAAGGAGTTGTAATACAGCTTCATTTTCAATGGACAATGAGTTTATCACTGATATCAAGTCTTTACAATCAATTAATAACTTATCAGTATAATCTGCTAGAGACACCTCGACAGATTGCTACGACAAAAATTTAGCTTTGTCGACAAAGTGAGTTATTTCAGGCTGGCGTTTCTGAATCAGAACTGGTTGAATAAAACTAGTTCCCTGAGCTCGTCTGTTAACATAAGAGGACAACCTTCCCAGATCATTCAGGGAGTCATGGACGACTTGATTATGATGGGATATTCTAGTTTCGATCATCGGTGACTTATGTGCGTTCCTTGCCACACGGCAGCTGGGTAAGTGGAGATAAACGGTTATAATATCATTATTCTTAATTCATTCTCGAAACCAGGTACACACTAGTTTTTACGAGCGTCGTCAATTTGATATACGTGTTAAATATGATAATTGGCTAGGCGTAAAGACCGTGATTACTCTATTAGTTGCATTTAGCAGAACAGCTACATACAGAAAGATAGAACAGGCTGATAAGGTCCAATGATGGTGATAACATTTCAAGAGAGAAGAATAATAGGACAAGTGGACCATTAGTTAGACAATCGAACTACACACATAAGGATTAATAATAAATCTTAGAGGATACTGACATATGGGTTTTACATGCACGACAAGTGAGGCATATTTTGCAATGATAATTTCCAGATATCTGGGTCAAACTATTTATATATGAAAAATTAACGAAAACACAGCAGATCATATCAATAGTAGGTAGTTACAGAAACTAATTAGATTGAGATCAATAAACACACGAGGTTGAAGTGAATAGCAACGTAGTGTGACATACAGGCTCGTGATACATTGTTGGAACTGAAATACCGATAGTTATTGGAATTCTCGCAGCCAAGCGTTGAACAACGTATAATCAAAAACCTATTCGTGTACAAATATGTAGCAGAAAGAAGCAAAAGAAAAAGAGGAGGGCAGCTTCCAAAGGAGATATAAATAATCTATACATTAAGAAGACCTGGGATTTGGAACGTATGACTAGGGTTCACTGTTGTGGAGCGTAAGTTAAGCAGGTCATAAGAAGAGAGAAATTTGTGAAGTGGGTTGATGGAATATAAAAAGGGTCGTGTGTTCTAATGTCTACCAGCAGCTTGTTCCACACATAAAATATTTGACCACGATAATAATAGCGCTTATGGTTGTTTCAAAGGTTCCGATTGTAAAGCTTAATATATGATTACGCAGATCATTAGAGAAAGAGAACATCGCTTAAAATGGATTATGTTACAGGTCACAAGGGCTAACTTATGGAACAATTTGCAAAAAATGAGGGTAATTTTAAGACGCCACAGCCAAACGGGAGGAAGCTTAAGCATCTGACATCATGCCAGGTATTCTTGTCCGTCAGTGCTTCCTAACACGTAGGAGGTATTGCAACTTGTGCCCCCCCCCACCATGTGTAGATAGCTAAAAATAAACAGGCAGTATTCTAGAATGGTCAGTACACAAATTTTACACAACATTTTCCGGCTTCTTGGTTGCGGAAGTTGTGAAGAATGAAAATACATTAATAAGAAATATGCCTACCCAAGATCAGCAATTTAACGTAATCTTTGCAAAGTAAACTATTTTCTAGTACGTGCAGTGTCGACACATATCCACACATAGTTGTCGAGGCTATACTCTAGCTTTAGACATGTTAAAATATAAAGAGAACTGTACAAACTTCAAGGTGGCTACTAACCTTATAGTTAACAATAATTCTTATTATAGAGTTTCATTTTTTCATGAGAGCATACCAAGTTACAAACATGACCAGAATGATATGGGTTTATCTTCGTTCAATCTTTTCAGTAAAGAGTTATTTTCAGGAAATTTACAACATATTAAGATGTGAAAAAGATAAGAAAACCAGTGGCAGCAAATTTTGCAGTTCAAGGATATCAGCAGTATATATCATTTCACGAAACATCTGACAAACAACCGCGCGTCAAATTGTATTTACTTTTCACGATTAACCATAATGCAATATCTTACAGTAATTCTCAGCATTAGTTAACCTGTTAAAAAGTAATGATAATAGCCCTAGGTGGCAGGACTGACATACTTTAATTATTAAGACTAAAACAGTTATATGATATTAATTGTTTATGCTTATTTGCTATACTACACGTTTTCCTTTTAATAGTCTCCTTTTAGCAAACCGTGTTACTACTCACTGAATATAACGACAGACATTTACTCCCAGCTGCGAAAAGTAAATTTGCCGTCGAAATACAATACTAATATTGCCGCTGCAAACTCTCTGCACCATCTTACAGCTGCTCGACAGTTATCGCCATAAGGTATTATCTTGTAGCATGCGCCACAGATAGCAATTTTCAAACAGTTACTGTTATTACCACTTGAATTCTAAGTGCATGAAACGTGCATATCGTAAACTTGCTTCTACTTGTGCGTATTGTATGTATGTCCGTATTGTACTTCTAGTTATTTATGACCATGTTTGTAGACTGGTATGAAATATGTGCAGTTACATAATATATTCATTTACTGATACTGATACCGTCAGTTTGCATAATATTTAGTGATGACCACATTCAACATTTATAGGATATTTCTAATGGGTCAAAATAATTGAAGCAAGTTATAGTCTAGGATAAGTAGTGAACACGGCATTATTACTTTGATTGATTATCCTATAAGTAAATGGTCACCATGAACGTTTTGCAAATCAGGAAATATTTTAGTGAGTATTCTGTGTCATTTTACCAACCACGTAATAATCAACACTAGACCTCTAAATGGGGTTATACCGAAACAAGATTTTAAAATAAAACACGGATCCTGAAGTAAAATTGTCACTTTATTAGCCAATAAAATCATTCCAGATAAATATAACAAAGAAATTTGGCATATATAGGATTGATCTTATTCTTTTATATTACGAGAATTAGGGATTGTGAATTTTTCATGGTTATTACAATCTCTGAGCTTTTAAACTTGACACAGAACTCAGGTTTGGGGATCACTCAATCAAGAGATCTGGAAAGATCAGTAGCCTTCGTTATTCTAACGACGCTAAATTAGTGACCACGTTAAGTTGTGTCAACTATACACAAGCCATCTGAAAATCATTCTTTATCGACCACAAATACTCATCGATAAACTTCAATGGTAGAATATATGCTAAATCTAAAAATCACTGTTATGATGCCAACTTTTATGTTTTCCAGGTCAGTTGAGACAAAATACGCGCAAGTTCTTATGGGTCTAATACGGGTGGCGCACGATCTCTAGGGAAGCCGAATTATATGCCTGATTGCTACGATTCCCTCGATACGATTAACTGCGAACGCTACCTTAGATACTTGTACTTCTGTCGGATACCACAACTTGTTTTTCTCAGCCCACAGCTATTCCAAAAGACTGAATTTGTAGGAAGATTGTATTGCGGAGCAAAAAACGGAGATGTGACTGGCGAACAACGTTTGTATAAGTGCATCGATTTTTTTATATCAATTAATTTACAGTGATGCGTCATCAAGTGAATTCATAAACCTTTTACAAATACAATAAAGTTTTTAGGAGTAAAACTCACAATAATTTTAAATTAATGTGATGAGTTTACAAGTCAAGCTTGCAAAAAATCAGTACAACTTCTCTCACTTGATTTAATTAACCATTGTATTTTCGGGGTTATGAAACCTAAACAATCACTGACACAAGTACGATAAGTATATAAATGAAAAAAATCTAACAAACGAGATCACACAACAAATCTCATCCGCTAACTTTCGGCCCAATCGTACATTGAGCATATGTACCAACAAGAAAATGTACGATATGAAAGCTGCTGCTTCCGCTAAGGGAAGGGTGCAGTCATAGCCAATAAAAACTCAGTCTATCCATCTTCTGACGAGATTTTACTATTTTAAGATACGTTGGGTAGGATTGGAAATTATTAAACTGCATGTATGTTCTGCTACCGGATGGATCTTTAAACAAAGACTTGTTGACGATTTCACTAGAAACAATAAACTAAGGTGTCACACAGTTTCACTATCACTCATGTAAGTCTCAATACTAATGTTAGACATCATAATTTCAAGTGAATAGATTATTGCATAGGTCTGTTGGTAAAAAAAGTGAAATACGTATTTATGGTGTTAAAAAACCGCTGATTTATTAAGTAGATTGATAAATAAATTAAATCGAAGTAATTCTCAATAATACATAGGAAGTAATAACTTTTGTTAATAGTACAACTCTACGATACTCAATTGGGGTGAAGTAGCTAATAAAATTGTGTGAAATAGCTCTTAGATCAGCTTACAGGTGCCATCATGGTTGCTTATAAAATTTAAAGTAACATTGAGTATCCGAACGAAAACTTATTTAAATTTGATTTCAATATTGATCGTAAGAGAAATACTCGGGAATTCTAGTCGTAATGTTGTACGTTGAACTTCAGGCTCGTTTTAAGCTCAAAAATAGTTTGTTCCTTAAATACCTTGTCAGATTAATGAGTCTAGATTGATTCCAATGAGCTTCATCGAAAGACGCTCCTATAAGTTAATTGAAGAACCGCTGTTAGAATCGACTTGTGTATTACTGAAATCCTCTATTATAACACGTAGAACAAGCACTCGCTATTAATACAACTAAAATAAAGTTGAGTTTTTGCAGCATAAAAATTTTGAAGGAATAACAAATGTCCTAAATCTTCTACCCATATTCCCGAAGACTGAGGTTGGACATGTAACAGCTGTCTCAACTTCTAAATGTTGCGTTACTCCTTTCCAACTAATGCTGTATCTTACTATCATTAATGTTCTTCTGTTTATCGGCTGTTATGTTGCCGGATGCATACCTATTTCCTTCAGATTATCAACAGTAAGTTCTCGTTGGTAATGAAATTTTTTCTGGACGTCATTTTCCCTTATACGATTAATGTAGTTTATTTCGCTCCTAATCGTACTTTTGGCATGTTTGCAACATTGCAGCACAAACCTCCTCGTAATAAAATTAAGAATGCTGTGGTTACCTCTAGCCTTAGGGTTATATAAAACAGGACAGTCGCATGACTTAAACATATTTTGAGTTTGATTTCTTTCACGATTGTGCTACAATTATTTGTAGCACAGCACATTAATGTAGTTACTCATATCTATATATTTGTATATATAAATGTTTGTGTGTCTGTCTTCTCATTATCTTCATTTCATTGCCTTGGTATGCTGTATTTTTGTGACCTTCGTATTCCTTGCTCGTTATATTATCATCTCCGTTCCTACTTTCTAGACCTTGTTGAAATACAAAATCAAAAGAATACACTATTTAGCGTGACGTTTAAGATTACTGTAAGGATGAGGACTGTGGTCACAAGACAGGATTCATCTATCAATTCTAGCAGACAGTACAACCGTTACGAGCTTACAATAACTCCCGCTCACAAGATTATTGAAATTTACTTATTCTGTCATATGAATATGAATTCTGGAGTGATAAATAGTCTCAGATTCAGGATGCTTTCTATAAGTTAGATGCTCCTTGCTCACCTATTGAAATCATTCGATATGTTGATTCTTTTGAAGTTAGGTGTACTACAGATGGGAACGCAAATTAGGAGGGTAAGATGTTATTTTTATTTTTTATACATGGGGGAGATGGGGTTCCTATATTGAGATGCTTGCCATAGATACTAAGGAAAAGGCAACTGCATATTACTAATTCGTTAGTATATACTTATCTTAATTATAGTCAAAAATTCGTATACTAACAGTTTTTGGTGCTGGTCTCCTTTTGGGCGCTGCATTGGTTGTGGTCATTCCTGAAGGTATTGCAGCCATTTACGATTCGCATAAACATCGACATGCCAACCTTATTCCAGACAGCCACAATTCATTACATATTCCTAATTCACGTGTGAGTTTTTTTATATAGTATTAATTAACTCTACCATGTGCATTATTCTACATATATAAACCAAAAATATCGTTTTCAACCACATATTTGTCAATTTTTACTCTAGTGTGCAGTAATATTTATGTGCGTTTATGAATAAGATATAAATAATCAACGGGCCTTCTCAATCATTGGTAACAATAAAGTAAACTATATGAATGACCATTATGGGTAAGAAGTACAAAGTGATTTCAGATTGCTAGACACTGTCGTTTCGAACTAAATCGATGGGTGACTTGGTTTTATCATTTGGTTAGTGGTGTGCCGTATAACTTTTCGGAAATTTCATATTATTATTTGTCAAAACGGGTAATTTATGAATTCTCGGCTGAGGTGATTTGGTAACCAAATATTTACACAGTGAAAAATTCATTACGTAGTCACGTAAACCGATATTTACAAGTAGTGTTGAGAATGTATTGTCTCTCCTGTCATATATTTTATGATTCGACAATTTCACTGGGTAGATAAAATATCATAAGACTTTAGCAAGGAATTAAATATGTCCTAATAATGTGTGCGGCGAGACGATGGTAATAAAGACATTTTGGTTTATGTATAATTTACGTAAGAAACTTCCTGTTTTTCCTTGATGCTAAAAGTAGACCCATCAGCGAACATCTATGGTAGCATATTTTGAGCATGTATTAGTCAAAATAGTATTCTGCTAACGTAATGCTGATGTTTCACCGAGTACTGGCAAAGATGGACATTTATCGACTGAAGCAGTCTGGACATATATTGCGTATACTTCAGTGCAGGGTAGTAATTGACCTATGAGTAGGATGGGAGGGAACTAGTGGCAGCTAAACTAAGACGTTCTATTGGTCCATTAAGTCGTGAATCGTAGGTTTTATGCATGTTTGTAGACGGAGGCTAACTGGTTTGGGTCCTCGCAGTTGTCGTAACTAGTAATTAGAAACTTTAAATGGTATAACTTATAATCGTCTGCAAAGGCTTGGGTACATCCACTTTTATCTTCTATTCTATCCTGAGCTCTTATACCCCTTCTTCTCGAATCTTATTCCCTTTGTTCAAACTGTTTGGTAATAAAAATGACATTACCACTACTGCGGTATTTATCTTGATGTGCTTATAGTGTATGATAACTTGGATCTATGTATATATAGCAGATCCTACGTTGTGCATGACTAACTCAATTTGTATTGATTCTTTTATCATTATCGTAAACTTATACATGTTTATTAGCACAGATCCTGACTGAAAGGTAGCATTCCTGTATAAAGTGGTTTAAGAGTAGTCAGCAGGAAACCCTAAACCTGAGTTTCGTGCTGTTTAGCACTCATCAGCACGGTATACCTGCATTCTTTAGGATGCCAATTTTCTCTTAACCTATTAGACCCTGTGCTACGCAGTATCACAATCTACTACTGTTACCTCTGAGCTTTTCCGACTGTATTCGAATGAAATACCAGGCAAACATCACATCGGTCATCACTTAGTAATCAGTCAGTGTGAATGAATATTTGTTTGTTCATCCCACCTTTTTTCTTAACGCCCATTTCTTCTCCGTTTAAGTTTTATTATTATTTTGTTAGTTATTACCCGTTTTTCTTGAAATTTCATTGCAGAGATTAAATATGGTAGATATCGTTGAGTCACCAAAGAATGAAGGTAACCTCCTATCACCAATGAATAAAAATGGTAATGATGGTCAAATTAACCCACAGAATAATAATAACGACAATGATAAACATCTAGCTTTGCATAAAAATGATATTCATGATGGTAGTGATAACAGTAATGCAAATCATATCCATCAAAAAATCGGTATCGCTTTGTTATTCGGTTATTTATTCATGTTACTAATTGATCAGATGAGTTATACGGTATTAGAGTTAGCGTGTTGTCAAAGTGTATTATTTAACTTGAAAAAGTTATGCTGTCGTTCTATATTATACATTCCATTGATTAATCGACTTCGCGATAGTACCAATGTAGTTAGGACTAATATGAATATGACTAATTCGATGGATGCAACCAATTCAATTACTACTTCCTCTTCGCAAAATAATAGCAATAATCTAACCAAAGAGGTACATGCTAGTGGTAATGCCTCTAACTATTCAGCTACTGGTTCAATTCAATCAGCTAATCATAAAGGATTTATCGTGACATGTGGCTTAATTATTCATTCATTAGCAGATGGATTAGCGGTCGGTTCAGCATTTGCATTAAATCAATTACAGTTGGAATTGATTTTATTTTTGGCTATTATTTTACATAAAGTGAGTTCTACTTAGACAGACCGATTGTTTATCTTTGATTTATTTTAGTGCTTGTATTTCTTTAGTTAATTGGTTAGTTAATTGTTGTGTCCTAAACTCCGAATAACAAAATGATGACTTTGTCTAGGGTCAACGCGGATCCAGATAGTACAAGATCGTTATTTTCTATTCCAGTATGTTTTCCCTGATACCTCTACTATTCTCCAGGCTAGATTGTAAAAGCACCAGATTGGTAAGCCGGAACCCAAATGTATGTATGTCGTGGATTTCGAGCACTCATTTCTTTATATGCACTAGAATTTATGCCATTACTTACTTAGGCCCGTTACTTTCTCGCTGAGGAGCATAGGCCGCTCACCAGGATTCTCCATTTAACTCTGTCTTAAGCAATCCTTTCAGGCTGTTTGCAGTTGCTGTTCATCCTTTTAATGTCTGCTTCCAATTCTCGACGCAAGAATTTATACCATACATTAGACTAATCAGAATAATTATTTCAAGACCAAACAATAGTAATAATCATAGAAAAATGAACAACACACATAATTCATTATTCATAGTTCATAAATGAGAGATGATATGATAACAGCTAATGGGTCAAACAACAATTCAGGATGAGAAAAATAGAAAGGTAATGGAAACAAAATGTTCGACTAAAGTATGCACAATAATCTACGAAAAAAATAGTCACTCACTAAAAATTCATTCTCTGTAATATTAATAGGAATAAAAATGTAATTTATTGCCAAGATTTAGTTATTTTTAAAATTTCCACAACAAATTGATTAGCCAATCAACACAGAGCTAGAGAATTTGAAACTAGCCATTTTGAATCCAGCTATTTTAAGTGCTTTATACTCTTTGATGTTGTGTTGTTTTCCAGCGATAAAATGCTTATTAACTATTACTACTTTTTGATTGATTAATATACATTTAAAATATATGAAACTGATTAGCTCATTTGTTCATCTTGAAATTTCTAGATCAGTCCTGACTAGTTATAATCATTTTCAGTTGCAGACAGTTTAAAAACTTCATATTGTTTTTTACTTAGAATATATTATAGGGACGTGCCTATGAGGCTTTTAAGAAGTCCGTGATGAATAATCATTTTGCGACGTCACTCCTACTGATTTATCCCTGTCTAGTATTCTGTGATACTACAACCTTATTGACTTGGCTCCAGATCAAAACAGAACTTGATAAAGTAGTAAAATGTTTTCGCAAATAAGAACAATGTCAAATGAATAAATCCTTCAAACTTTATATAAAATCTACATACGTATGTTCTAGCATCTCAATTGTTCCTTAGCGCTGGTTAGCTGAAAATGGACCAATCATTTTACAATTTCGCATGTAATACTTTGAGGATACTTTAATCAGGACTGTATCATGATAACAATACCTAAATTTACAATTGAGTTAGTCAGACTTAGGAATTTATGTCCAATCTTATTCATTCATAAGGCTGTAAATGTACGTGAATATTTCATTAGCAAAAGGGTAACATTAAAACGGTTGTACAGAATTTCTGTAATTAATTAAATTATTCAAGATTTGTGATCGCTCTTCTGTTTTTGTAAGATAGAAAAACATGACTTATTGACTCATCCTTATTAGCTACATAGCACACGTATTCTAGAACTCTGTATAGTCTTCTCTGCACCTATTAATTGATTATGTGTGGTGTTCTTCATTAAGTCTATACTAGGGTTAGGTTTGAGTGTAAGGTTAGTTTAAGTTAAGGATTTTAATTTGACCTTAATAATGATTAGTGTGTTGTGCATAGTTTATTTAAATCGGACTTAGCATTTGTTACATTTATCACCGTAATTTTTATTGTGTGATTTTAAAAATGAGTTTTTGTAAATAATCTTATACTTTCTGGCTGTCAAATCAAGTATTACAATAAATGGTTTATGATCGACTTTCTAGTTGCCAGGTCGTCACAGATTGACATTAAACCTTAGTTTTCACAAATTGTTTAAGAATTACAAAAGCTCATTCACATATTATACTGAAGCCTAATTTTTTCCTATATAAATTTGAATAAAGAAAGATCAGTGAATGTAGTATAGAAAAAGATGAATTTATTGTGTTATTCAGCTTATCTTTGTTTGTTACCTTACAACCACCTATAAAGAATCGTAATCATCATTTAATATCACTATGTGTACTTTTATATCCTGTTAATGAAGCATTAGAAGAAGGATAGTAACGAGGTATAGTGAGATTGTAAAAATGTATTAAATGACTGCATATCAATATTGTTGCTAGCTAATGTGAAAATTCTAGAAGAAGCCATTTGAAGGACGCATGCAGAGGAGTTTCAAATAATGGAGACTGAGGTTGAAGTTGACAAAATCATTTGTACGATGGATAGATTGCCACAGTAAACATCAAGTAAAGCTCTAAAAATGACGCCAGCGTGACGAGATTAATTACTAAAAGTATGAAATATAACGTCACGTAATTAAACAACTCAGATTACTAAAAGTCAATGATTTCGTGAAGTGATACCATCATTTGATTAGACAACCTCTACTATTATTCTGTCGTACTTTTCCACGTGCCCTAACTACACCCAACATCATACAACTTGGTAGGTGGTGGTTGGACTTACACGGTACATATAGTTCATCGGCAAAGTTAAACTTCTGCATAATTGGCTTCGAGTTGTCTCGTTAGTGTGATAGTTATTATTTTTATTCAATCACTTAAACTTGTTGGGATCGTTCAAAGAAATTTTAAAGTTGGCTCAAAGTAGCCGAAAACATTCCAATCAGTCACCACCTAATAAGATTTTTAATAGACCTTGTGTGACATCGTTCCACTAGTTGTTTGCGCAGCTTCTGAATTAGGTGAATTAAGATAGTGATTCCAGCACAAAACCACAAACACACCTTTACTGAAGTACAACTTTTTTTCCTTCCTCTCTTTTTATTTTCGACTTGTGAACCCTTGAGGATTCCAGTTCTTGAAAACTAGTGCCCAGATTAGCAAGCGGTAGCCTGAACTCTGACAAAATTTACCAGAACGAAACTTACCAAGGGGTGGGCAGTGTTACAAACCGTGTGATTTGATTACTAATCAACTGAGTATTTGGAATCGTATAGAGTTAATTCACATTCAACTGAATAACACCTAGTTAATTTAATTCTCACTGTGTAAGTTAACCAAAGAGAAGCAATATTGATTTTATATTAGCGCCTCCTCGAGTTTTACTTCAATATACAGTCACAATTCTAGCCTACTTTAAATCCTCAGGCCAATGAAGACAGTTTATGATTCAATTGTAAGAAAAATGCAGAATTTACAGTTTTCATCACATTAAATTCTTCAAGCAGTGCTAATTGCCAATAACTGATTCATTTCCTACTTGATCTACTTCACTTAGTCATAACTTCTAATTACACTTGTAAATCTGTGTTATAAAGTAGGTTATCACTCTTTGAGCTTAATGTTATTGTATATTCACAAATGGTGATTTCATGGGAGATTTTTGCTCAATTTAAAAGTGATTTCCCTCACAAGTTAAATTATTAACAATTGATTCGATTAAATGTAGGATGATAAGTGCACACTTTTGGATTCTAAATTTTAATGAAATAAATGTTCAATACTTCTTACCTTGGGAAGTCACCAAATTAAGTTTTCTTATTCTTTACCTAAAGAAGTCATAACTGTAATGAATGAGAAAGTTCTTTTATAACTTTTTAACGCATATTACTTTGCTGACTCAGTATACGTATCTAAGGTGGTAGGTACCACTGTGTACGTAGACTCCCTCTTGGAATTAACAGATCTCTTGTCAAGGATCGCCTTCCTTTTTATTATTGCTATGTTGTGAAGATATTACAAGTGCGTGCATATAAGGCGAAACTTCTCTTTAAGCTTAATTCATTAAATAAGTGGATTTATATTGTGAATTTTGTTAATATTGTCCTATCAGTTTACTCTTAGATTAAAGCTTTTGTATGTTCAATCGTTATTATTATTGTTGACTTTTAGATACCAGCAGCTTTCGGTTTATCATGTTTTCTATTACACGAAGGATTTACACGTGACCGAATTCGTTTACATATGATTGCCTTTTCATTTTCTACTCCATTGGCTTCTTTTGTTACGTATTTCTACCTGTCAGTATCTTCAAAGTCATCAGTTGAAACTGTAAGTTTGAAGATTTTATACCTCAATATCGTCTCATTTTTCAGTGGAGAGAGGGGTTTGAAGGTAAGTGTAACAGAATGTAGTAGGAAGCTACAGTGCGATCACTACTCTGTCAATTACGTAACATCACAACACCATTTATCACTACAAGATGAATATCAAAGTACTATAAGTAGTGGTCATAATAAAAAATTAAACATACGAAATATGATTCAAAAAAAAAGAATGGATTCTTGGGTGAGGAAATCTAAAATGAATATGAAGCTCAGGATTAAAAGTGAATACATCAGAGCTATTGGGAAAGATTGCGATCCATGCTAACCAACATTTCCACGCGTTAGTTGCGATAATCGCTGTCTGAAGTCGCGTAGTCTCCACGTACTGACTTGATTGAGACTGATAGTCAAGTAATTAATAAGCTGATGTAACTGTCAATACACTAGTTGAGCAGATAAATTTGGTTTTATCTAGTAGTACTGTAAATGCAATTACTAGATTCCAGGCCCAGCAGCCGAGTAAAAAGGAGTCAGTTCCTAACAAACCAATTACTGCAGTGAGTGGCATTATAAACGATTCTGCCTATTCAGGAAGCATAAATATTATGTGTTCGACAAATGTGGACTCAAAGATGGTCATCATCCACTGAAGCGTACATTTCCACTCAAGAAGAAATGTAAATATCCTGGAACTACTGCGAAGTCATCTGAAATGAAATCAGTTTCTATTCTAGTCTCCTTCACGGACTGCAATGTCCAGGAAAAATATATTACCTATCTTATTAAACGTATCCAAGTATATCTCCAAGCTGACACTGCATTGATATCATGTTCATATCTACCAGAATATATAACCTACTTGGTAAATTATCAATAAAACCATCTGACGAAACTGCCTAAAATGCATCTGGTAGTATTCTCAAACTTTTTGGTTTAGTACAATGTGAATTTTTTTTATCGGAATTACTTCTAATGGGCCATCTTATCTAACTGAGCATCTGAACCTTTATCTTAGCCTAGATTTATTAATGAAGCTTGAACTAATGGACATCTTATTCCCGTCTCTACTATTGCTTTCTAACTATGTTTAGCATTTTACTTCACGGTACCTTCACTAACTTAATCCCAAATATAAACAACACTTAAGAAAGTAAGTAGCAAAATGTATTCGATATTAAGAACAACAGAAGGTAAAGTAAATAAATAAAATTCATACAAGAATATTCTAACATCTTAATTGTTCGTTAACACTGATTAATTAAAAACGAACTAATTGTTGTACTGTTTTTCGTGTTTGCTTTGATTAGGATTGTATCGCAATAACACTCAGATATACTTTCTTTTATTATTAATAATGATAAGCGGAATATTCTAGATCACCTCTAAGCATATATGAATACATGTAGATGATCGAGATCAATTAAACTAAATAATTAGTTAACCTAATGTAAAATATCATCATGGCATTGTGAATCAACCTGATGCTTCATTTATAAAAATAACCATCTAAGCATATTAGACTAATTGAAATTCAATAAATAATTAACGAGTGTCATACTTCAGTATTTTTACTTTTTAAGTAAAGTAATTCGAAAAATAAGTCATTATTAATAGATTAAATTTGATTATTGGCTATGGATTCGATTATGTGCAGGTTATTCTATTCAACGGAACTAAATTAAAGCTTAGATGATAACTATTATCTGTTTTCGTTACCACATGTCATATTTACTAAGTTGGACATAAGTGAGTAGTTTACTGAGCAGGACTTATTCAATTCCTACCTTCAGATTCAAGTGACAGAATGATAAATCTTCTGTTTGTACTCAAATGCTCCCACCACCAATCAGAAGGTACTTCTTAATCCTGGGGGTTCAGAGACATATGAGTAGAGAACATTTATTAAGTGAATGAAATTGATTGCGGTAAGGATTGTTGTAAGCTTGAAACTAGGAAAATTAAGATAATCTAGAGTTGTTTTAAATAGATAATTGTGGTGTCCGTTACGAATACGACCTTGTGTGGACAGTGTCTCGTTAGAGAACGACGGAGACATGAAATATCATATTAAGATATCATGATCAAACTACAAAGACACGCTTCTCTTTTAAGCCTAGATGCTTTGAGATAATTCTAATATGACACAGCAGTTGAGATGTGAAAAGATAAAGAATAATGAAGGACAAGAAGCAGGGCAAGAAGACACAAATGATCAATTAATTTTGACAGTTTGAGGTGAAATCCAAGGTGTATATGTTGTTTTAAGTGAAGCCTACTTGTTATTTATTTTTTTATTTTGAAAAAAAGGCGATTGGTGCTGGGTTTTCACATAATTTCACCTTCCCTCACAGCTTTGCTTCTCTGAAGACGGGCTAATTCGTTTTCTTCGTAAGTCACCAATCATGCGGGTTGGAGTGTAGGTATAACTTCAGGTCTGAGAATTAAAATTTACTTAGTGGATTCAACTAACTTGTGTAAATGTATTGCAACGTCTTCCTAATATGGCGTTCTTTAGTTTCTCCGAAAGTCTGCCAGTTTTGATTCGGCTGCAGATATGATTCGTTCTATTTAGTCACTATCAGGTCAAGCCCCAGTAAGTTTCATTCTGGTCTAAGGTTTTGGTCTCTAGAGTTCTGCAGTCAGTCTCCTAGATTATCAAGACCAATCGTTATTTTATTTCCAGCTTACTCATAAGATTATCTTCCACATTGTGAGAAGTTCCGGACTTTCTCACCTCTCTCTTACTGATTCCCAGTAATATTCTACAAGTATATCAGTTTTTAGTTAAGACCGTTGTGATTCGTTTGTATATACTTTTTTTGAAGGATATTGGTATGGCATCAACACGAACAGGGCTGGCTCTTCTACTATCTGGTGGTACTTTTCTGTATGTGGCTGCTACTCATATCCTACCAGAGTTAATCAGTTCATCTGGTACTATCAGTATTATCCATTTGAACAATAATGCAGGTAGCAGTAGTACTTCAAATCTCAACAAACAAATACGAATTCCAAAATGTCTTTACTTACAGATTCATCAGACGATAATACATCTGGACATGTATCATCTTCAAATTATGCATTGCATACTGTAGACAGTAATCACGAATCAACTATCATGTATAATTATCCAAAATCAGATGATCACCTCATGAATCCAGTCCCTCATGTTAGTCGATTAAGTATGCTTGAAGTAACTATACTAATTACTGGCACAGTTATTCCCATTTTATTATCCACAAGTCATTCTCATTAATACAACACTAATACTTTCCTCTCTTTCTGTTACTTATGAATCTTCACATTCATAGTTGAATCAAATTCTATTCATTCAGGGATCGTTTCTGAGTTTCTTCTCTGTAAAGCGTTTGTGTAAACGTTTCTTCCTTTAATACTGTGATAGTTTATTTGTACACATTTGTAATACATATGTGTGGATGTTTAACTGCCTACTTCTTATTTTGCATCCTATAAGTAATTCTATTTTGTATTCTTGTTTTGATATCCGACGTAAGTAGTTTCATCAATGTATTTTAAACCTATTTTGTGTCTAAAAATAGATTGTTGTAAATTTTTGTAATGCATTCTAGGTAAGCCTATCATCACACTGCAAATGATAAGCATAAACGTTAGTCACCTTTTGGTTTATGCCAGCGTAGAATTTTGACTAAGTTCATTTCTAATTATTAGGTGTATCCTATCTACAAGTCACTTGTATAAACCGGTTATACTATGCAGTAAGTTTTGATCGGCACAGAGTGTTGTGTGCTACGCAAGTTATTAATAATATGCGAGTATAGCCTAAGCTGTGATCGCATACGCTAGGTGTGAGGTACCCACTGGTTTATTGTGTTAGTACTTTTATGGCAGGCATCCTATTGGTATCGAGAAGTAAATTAGTCATACGTTTGAAATTTGGTATATTATGACGAGAGAGCAGTAAGTGGTTACTTGTAGGTAAAAGTAGGTTGCATAATATCATAAGGTTACATCGTGGCTAATGTTTGTGATTTCAATGCACAGTGTGCACAATTTGTTGGGTTTTACTGCTGCAAAATCTTGCAGAGAGGAGAGAAAGTTGAGTTGGGGAAGCTGCAAATTATGTTATACAAGCACTTCATGTTGTTCTTTATAGTTGCTCCTCCATAGGAGTTATGGCTAGTATTATGTACATTCCTCCTCGTAACTGCATTACGGTCATCTAGTAGTCTCTGAGTAAAGGTCTTATGAAGGTTTTGAATTCTTTGCGATTCATGGTAGGTGTTATTGTTGTGACGCGTGGTTCAGGTCTTTTATCGACCGCAAGATCTCCGTCGTAAATTGTTATCTGTCTCGGTTGACCGCACGCTTCGTCTCCTAAGCTATAATTCGACCCCCAGACTGAAACTACTCGTCAACAGGAACACGAGAGAGAAGACAGGAAATACTGCAAAAACACTTTAATGCAAGAGTTCCATTATGTACACAAACTAGGACATATATATTATCATAAGTGTCCTTCAAGCTTCTAGAGAATTCCGTAACCTTCTAGAGCTAAGACGATTGACCAATCACAGGCGTAGCACGTGATTTCTCTCTGTCTAGAAGTTTCGGATAAAAAACTATCTGCACTCTGATTGGACACAATATATCCTATTGATTTCTGTGGCAGATTGAGCTTGTTGCGAGGGCTTTTCTGAGCATACCCAACACCTCCCTCCTTTTAAAAAATAAGACTTCTTACTCGGGTTTACTTGCAATTTAATAACTGGTTTCTTAAGGCGTGTCGACTTTCGTGGTACCCAGTGATTATGAGTGTCCATCGTAGTCCCTGTCATTGGACTAGCTGCAATTATTTCCAGTGGTAGCCTCGTTTGTCTGTCCACGTTATTCAGAGTCATTTTATCTCTATGTATTTGATTGATGTGCCTGATCCAGGTTCCAAACGCTCCACGCACTCTGTACAAAACATTTCCTATTCTTCTTTCGATGACTCCCGGTTCCCAACGGTTGCGTCCAAGGTATGACTTGATGATTACTCTATCGCCCACGTTAAAACTCCGGATTGTCTCATTTAGACTGTGATCATTTTTTGCTTTACGAGGCAACATGACGTCGAACATAGTCCGGATACGTCTTCCGAACATAGCTTCAGCAGGAGATTTGCCTTCTGGAACGGAAGGGTTGGGCGTGGTCCTATAAGTTGTTAGGAATTTAATGATTACCTGGTTTTGCTCCTCTTCTCCCCCCTTCAGTAAAGCTCTCTTAAATGTATCGACAAAACGTTCTGCTTGTCCATTCGATTGAGGGTGATATGGTGGGGAGCGTACATGCGTAATCCCACTCATTCTGCAGAAGTGCTTGAATGATTCTGAAGCAAACTGAGAGCCGTTGTCAGTCACTAAGGTCTCTGGAACCCCAAAATAGCTGAACAATTCAGTTAACTTGTTTATTGTCTCACTGGCTGTGCAACTGGACATGGCATAGACTTGTGGCCATTTCGTAAGTGCATCTACGATGACTAAGAACATTTTCCCTCGCACTGGTCCTGCAAAATCTGCATGCACTCTTTCCCAAGGACCATTAGGTGTTTTCCATTTCTGTGGTTCACACCTCTTCGGACATTTTGCTGCTTGCAGGCACAAAGAACAATTGCGGCATCTGGTTTCGATGTCTTGATCCATAGTAGGCCAGTAAGCATAGCTTCGAGCTAACGATTTCATTCTGTTGATGCCAGGATGACCGCTATGGAATTGATTTAAGACTTTTTGGCGTAATGTTTTTGGAACAACAATTCTGTCACCGAACATAACGCACGAATCAACAACCATGAGTGAGTCTCGCCTGCGGAAATATTGTAGCATTTCTCCTTGAGAACGACGATTCGGCCACTTGGTGAGTAGATAACGTCTCACTTCTCGTAACGTCTTGTCGTCCTCTGTAGCTTCTTTGATAGCTTTAAAAGTAACAGGTAGAGCATCAACTGCGTCTTCCAGTACACGGTATACTTCTGCTTCTGCCTCTACTGCTGCCACCAAGGTATCTTCCTGATTCGTTTGAGGACCAATAAGTCTCGACAAAGCATCAGCTTGTCCGAAATCAGTAGTAGGCTGGTACTTAATTTTGAAGTCGTAACCCAATAATGTAGTTCCCCATCTTTGAAGTCTGTTCGCAGTATATACTGGGATACCTTTCTTTGACCCGAAAATGGCTAGTAATGGTTTGTGGTCAGTTAAGAGCGTGAACTGTCGTCCGAAAATCATCTTGTGGAACTTCTTTACAGCAAAGATAATGGATAAAGCTTCCTTCTCAATCTGGCTGTAGTTACGTTCTGTTGTAGTTAAAGACCTAGCTGCATGCGAAATTGCTTTCTCTGATCCATCAGGCATGATGTGAGAAATAATTGCACCAATTCCGTAGTTGGAAGCGTCTGACGCTACTACAATAGGTAAGGATGGGTCGTAATGGGTCAGCAACAAATCCGAGACTAGTAGTTTCTTGATCTTCTCAAAAGCAGTTTGACAACTTCCAGACCAATCCCACTTGACGTTCTTTGCCAGCAGGTTATTCAACGGAGCACGTAGGCGATGAAGGTCAGGGATAAAAGCTGCATAATGACTAAGCAGACCCAAAAAGGATCGTAATGTGGGAACATCTGTTGGTCTCGGCATAGCTTTCACTGCTTGGGTGTTCTCTGGATCTGGTCTTCTCCCATCTTTATCAATTATGAACCCAAGGTAGCGTACACTCTGCATACAAAAGTTGCATTTTTCAGCACGGAGCCGGAATCCATATTCAGCTATTCGCGATAGCACCTGATCTAGTTCCTTTTCTAAGTCCATTCTATCTACGCCCATAATTATTATATCATCCAGGTAAGCTGCAGCTCCAGAAAGATCTTGTAGCATGGTATCCATCACTTGTTGAAATATGGATGGGGCCGTCTTGACTCCGAAAGGTAGTCGGTTGTATCGGAATAGGCCCTTGTGAGTGTTTATGGTAAGCAGATCTTTACATTCATCAGCAACAGGGATCTGTAAATATGCATCAGATAAATCCAGCTTGGCAAACAGCTTACCTCCATTCAGCTTAGCAAAAAGATCTTCAGGTAACGGTAATGGATACTGATGAGCTTCGAGGGCTTCATTTAGACCAGTTGAGTAATCGGCGCATAGACGGACGTTGCCATTAGTCTTCTTCACTACTACTATGGGTGCAGCCCATTCTGAAAAGTTTACCGGCTCGATAACACCAAGTTTTTGAAGTCGTTCGAGTTCTTGCTCAACAACTGGAATAGCGGCATATGGTACAGGTCTTTTAGGACGAAACACTGGCTTTGATCCTTGTCGAAGGGTGAGAGTAGCTTGAAATTTAGTGCATTCTCCCAATCCATCACTAAATACCATTTTATGTCGTTCCATTAGTTCCTCACCTATGCTTTTCTCTTCTATTTTCATTGTACTGACATTATTACAAATCATGCTTATGGGACGGTCCATTAACTTCAGCTTCTCTAGCCAATCAAGTCCCAATAAGTCGAGTGATGGACGTTCTGTCACGAATATAACTCCTTCCTGCGTCACTCCCTTGACTGTGACTGGACAGTATATCTCACCGGCAATGTTTAGCATACCCCCAGATGCACTGCGTGCTGTTTGTTGCGTGGGGTATATTCTTGGTCTGCCAATCTTGTCCCAAGTTCTTCTGCTAATAAGAGTTATGTCAGAAGCTGTGTCTAACTGTAGACGAGCACCATAGCCATTTATCTTGACGCACACATTTTCTGCGACTATGCGAGGTGGTCCTGTTACGAGCGATTGTTACTTTTGCTGTTCTTGGCTTGAATCTTCTAGAGTAAACCTTTGGTTGGCGGCGTTTCCGTGTTCTACAACGGCTTTCTTTATGTCCCTTTCTCAGACATGTAGTACATCGATGATTTTTGAATGGACAAAACCTTTTGAAGTGCCAATCACCGCACAACCAACATGGGGATGGTGGCTTACCGCTACCATTGCGATAATTCTGTGCACGGGAACCTTGCGAGTCTGTTCTCTCTAGTGCGTTGACATGAAGAAATCGGCTACCGTTTTCTATCAAGGAAGTATCATGTTTCAAATTTACTAACCTTTGACATTCGGTGGTTACTTCCTGTAGGGTCATGCTGGGACAATGTTCAAGTTTACTCAAGATTCTTGTCCGAATGTCAGCGTCTTCAGGCGAATGCAAGCTACAGACAAATATGAGGCATTTGAACTGATCTTCTGTCATAGAAGACAACTTGAACCTCTCACATTCTCGATTCACTATACCTGCGTGTTTTACCCAGTCATCTCCTGGTTCCTTCATAATCTTCAGGCACTGATAGCGGATATTAAATAAAGATGACTGTTCACCAAAGATTTGAGACAGGGTTTGAACTGTTTCATCAAAACTAAAGTCTCGAGGGTTCTTTGGGAGGATGAAGTTACTGTAGCGTTCGTGTTCTATTGTCCCCAATTTTCTTAGGAGTACTCTGACTTTTGAAGCGTCGTCCATTCTACAGAGATCAATGCGAAACAGATCTTCATATTTCTTGAACCACGAATCAAAAGTGACTCCAGCTACACCATCAAAATGAAATTCATGAATGGCACTTATGACTGATTCGTTAAGTGACGCCTGACGTTCACTGGAAGTGGGGCTTTGTTGATTCAGGAGCATTTTCTGCATCAAGGTTTCGATGATTCTTATTTGAGATTGCTCGAACCTCTTTTCTTGCCGCTCCATATAAGCTTCTAATTGTTCAAATGTAATATTCATGGTAGTTCTTTTTCTAATTTCCCGAAATTCCCGTCGCCAGTTTGTTGTGACGCGTGGTTCAGGTCTTTTAGGACGAAACACTGGCTTTGATCCTTGTCGAAGGGTGAGAGTAGCTTGAAATTTAGTGCATTCTCCCAATCCATCACTAAATACCATTTTATGTCGTTCCATTAGTTCCTCACCTATGCTTTTCTCTTCTATTTTCATTGTACTGACATTATTACAAATCATGCTTATGGGACGGTCCATTAACTTCAGCTTCTCTAGCCAATCAAGTCCCAATAAGTCGAGTGATGGACGTTCTGTCACGAATATAACTCCTTCCTGCGTCACTCCCTTGACTGTGACTGGACAGTATATCTCACCGGCAATGTTTAGCATACCCCCAGATGCACTGCGTGCTGTTTGTTGCGTGGGGTATATTCTTGGTCTGCCAATCTTGTCCCAAGTTCTTCTGCTAATAAGAGTTATGTCAGAAGCTGTGTCTAACTGTAGACGAGCACCATAGCCATTTATCTTGACGCACACATTTTCTGCGACTATGCGAGGTGGTCCTGTTACGAGCGATTGTTACTTTTGCTGTTCTTGGCTTGAATCTTCTAGAGTAAACCTTTGGTTGGCGGCGTTTCCGTGTTCTACAACGGCTTTCTTTATGTCCCTTTCTCAGACATGTAGTACATCGATGATTTTTGAATGGACAAAACCTTTTGAAGTGCCAATCACCGCACAACCAACATGGGGATGGTGGCTTACCGCTACCATTGCGATAATTCTGTGCACGGGAACCTTGCGAGTCTGTTCTCTCTAGTGCGTTGACATGAAGAAATCGGCTACCGTTTTCTATCAAGGAAGTATCATGTTTCAAATTTACTAACCTTTGACATTCGGTGGTTACTTCCTGTAGGGTCATGCTGGGACAATGTTCAAGTTTACTCAAGATTCTTGTCCGAATGTCAGCGTCTTCAGGCGAATGCAAGCTACAGACAAATATGAGGCATTTGAACTGATCTTCTGTCATAGAAGACAACTTGAACCTCTCACATTCTCGATTCACTATACCTGCGTGTTTTACCCAGTCATCTCCTGGTTCCTTCATAATCTTCAGGCACTGATAGCGGATATTAAATAAAGATGACTGTTCACCAAAGATTTGAGACAGGGTTTGAACTGTTTCATCAAAACTAAAGTCTCGAGGGTTCTTTGGGAGGATGAAGTTACTGTAGCGTTCGTGTTCTATTGTCCCCAATTTTCTTAGGAGTACTCTGACTTTTGAAGCGTCGTCCATTCTACAGAGATCAATGCGAAACAGATCTTCATATTTCTTGAACCACGAATCAAAAGTGACTCCAGCTACACCATCAAAATGAAATTCATGAATGGCACTTATGACTGATTCGTTAAGTGACGCCTGACGTTCACTGGAAGTGGGGCTTTGTTGATTCAGGAGCATTTTCTGCATCAAGGTTTCGATGATTCTTATTTGAGATTGCTCGAACCTCTTTTCTTGCCGCTCCATATAAGCTTCTAATTGTTCAAATGTAATATTCATGGTAGTTCTTTTTCTAATTTCCCGAAATTCCCGTCGCCAGTTTGTTGTGACGCGTGGTTCAGGTCTTTTATCGACCGCAAGATCTCCGTCGTAAATTGTTATCTGTCTCGGTTGACCGCACGCTTCGTCTCCTAAGCTATAATTCGACCCCCAGACTGAAACTACTCGTCAACAGGAACACGAGAGAGAAGACAGGAAATACTGCAAAAACACTTTAATGCAAGAGTTCCATTATGTACACAAACTAGGACATATATATTATCATAAGTGTCCTTCAAGCTTCTAGAGAATTCCGTAACCTTCTAGAGCTAAGACGATTGACCAATCACAGGCGTAGCACGTGATTTCTCTCTGTCTAGAAGTTTCGGATAAAAAACTATCTGCACTCTGATTGGACACAATATATCCTATTGATTTCTGTGGCAGATTGAGCTTGTTGCGAGGGCTTTTCTGAGCATACCCAACAGTTATATCCTGAATAATCAAACTGTCAATACATAAAAATAAGTGTGTGATCTCGATAATTGCCAACTCAAACACGTTTGCCCAGTGACTACTAGTCCCCAAGCCGCAAAGGAGAACACAAGATAACTAAGCCAGCCACCAGACAGTCGGATTTATATAATGATTAAGGACTGAGAGTGCAGGTACATGATTAGTTGACATGATATGATAACAACTCACGGGTCTACTGAGAGGTTAGGGTTTTTTGGAACATGACAATAATAGGGATAAAATAATCGATTTACATATACTCAAAATAAATGAGATTATCTTCAGAAAAGCAGTAGAAAAAAACTCGAACTGTGTCCTGAGTTGTGCGTACATATGCCTCGAGTATTTCAGGCTTGGTTCTCCTAGTGTAAAAATTTTAAAGAATAAAGCCTATCTGTCGTCTGGACTCGTTTAGGGTTACACTTTCTGGAGTACATACTTCTATCTTTAGTATAAATGGACAGTGGCTACAATTTGATAGGTTGACAAGATCTTGGGTGTCATATATACTTTCAATAGGTGTCCAAGGCCTAAAGCGGTGCGTTGATTATAAGTCATATGTATATAATTTCGGTCTGCCTAAATCGATAAGGCCTAGGATAAATCACTGGACTACACCGGGAATAATTTTGAATAGAAAGCGATGGTCATATCGTACTATCTGCATCCGTAGTGTAACGAATGAATTAAACCTAGGGTATTAGGGTTTCTTAATTCCGAAGGACTGGTTCTAGACTCTGTCAATGCTTTCTTGAAATCGAGAGGAACGCTTGACACAGCCATCTCCTTATGACGTTTAATTACATCGTAACGAGTCTAGTAGATGCCCATCATACGACTTAGTATTGAAAACATGTGAAGTGGAGAGTAAATTTTTATTTTGCAGATTTTGATGCATTTTAGCCTTGATTTTTCTTCAATCTAGTGATTAAAAGCTTCAGGTTAATTGACCGGCAGCTTTCTGCATTGGCAAATTGTCCATTTTTAATCTCTAACACGAATTGCAAGCAAAGTCTGATTGTCTACCGACAATACAACCCACGAGACAACAGTTATAAAGATGAGGTTTAGGATGAGTTAAGAGGGCCCATTTGTTTGAATCTCAGGACGACATAATAAGAGTGGATAATATTTTATTTACATTGTGTGCTTTGAACATCGTGCACCCATAGTAAGTGGGGTATTGAGCGTTAGTATACGGTCGATGTTATGCAGACAATAATGCCATCTATTACATTTTGCGAAGGTAAGGGTGGCATCCCTAAAGGCCAAGACTATACTGTCCCTAGAAATTACAGCTGCAACTTCAACAGCTAGAATCGTATAGGAGTTACACTTTAAATTAAAGTGTTTTCGGATGTAGTTTGCTAGAAAAACTGACTATACTGTATGTAGGACCTTCTTAAAAAGTTCTGTGCATGAAAATCATATCAAGAAATTTGTTTCTTTACCTTTAAATTCATTTTGCTTAATTTCTTCAGTTGTACATTCCGATCTTTTGACTCCATATGAGATAGTTGCCATTTTTAATTTTCATCGTGGTAATTATTTTCTCTTACATTTCTACTGAGTTTTTATGATCCTTATGGGCTGCACCTACCTTCTTTTACTTGATGTTTAGGTTTTGGCGACCGCCATAGTTTCAAATTCCCCTTCTTGATTGTTTTCTTAAATTGACGAGATTTGTGAATTTTTTAATTGTGGATTGAAGCACATTTCCTGAACTTAAAACAGCATTCAAATGTTACTCTTTGAACATGCAACGGGTGTTGTTTATTTCCTTCAGTTTGTAAAACAAAGTATGTTTAAAAACCCGGTGGCGATATTTAATCTCCGTCTGCTGATTGAGACATGGCAACTTGAACTGGTGTACTCACGTACCAAGTTCTACGTTGTTACTGATGGACTAAAGATACTTATCTAGATAATCACGTACATTTATATAAATAATTTCATATTAAGCCATTCCTCACTCGAGCATCTATTCCAAATTCCAGCTAGGCAAAAGCACACGTAATAATGGGGTGAGTATAAAATATTATAGATAGTAAATAGTGTGATAAGTGTTTACAAATGAACTATTTGTAGTATTTATTAGGTTAGATTATTATTATTTTGGAATTTAGTACAGAATTCACGCCAGTAATTAGGATACAGGAAAGTTAACTCTTACACAATAGAACATAAGATTTTACAGAAATAAGTGCTTGAATAACAATAACATTTACAAGACACAAAATTCATGTGCAGGGAGATTAAGTGTAAGCAAGAAAACCGTCAACCATCAGCTGGAAGGTACTTTGAGTGTTCAGGGATACATTAGTAGAGAACACTTATTAATAAATGCAATTGGTTGGGGTAAATGAGTGTCATAAAGGTGACACAAGGAAGAATCAGATACCAGATGGTTGTTTGGAATAGTCAATTGTAGTGTCAAGTACGAACATGACCTTGTGCGAACAGTGAGACTGATTATTAGTCATTTTATTTGTTTCCGTGGGACCGTATTCAGTTATCGTGTTATTACTGAAATCACCTGGAATCAGCTATTGTGGGAACTCACACTATCTAACTTTGATATTTCAACTGTACATGCATATTAAAACTATTCTACTTGATTAGTGACTGCACGAAATCGTGTAGCTGCCACAGATTCATGAGTCTTATTTCTTTTGGTAATATATTTTATAAATGGCTTTCTTGTTGTGAAATATGTCACTTCAACTTTCAAAAAGGATAATGATTACAATTGGCGGCAGGACTATAGAACAGGGACGACCTTGACATTGGTTATGCGAAAATTGATCAATAAGAAAGCGGCTTAGGATAGAATGATATTATTATTAGAAAAGTCTTTCAAAATAAAATATTACTCAAATATGTACGATAATTTTATGTGATTAATAAATGTTTCGAGATTATCTGACGGTTGTAAACGTTCAAAACCAAAGTAACTTCTATGGAAATACTCGTCTATGTGGTATAGAGTATTTCTCCACGGGTTCCTTTATATTTGTGGAGATAATTTTTCAAGCTAGACCATACGGATTCTATGCTATTCGTGTGTTTCTGTTGAGGGATCCAGTGTCGGCTATGGATGACGATCTGATGACCGTATCCAAATCGTAATAGGAACTTGCGTGGCCTTAACTCATCACTGTAAATTGTTGTTCCTCGTTCGACATACTTCCTAATAATTGGAATTAAAGTAGATTTTTTCCGGTCATAAACCCTTTTGAAGTGTTCTTTTATTAGTTTTCAATCCGAAATAACAAATATCTAATGTAGGTCTTAATGTAAAAACTACCTACCCACACCGTATATATGCTGCGTTCCCGATTATATTTGAGCTTTCTAAGAACCTTTCACCAGCAGATAGCCAAGTATAACTTCCTCCTTTAAATTAACGATATTGTCAACCCAAATGCGTTCAGTGATCATAAGGTGAAAAATCGCCACCTCATTGGTTCGTCCCTATTCTATAGTCCTGCCTTTTGATGGATGGTCAGATTGTCACTCAAAATGCTGAATCATTCGTGGAACGGTTTAAATTGTTCCTGAGATTTACCAACAAGTAATAAAAATGTTCCAAGGAAGTTCAATAATTCAAAACTGAAGTTTATGTAACCCACGCTGCTAACAACTGTTATTCAGAAGCTGTTTACTGATATATCTAGACCTTCGGCATACATATCTGAAGTTTATAGTTCAGTTGCAATTAGAATTTTGTGGCATATCCTTATCAAGCATCGGGTGCAGTTATGTAAAATTTCAAAGGAAACAACTAACTGTACTGAGTAGCGATGAAAGCAATCGTGTCACTCTGCATTACTTAAAGATCATCCAAATTCCATGTATAATTTTACATATTGATAAATATTTGCACATATTTCATTGTAGCTTGTTACATCGAATACAAAGAGAGGAGGTAAATGTTAATCATACAGTGAAAACATGCAATTGTTTACACTAACTATGCTGCGAAGTAGCCTTTCTTCGGCAACCGTGTATAATAGCATATCACATGAAGATTATGTTTTAGAATGTTATCTAAAACTGTACGTTATTAGGCTATTAACTAGTGAAAAGCATTCTTTTCGTATAAATCTCCGCCTCATTTCTAAATTCTTTTAGTATCAGCTTCTCTGACACGTAATAATTTGCACATCCCCGTGCTGAAAGACTTCTATGCTCAACAGAGCTAACTAGTAAACCAACTAATATGACATATTAAGTGAAGTGTTGACATACTTCACTGTATTATTAATATTGTGATGGTGTATAATAACTACACTGATTATGAATAGTTAATGTAACTTGTATCTAAAATGACACCACTCACCTATTAATCCAATAAGAATCGGGCTCAAAGATAAAGGCAAGTAAGCTGTTGAAATAGGCCACTCAGCCTACTACTAGAAATAAGCAGTGTGTAAAGTACAGTAGGCAAATACCTTATAATTCTGAATACCGTTTAGCGTACAGAAACACGTCTTCACAAGCATAGTGAAATAAGTGCTGACCATTCCATTAGACATCAGAACTGCGAATAGCTGTTAGTAGATAGTGAAGACATTTAATAGTATAGTATCAAATAGTCATACCTAAGCTCCTGAGATATAACACATGCAATGCATAGCGTGCAACAAAGGATTTTAATTTACTAGTGGCTTTCTGCACTCTTATCAGAGGGTTTTGGTTCCGCAAGTCATGCTTACGTTTTCGAGCATATGTCAAAGGGGAACAATCTATTATATTTTCTGTATGAAGAATTTTGTATAAACAATCGAGATGAGTGAAAACTAATTGTTTCCTCATACTCCGACTTCACTAAGGCGTTTGTCAAAGTAGATCATTCGGCTCTCTCATATAAAATGAAAGCCTTCGGTATAACGGGCAGATTGCATGACTGGATAGCTTCGTTTTTTAAAGATCACATGACTTCGGAAACCGAAACGCTCTGGTATGAGTGCAGAAAGCCACTAGTAAATTAAAATCCTCCTTTGTTGCACGCTATGCATACCTATGGAACCGGTTACCAGAAAGCATACGACAATGTAGCTCCCTGTCACGATTTAGATTCTCAACAAAAATCTACTTAGGCAATCCAGGTATCTATAATTTAATTAATACAACTTATATAGGATGGGGTACATTTATCAATGTACCTTGTGGCATTTAGTTTTTTTATAACACTTCTAAAAAAGTTACCGGCAGGTCTTAAGAGATTTCTGATGATTCATCTATAGGCAATAGAAAGTTTTTCTTTCTGGCAGATAGTGCTCTGGAATCTCGTAACGCCTATACTTCATTGAGCTCTTTATCCTAAAGTAGATCTAAAGTCTGTCATAATTATCTCTAGTATTAGTCGACGTATTTCAGAGTAAAAAAATAGGAATAACAAATATGCAACATTTAATGCAACAGGTACACCTTAGGTCCCACTGCAAACAGATGCACTTAGTTGGTCATTTGTGTCGCCTTGCCCTGCCACTTGTTCTTTTTCTCTATCTTTTCAGCTCCCAACTGCTGTGTCATATTGAAATTATCACCTAGAATCTACGCTGAATAGGGAAGTGCGTCTTTGTGGTCTATTCATGATACCCATGTTCATACAAGGTCATGTTCGTACTTGACACTACAATTGACTATTCCAAACAACCATCTGGTATCTGATTCTTCCTTGTGTCACCTTTATGACACTCATTTACCCCAACCAATTGCATTTATTAATAAGTGTTCTCTACTAATGTATCCCTGAACACTCAAAGTACCTTCCAGCTGATGGTTGACGGTTTTCTTGCTTACACTTAATCTCCCTGCACATGAATTTTGTGTCTTGTAAATGTTATTGTTATTCAAGCACTTATTTCTGTAAAATCTTATGTTCTGTTGTGTAAGAGTTAACCTTCCTGTATAATAAAGACCATGTCTGTAAACTGGCGTGAATTCTTCACCAAATTTCAAATTATGATCAATAACTCAATCAACCAATGGCTGTCACCCCAAGTGGAGCATAGGCCGCCCACTAACATTTTCCAAACAAATCCCGAATAATGATAATTTAGTCTAAATGCTTCACAGTCATTCATAGCGTTACAAGTCATTTTATTTTCGACATTCAGAATATTAGGATGGCTGGACTGGGCATAAAGTTTCTTTCTGAACGTGGCTGCAAAATTTATTATCTTGGCAGTTATTTTAGTGTGCATTTTTCGCCATCTAATCCTCGTTTTCCTGTAGCTTGCTATATTAATGAATACTGAATAGTTACTAAGACTTACAGAAAAGTCATGTTGAACTGATAATCGCTACAGTAGCCTACTTACTTTTTTAATTTAACGGGGTTGTACTCGCTATTTTGGATTTGGTGTTTAATCTTTTTTAAATTTGTGACACATTCAAGACCTAAATTTATATTATGGTAAAAAAAGCTAGTGACTTTTTAACTTCGCAAGAAGAGAAGAATATGTCCCAATTCAAATCATGTAGTAATTTCTCTGTACAAGACTAGTTAATCTGGGCATAGTTTCTCCGATTATCAGGAGGATTATTCGTTTCACTCCTAGTACATGTACATTAATTGACAGTTATTTGGCAAATGATAACTCTGTGATCGCTGCCAGGAAATTCAAGGCTAGTATTCACTGTGAATGTTTTTTGGGGGGGGGGGCATTTTGCATAAAGATTTAGTCTAATAAATTGGACTTGCGTGTATTTTTACGTGTTATTTGAATCTGTGCATTGTTTTCAAGTATTTCAAAGAATTTATGACTGTGTGGAGGTCCATGCAAAGGGTTCCTCCTTTTAACGTTGTCACAGGTAGCAATGATAATGATGCAAAATAAATGACTTAATTGTTTAGTAGAGCTATGAGTAGCATTAGGCGGTCTATAAATACAACCTATCAGGAACTGATGATGGGGACATTTGTCAATGCTGACAAATCTAGCGTCATCTAAAAGTTCACTACCTCTCGGGGAGATAAACATTGATAAAAAGTCTGATCAAACACATATTATGCACCTTCTGCCTTTTCCTGAATTCTGATCTTTGCAGTATATGATATGATTATAAACTTCAAGTTTTAGGTCTGGAATATCTGGATTACACCAAGTTTCGGTCACTAGGACATAGCATAGGTTAATCAAACAAATTAAGTATTTAGGATGGATGATTTTACTTTAGAGGGAACGAGAGTTAAGTTGAATAGTGGAGAACTGTGTAGGACTAATGAAATTATATATGTCACGGGTCAGCTGAACTAGTGGAGAATCTTTATGAAGGTTGTTTGGACTGAGAAAAGAAGATGGAGTATAAGGAAGTGGCGGCAGTGAGACATTAGTTATAATGGGGTTGGGAAGGGATAGCTTGTCACCTTGTAGGGTACTATCTATATTATTATTACTACGCTGAAATTTAGTGCACAATTCACGCCAGTTTACAGGAATTGTCATTATGATACAGAAACGTTAACTCATACATAATAGAGCAAAAGGTTTCACAGAAATGATTGCTTGAATAACAATAACCTTTGCAAGACACTAGAACCATTTGCAAGGATACACGACACAAATGATCAATTAAGTACATCTGTTTGCAGTGGAACCTAAGGTGTACCTGTTGCATTAAATGTTGCATATTTGTTATTCCTATTTTTTTACTCTGAAATACGTCGACTAATACTAGAGATAATTATGACAGACTTTAGATCTACTTTAGGATAAAGAGCTCAATGAAGTATAGGCGTTACGAGATTCCAGAGCACTATCTGCCAGGAAGAAAAAGTTTTTATCGCTTGTAGGTAAATAGTCGAAAATGCTTCTGTGACCTTCAGAAGTCCGCAGATAATTTTTTAAGGAGTGATGTTATGGAATAAATGAGGACTGAACATAGAGGTTTGAATTGGGCATTGCATGATAATAAGAAGGCAGACTTAGGAGATGTGCTACATTATAAGTTCAGGTTTCATCTGTCTATTAAAGAAATGAATAACGTGGATAGAAGTTCATGTGAAAAAAATCCTATGGATTGTAGGCAGGCAGCTAGAAATTACAGAGTGGCACAGTGTTACTTTATACCATAGAAGCATTTGCCAAGCAACCCATAGTTATGATGCTCTGAATTTTGAGGAGGATTCATTAATGGTGTGTGCGAACTCTATGTGAGCATAGGACTGCTAAAGAAAAGTGCAGGGCTATTGGCATAGGTTTAATAAGCCTGCACAGAGGGGTTCTTAGGTATTTTGTATTCGTGTCCCACCCGGCCTTTATGGTAATTTTTTTGTGTTTAGTGGTATGAATTCCGAGTACGTTCGGTTGGGATACAGAGAATATGTGGACTGTACCTTTTATTCAGGCAAATGAAGCATGTCCTGACCAGTTGTTAAGGCATTGGGAGTGCGTCCTCCTAACCTTAAGATATGGTATTTAGATTTGCCGCGACTGTGTTTCATAGTACTTCACTGCATATGGGGTTGTTTTGCAACGAAATACATCTCCCCAGTATTTGCTGCGAATTGCAAGAAGTCTACTTGTTTGGGATACCTCTGCTACTTTGTCGCCTGGCTTGACTTTGCAGGTATTTTCAAAGAGCTCTGATTGGTCCCACGTGAAATATTATTTGTTGTGAATGGTACGGTATCCTGCAACTTAGGAGAAGTCCTGCTTTTCTGTGCCTTAATGTTATAGGCAGAGTTTGCATAATTTCATGGGCTTGGGTCTTAGAGTGCTTTGATACCTTAGGGAAGCTTTGAGATAAGCAGTCAGGTCCCTCTAGCTCACTATTCATAGTCGTATGTGACTAGTTAATACCTTTCCGTTTATAATAAAACTTCAGTAAATCCCAACTCACATGATTCTGTATCTAGTATGTACTTTCTGGTACTAGGAAAGATATTCAATAGTTTAAACACTTTGATTGAATAAGGCGCTCTTTTGGAACTAAAAAATGGATTTCGATAGCTTTCAGACCTAACGAGAGGTGTGTTCTCCCCAGCTAAGTTAGTTGACAAGACTGCTACAACAAAATGACCTTTCTCAAACCATTAAAAACTTATTTTCAATCTCAAGAAGCTGAGTATCTAGTCCATCATTCACCACCAGACATTCTTTTGTTATCACCAATTTTTCAGGGTCACCAGTCACCCTAGTAATCAATCACTCATCTGAAGCCGCAGCAAACGACATTTACTCGGCTGGTTTATCAAGCTTATATTGCTACATCGGTCTTTAACTATAGTGAGCCACTAGACAGGTTCTTATACAGTCCTATTCAAAACAATTTCATCATCTAGGGACATTGTGGAGGCAGCTTACATCAAACCCTTAGCTCCATCGATCCTGAAAATGCTGTCTGTATGCTTCCACAGGAAATGGTTTGAAATTAATGCTGCTCGATTTCAATGGTGAATATTACATTCTCTTTGTTATCCAGGTGAATCATCACCAAACATTATCTTAAAGTAAAAAAAGTGGAGAACCACAGTGCCTTTGATAGCGCCTGAATAGTATCATCAAATCATTACAGCTAAGGTAGGTCTTTCCATGTTACAAAATCTTGTGTGTAATAATCTGCCACAAGCGACACGCTTCCTTTCTTTCTTTACTAGAATGCGGGCAGATATCCAAGGGGAATCAGGGATTGACTATCCCTTAGTCAATTATTTTTCCAGTCATGACGTCAATGTTGTCTGCCTTTTCGTACCATTGATCACTTATTCTGTTTGGTTTGGGTCATTTCTGTTCATAACAGCAACCATATTTGGTGCCAATGGCTGTTCCGTGCGATAGTTCCAGGAGACATGCCACTAGAAGTACCTCTCAATTTACTGATAATCTTATATCATCAGACTGTTTCGTTTTATTTTGGACCCTTCGGCTGGATGCACCTACATTCTAATGTTGAACTTGACACCAGGATTCGAACCCAGTCCAGTCCGTGACAAACGTCACCGCGTTTACCACTCGACTACTGAGTCCAGACATTCAAACTTGTACAGTCCGCTCAGGATGTACGTAGAGCAACAGTCTAAACAGCTTTAGTTCATAACAAATCAACGAGATGATACAAATTAATTTTTAGAGGCATATTTTTTTTACAGACTAGTAGTGGGTGCTGCACTCGAGCACGTCAAAAAAGTTAACTCAGAATTATTATCCCTGATATAAAATAAGAAACTCTTTAGATGCTCTTCCTCAGCCTTTGTGATCTGTGAAAGAGTTACTCGTTTCCGCATTCCTGGGCATCTTACTAGACCAGGCACACAGCTGTGTTTACTTGGTTTGGTGCGCACCAAACCCTCAGTGGTGAAAAATCCATTTTGTTTAGGCAATTGTATCAAACGATTTCTCATTCTTTTGCATTAGGTGTAAACTTGTGGTTCCCTATTTATTGGTATGTCTTTATTATGACCGTCATCGAGTTTTTTTACATGCGATGTTTTGTGATCTTGGTTGTTATATGCTATCTGCTGTGATTGTCTTCACTTTATATCAACAGACTTCAGGGGATTATTACAAATCACACTGGTCCGATGTCTTTGTCTGCCTTCACTTTAGCGATTGGCTCAAATCGATTTGTTGTAGATGGAATTCTCTTAAACTGACGAGATTTCAGACCCTTTGCATAAGAAACTTACTTAAAAGAATAATTGTAAAATTTTTCTTCTCATTTTGGCTGTAAAGTGTAGGAAAATTGTTGTAAGTTTGTACCTCACACTTTTGTGTTGAATATAACATCACCACTTGTGCTGGATACGATGTTATTACTAATGTGTCTAGGGAAACAGTGTGTTGCTGCGTACTACATATCGCTATACCGAAAGAAGATTACGTTTGTGACAGCATTTTAATTATAGGTTTTACATAGGCTTTATATAAGTTTTATATATAGGCTTTTACATGAGGTGCGAGCAGATTTCCTGTATTGCTGTGATCTACTGTTCAATATGCGTTTCTAAAATGACTTATTTCATTGTCTATTTTCTAGCTGCGTTTACACAACAATCTTCACGAGGCTTAAGTGCACCCGTATATGACTAAGTTACGTTTGCCGTATTACCAGAGCAACTTCTAACGATTGAACCCACTCTTACGAATGAGAAGAAATCAGAAGGCAATGAAGGACGGAAGAGAAGTTATATTTGATCGCGGATAGAGCTTCAATGGGATAGCGACGTTTAGGCTGGCAAACTAGAGAGACAAGTGCTTCCCACGGCGCGGCGTGACGTGATCTGGTGATGATGCGTGACCCAGCGCCTCTATCTAGTAGTGTCCGCTAAAACAAACATGGTTAGAATCAATGTCGAAACCTATGTAACTACCTATTTCAGGGATTATTTATCGCTACAGCTCACTCCTCCCTAATGAGTTCCTGTTGACCCTATGACGTACCAGCCAAAGGATAAAACAAAATGCGTTAGACATTGGTAAACGTTCCTTTGATAGCTTGGATGTTGTGCAGCTTCTGCGCGTCAGTGCCTATGATGGGGGTATCGTCACATAAAACATTTGAACGAAATATAATCGTTCTCTTTTGCGTTGTTCTGTTCGTTTCCAGACAGCCTATAAATCCGAAATAGGAAAATTTTTAAATATGAGCATTTCATTAATATATGTATATATAAATCAATTTGGCGGCCAAATGCGGCTACGAAGACGCATTAAATGTCGACAACACTAATATCAATGAAAAAAGGTTTTTAGTACTTTTTTAAATTTACAAAAACGTGTAAATTGCATACCGTAAAGTTAAAAAAAGGTAGTTTTATTCAATTTTTTAAAAAAAGCCAATAAACTTTACAATACACAAAGTGGAAAATTGAAAAAATATATTAATAGACGTAATATTCGTTTAGGTGTTCTGGAAATCGTACATTTCCACCAGAACGTGTAGCTTTCGGTGTTATGGAGCTCTTCGAAATTTCCACTTGCTTGTTAATCAATTCTTGAAGCGTGGCGACTTCGTGCATGTCAAGGTTTGCGGATGTTGTGACAAGTTCGATATGGCAAGATTTACCTTCTACGTAAGCCGCTTTGAGGCGGTCAATCTTACCGTTCTTCTAGCGGCCATTCTTGTCCATCGTATAGTACTTTGTTTCTCGTTTTAAGACCTTGTATGGTTCTTCGTAAGTCTCGTTGAGAGGTCGGCGTAGAGCATCAAGACGTACAAGAACTACTATATTTTAAAGTGGGTAGGATGAAAGTGTCTGTCGATTGTTGCCGAGTCTAGAGTGGCTTAACTGAACGCATAGCATTTATAAGCCGGTTCACGTAAGAATTGATATCCAGGTTTGTCGGGGTGGAAGCGGTTTCCACAAACTCACCTGGTAATCAAAGAGTCGTCCCGTAAACCAATTCAGTCACACTGCACCCGACATCTTCTTTTACCATGCTTCGAATTCCGAGTAAGACTAGTGACAAATCCTCTGTCCACTGCGGGATGTTCGTAGCTGAAAGTGATGCTTTCAGCTGTCGATGAAATCTTTTTACCAACCCGTCAGATTGCGGGTGGTAGGCAGTTGTTTGGAAACGCGTTGCTCCAAGAAGTTTTGTCAGAGAGTGGAACAATCCAGATTCAAACTGACGTCCACGGTCTGTCGTTATTGTAGATGGACAACTAAAATTCGCTATCCGTCGTTCGACGAAAGCGCGAGCAATCGTTTCACTAGTGATGTCTTTCAGTGGACTCGCTTCTGGCCAGCGTATTAAACGGTGTGATCAATCGCTTTGATCAACGAACTTTTTTGTCTTTTCTGTCAACTCTTCCTATCAAAACTGCCACAACAGGTTTAAGCAGTTCTGTTAACGTTTAATAACAACTCAGTAGATAAACCAGCTTCATCTGATGTTCGAATTATCAAGATCACCAGAATTTGCGACAATGAGGTTTATTCCATCACTGTAAAACCTCATGCCACCGAAAATGACGTGACGAGATTGTGTGATGCTCTTTTTCGTTTTCTTGATCCGCAGGAACGACACCGACCGAACGATTCTCGTCAAAGGAGTTTATCACGGAGAAGATCGTCGTCTCAACCTTGACGAAGCGGAAACTGACAATGGTGTTGGTACCACGACACTAATGGCAAAGATTCCAAGAAGTGTAAAGACTCTTGATGTTTCCCTCACCACAAACCCACTGCTGACGCATCGGGAAACTATCCCACGTTAGCTACAACTGTGCTGGTGGAAACAGCCTCCTGTTATTCATCACTGACGTGATAACGAAGGTTGGCTACCTCGTCGATACTGGCACAGATGTCAGCTTCCTTCCCACAACTTCAACTGATCGCCAACTACAAACAGCCGATGGGAAACACATTTACGTATGCCAAACGATATGTCTACTTGAACGCAGATTTACTAAGCCACCACAACTTGCTTGTAGACCCTAGTAAAAAGAGACTAGTGGATAGTAACAAAAATCTCTACATTTCTTGGAACCGCTGCTACAAGTTGTAGTTCATGTCCCCTTCGTTTTAAACACTTAATTAATCCTTATTTTTTAGCCGATACTTGACAAGTATCTAGATCTGAATAAGGCGTCATCGAAATTATCATGTGTAACCAGCAATGTTACACATCACATCACGACTACAGGTCAACCTATATTCTTCAAAGCGCGCCGACTCGCACCCGAAAAACGAAGGATTGCAAAAAACGAACTCGATCATATGGTTGACCTGGGAATAACCCGCCCATCCTGTATCCCATAGTCATCTCTATTACACATGGCCCCGTAAAAAGGCAGCAATTATTGGTGTCCCACCGATGATTACCGACGTCTCAACGCCCAAACTACGCCCAATCGCTACCCATTATCACACATCCATGTTTTAACGGCCACTCTGAAGGAAATGACAATATTTTCGAAAATCCACTTGGTACAGGCAACAACCAAATACCGATGTCTGAAAACGACTTGCCCAAAACTGCCATCGTAACTCCATTGGGCCGTTACGAATTCCTCTGAATACCTTTCGGGTTGAGAAATGCAGCACAAACATTTCAACGTTTCATCGATGACGTGTTCCGTGGGCATGACTATGTCCATGCATACGTCGACGACTGCTTGACAGAAAGCCCAAATGGGGTAACACATATGAAACATTTAGACAGTTTTTAGAAAATCACCACAATATGGCGTTTCCATATATTTACAGAAATGCCAAACTGGAACAACCTCGTTGGACTACCTGGGGCACCCTATTGATGCTAATGGTATACAACCCCAAAAATACAAGGTGGCGGTTATTCTGGAGTACCCGAAACCAACCACCATTAAGCAGTTGCGAGCTTTCAATGGATTGGTAAGTTTTTACAGACGATTTATACCGATCTGTGCATCTATCATGAAACCATCGAAGGTTGGAAATTTATAATATTTACCGACCATAAACCACTGACGTTTTCTATGAATTCATCTTCAGATAAGTACTTTCCGCGAGAGTCGCATCATCAAAACTACATTTCACAGTTTTGTACTGGTAATGAGCGTTGATTGAGAGGGCTTATGTCCAACTTTATTTCAGGACTACCTCACATACGTTGTTACTATTTACCAGTGCTTGCTACTGATGAGCAGGCAGTGAATTCTGGATTCCTTTTTTAAGCAGTAGAACTTGATGCTACTTTGCTTTCCGTAATGATATGATGTTCTGGCACCTTTGGTTCGCCTAAATAACCAGGGATCCAAGTGACAGATGAGGAATCTTACATTAGTCAATTGGATGTTGCTTCAAGCAAAATCATCAGTTGCTCTGTTGTGTCACTTTAGGCCTGCATTCTCAGAGTCAAGTGTTTGTTATTGTGCCTAGTGTTGTCCCAACCTGGTAGTCTAAGTCTAAATCGTTTCTAGGTTTAGACCCTGCAGATAGCAAGGTAGGTGAGCGTGCCGCTTCGATGTTTATGTGTCATTGTATTCATCAGACATTAGTGAAGTATTCAGCCTTAGGTCCAGCGATAGCATACTATGTAAAAGATAATTTTCAAGATTTTCATTGGTTCCTCCTGGCTGCAAAATGAGCTGCACCGGATGCTTACGCTTTTGTCACATATTAGACGACCTTTAGTTTTCATCATAGAATATAGTTCACGAGAATCTTCGAGCTGTTAAAATTTTAGAGAGTTTGTGCCTCAAAGCAAAAAGTGATTATACTGGACTTAAGTCTTGAAAGTTTTTGGTTCGAAATTGTTACTTTTCAAAGGTAACATACACAAACCAAATCTTTAAGCTGCCTTGAGAGAGACCGGTTCATTTGAGTTATGCGTTACAGGGGATGAAATTAATTTTACTTATCCAAGTGGCTTTATTAATCCAATACACTGTTTGTGATTACTACAATGTGCTTGGAGTATCTAGGTCTGCTTCTCCACTAGAAATCAAAACTGCCTATAGGAAACTGGCTAGAAAGTGGTAAGTTCACGGTGCGTATTTAGGTTTACGTATGACAAATTTACAGGCATCCCGACAAAAATCCTACTGATAACGCAAACAGGAGGTTTATTGAAATAAATGAAGCCTACGAAGTAACGTTATTCCTAATAAAACTTTTCTAAATCATTTTTACCTTACAGGTACTCTCTAATCCGAAGAAACGTCATGAATATGACACTTTTGGAAGAGTTCATTCAGATGGGAGCTCACCTCCTCCTGGACATTTTCCTTATCGTCATGAATTCGTTCACTCTCCTTTCGAAGAGCTTTTTGATTTCTTTCCTGGATTCACTCGTGCTCCACAATTTTCCATCAATGTCGTTGTAAGTCTTAAAATTATCTGACAGAATATTAAGGATGTAACTAATTCTCCTCTGACTTGAACACGCTTTATATAGATCAGTTGCTTACTTCGTAGTCATCTCCATGTCATGCATGGCAAACTGTAGGTAGATATGAAAGTGCTGTTCGCATACATTGGAGTCATCAAATACATATTTGTAATGTAGTGCGTAAATTATTAAGCAAGATGGAGAAATCAGTTGATAGCATTGTAGTTAGTTAGAACATTTTGCTACTTATGCATAAACTCCTGCTGCCTCGACGTCCAAGAGCGGTTGACATTTAATTAGGTTGGAAATGAATAAGCAGATTGTGATGTAAATGACCCGTATGCTTTCTCCAACGCAAGCGATAAGTTATAGATGTTGAGCATAATGACGAGTAACCTATTTTAGTGGGAAAATTTATGTTTCTTTTCTTTTAACCTTCCAGTGTCTATTTTTGTGCACTTTTCAGATTACCATTATTGTTGATCCTATTTCGTCTCCTTTGCTCATCTTATTGCTTTATCCTCTTGCCATAGTGTTGTATGTTGCAATATGCCTCGTGGTCGTGTTCATTATTTTACCAGACTGCTACTCTTGGTTTATTTTTATTTTCAAGGTACACACTTTAAGTTGCTTTAAGATTCTACACCTGTTTATCTCATTAACTCTATTCCCTTTGTTTCAATCTTTGCGTATCTTCTCGAAGTACTCCTTGTTTTTTTTGCTGCTTATGAAAGCTGCCGTCTGATTATCGTAGTTTTAATTTTAATAAGCACCGTTAATTTAGTTCACCATGTCAGCGATTAGATTTCATTTTAAAGTTTAGTTTTGACGATTCTATACAATGTTGAACAATTATGCTTTAGTGTGTAATTCGTTTTTTTTACTTTGTTTTAAGAATATCGATTTTCGAAGCTATCGCTTAATCCATCTTCCACGGTCTCGAACAGTACCTTTATTCATTTTTGGTTATTCTGATTTTTGTTTTCCTTGCCGTCAAGTTCGCCCTATTTGGTCACAGTTAGCAGATGAGCTTACTTCGTTGGGGGTAACTGTAGCTAGTGTCAATTTAGAACACGATTCAGCATTACGTGATGAGCTACGCGTGTTACATGTTCCAAGTGTGACGATAATTGTTGATGGACAGGTTAGTTTTTAAATGTTACCTCTCTATTGTTTATTATATTATCAATGAATATATTTATATAAGTTATCGAAATATTTACTTTGTTTATTCACTTGTTTGGTTTATTTTATCTTCAGTTAATTTGATTACAAAGCGTTTGTTTTTGTTAATACTTTTTAGTGTAATATCGTGGTGTGCATTCTCTAGGTTTAAAGCATTCATCGCCTTCGATTAGAATGGATACAATTTTTGGGTAAAGGTGACTAAGTATATAAGTTTTCACGTAACCAAGCTGAGTCACAAACATATGACAAGACATAGCTACTATTGAACTATTTAAATGATTCTCATTAAGGTAAAACTATCCTATGTATACAAGAGATATGTTCCAGGTAACATCTATTATCAAATAGCAAATTGTTTTCAGGATAAAGACGAGTGCCTTTAAGCTTTGCATTGGAGCTTAACTTGACTAAAAACCGGGTAGTGGTTGCATTATACATTATTACAAAGTAGGTGCTGGATCTAATATTGCCCAAATAAGAAAACTTGCAAATTAAAAGGTTAATAATTCGGGAATTTCTGTTCTCTATCACTTACGAATTGTAATACATCAACTAAGCATGTATTTGTGTAACTGACTTTGTACTTAGGTTACGAGTACTATCTGACCGTTCTGATTTATTTATTTATCACTGTCATTGATTTGTATAATCTACCAGCAAATGAAAAAAAATGTATTTGCTTATCACCCAGTCATCGACAACGTTGAATCTGGTGTATATTTGCTTAGGTGTGTTTGTGGAAAATATAGTTCAGTCATAAAAACAACTAGAAAATAATTTTAATTTAAAAGGTTCATCTTGCTATTATGAACAATGGTAATGAACTACATCGGTATCTCTTCTCAATTTTCTGATCCATATCTATTAAATTCTCAAGACTAAGCGACAAAACCTTCAGGACCCTAACGATGGAGTTGCTAATCTTATGCAGTCGTCTTCCACACCATAACTTTATGTTATTTAGCTGATCATCTTTTGATCTTTTCACTCAAACATTAGCAGATCGTGAAGCCTGCTTTGACGAAATCCACAAAACATACTTAATCCACCAAACTTTGTGTTTGAATTTTGTCATATCAATAGAACCATCGTCACCACTTTTTGATATTACGTTTATAGTTTGATCACTAGATCAAGCAATATTTCCGATGTAGTTATAGTCGAATACTTGGGCATTTCAAATCCTCAGTGCAATTAACTATAGATCCAACACAAAACTTTGTATAGAATTTATAGGAGCTTGATTTAGTTAATCTTTATCACATTAAAATAATTATATGCAAGTTATATTCCACTGTAAATCTTATGACATTTAATTCTATTAACTAATTAAGTGTGATATTATACTCATTTAGTAAAATAATCATTCATGCTAATCTTCACAAAGTTTGTTCAGTTGATAAATTCTAACTAATCACTATAATTTGACAGGTATATGAATCACTATACTTAAATAATTGGAAAATCGTATTGCTCTCTACTACTTATTCTCCTTACAAGATTCACCTTCTGGGATATCCATTGCTGGGAGAAGACGAAGTTGTGGTTTCCGATATCAAGTGTAGTATCAGTGATACTCGTCCTTCCTAACTGCGTCATATCTGTTAATCGAATCCACAACAGTACTTTAATTAACCTCGGAAAGACAAATACAGTCCTTGCAAATCGTCATCTTGAAAGTGCGGGATGGTTTCATCAAGGGGTTGTGTAACTCGTTATCTTCTATCGCTGATTGTTCTAGCTTATAATAAAGAAAAAATCTTATTGTAGTAAACACAGGAATTAATTTGATTAATATTACATCTGAAATCATAGCTTCAATAATTATCGGACGCCTAACTAGGGCTCGTGAACTGCAAACCTGTATTTCGGTTGGTAATGGCTGTATTGATCAAATATTTGTCTTTCGTTGGTTTTAGGACATTAACATACTTGCAGTAGTCCCACATTTACGATATTTTATAAGTTGAAACCAAACTCGACTCTGTGGACCAAAGTTCAGTGTCAGTGTGTGTGATTGGAAAAAATAAACCTTATGAAGGCTTCCGACTCGAGCACGATTAGTCGAGTCAAGGCTTGTAACGAATTGTTAGGAATGGTCTATGTCAACGACTGAACTAAAGACATGGAGTGAATCAGTTAATCTCATCAACTAATTCACTTATCTTGGAATATTAATCAGCCCTATTAGGTTGGTATCTATCGATGTCTCTGTACAGATTAGGTAAACTTGTTGTTGTGTATTTTCATCAATTGAGGTGTTAGCGTTATTTATGACGTATACGCAGCTACTGCCTGCCTCGACGCACTGCGTCGACTGTTGCGGAAGCAGGATTGAAAAAGTTGAAACGTGTCCAAACGAAAATATAATGTCAGTCCATAATGTTATTTACTGTTAGTCTGAGCCATTTTGGTAGGTGTAGACTACCTGGTTTGAGCCCTGGTGACTGTTACTAGTTGTTACTAGTGACTTGGCTCAGAATTGGTTTTGGTGACGCAAGTGCATCCATTCTTTATGTTACTTTTATTCCTTAGCTTTTAAAATTTTATATACCATCCTATTAATCCTTCCTTCTCTAATTGTATTCTTTTATGCATAATTTTCTATTATCTCTGGTGTTACTACTATTCTTACTGCTTCTTTTTACTATGTTGCTGTGATATAATGGTGTAATAACTGGAACCACTGCATATTATATACCAGACTACTTTGATTGTCACTGACTATGTAACTGACTACCTGGTAATGCAATAATTGAGTTATGTGTTTTATCAAATAAATTACACCTTCATTGCAGCAAAATTTCCCTGTCGTAAGATAATGTTCTTATCAAACCCGTTGTTCATTTTTTGTTTAAAATGATTCTTAGATTACTTATTACTCTCGTGGTGATTTCAGTCACAATAGTCTTATCGATGCATTGCGGAGTGCAACCATGAAATCAAATCCTTCACATTCAAAAGCTTTACCAACATTTCTGAGTACAACAATTGATACCCCATTAATACAAAGTATTAGTGATTATGATACATTTGTTAATACTTTTCACTATGGGTGGCGTCGTGATAGTCGACCAAGAATGCTGTTTATTAAACCTTTAGCTTTACCACCGTTACGTTACTGTCTAGCTGCTTTTAGAGCAGCAGATCACTTAGCTGCTGGTTATATCAATTCCGAAGCTGGCAATAATTATGATTTAGTTAAAAAATTCAATGTGAATCCAAATGAGGTTAGTTTAGTGTGTATATCTACAAATGTATGCATGTATAGTATGTGTCCATTTTTTTCTTTGTCAAATAATTATTACTGTATTTCACTTTTTTTGAAATGTTTGTTTGCCTTTGTCTAGTGTTTTCGTATGAATTTGCTAGTGTATTTTAAAGGTAGTTAGCACCACAAACTCATTGAAAAATGCATTATTTCACAAGAATTTAACCTGAATCTCCAGAAATAGATTTCTTTTTATAGTCATTTTAGACCTTTAAACTTCGCGTATATCATTAAATCAAGAGCTACAAAACTCGTATCTTTAGTAGCTTATTATCGGGAAACTACAAATCATATACTTACATTTTCCTCCTATATCGTCATTTGTCAGAGTGGCAATAAACCCTTTGCGCTCTTTTGTCTTTTCAGTAGGTAAAGGCATAGTACGAGTTTGGTTCAACTGTACTTTTTATTACGCATATATATATATATATATATATATATATATATATATATACGACTATAAACGTTCTTAGTTTTCCAGTGTTTATCTCAGGGAAGACTTTAATCAGATTTAAATATACTACTTTGAATTCTGAAGCTTTTTCTAACTCATTCAAATCCGATAGACAGGTGAATCTTAAAGATACATTTTATTGTAGTGTAAGGGGTCGCATAGATTGTTCAGTCCTATAGTTTTAAGTCATAGGCTGACCTTAAATAGCTATCAGAAACCAAGAATCATTTGATAACTTTTTTGTTTTAGCATGGGATTCCTCAGAAGCGCTTATCCGTGATCTCATTCAGGGATCAAACTAAAAACTGTCAAGTCTCGCAAGAAGTGCTTGACCCTCAGAATATTGAGTTAGCTTTAAATGGCTTACATTCCCGGTTTTGGTTAACTAGCGATATTGCTCGGCCATCATTCAGTGCCAGTGATGGTATTTTATGTCGAGCTCTACGTGTTTGGATCCAACTGGCTTTGACTTCTTACTGAAACCTCACAAATTCCCTCTTTGTGTCAATAACTAGTGTGTACATGATCATATTTTGGTATAGTAGCTTGGTTCCCGTTATGAACTGACAAGAATGAAAGGAATATTTAATACTAGATATAGGAGGACACTTGTATTGCTTTCTGTTTCGTCATCTCTTATCATGATGCACATCTCAAAATAAGACAGGATCTTACTGTGGTTCTTCAAATATTATGAACTGAATTTTACCTAGTTTTGAAACATTTTGCCTCTGGTAAATTTGAATATCTTATTGTTATTATTAACTCATTAACGAGGTGCAGGTTCGCGTACCTGACTTCGAGTCATACTCTGAGTATGAAGAATAGTTATGCTTTTCAGTTGTTCGAACAAAAGACAATCAAACGGAGGTCTAACGTACGCCTTATTGGCTGAGTCATGTGCTTCAACTACTGATTCTCCACTTCATGTGTGATGTACATGATAAACTTACACAAAAGCCACTGAATTGTACAGTTATTTTTGCTAATATAAATTTTTTTTTCAATCTTTGTTTTATAGGAGACTTTATTAATTTACCATGAAGATTCAGGCATACCTGTCTTTCGTCAATCAGCTACAAAGTTGTTACCTACTGCATTAGATAATGCAATGCTAGCTTACAGTCAATTACAAGTGCCTAGAATATATAGTCGTGCACGTCTCTTAGATTTATGCCCAACAGATGGTAGTAAACCATCTAGTAAATATGCATCGGAATCAGATAAACGTCAAACTCAATTTATGCATAGTACTAGTGATTATTCTAATCACTATCATTTATGCTTAGTTTTATTATTAAATTCAAAACAATCAAATGTTGAACAAATACATAGTTTAGGTGACATTTGGTTAATTATGCTACGTCGTACACTGCAATTATCTCAAACAGATTTATTGAAATTATTTCACACTAATCAACAAAATTATCATTTTATGCCTGTATATATCTATGTGGATCGTCAGATTAGTTTAATGGAAACACTAAGTCAATCTTCTACATGTTTAAATGAATCATGCAATTTACTTAATAAAGGTGAGTTTACAAGAATATCTTAATGTTTATTTGTTATGCATGCATTTTTAGTTTGTATCTTCATTTATAATATATCAGTAATGTAGATGTAACTCAAAGATGGACATAACACTCTGTCAATACAATCAGCTCAGAATGCACGTATGGCAACGGAGGTTGATCAAATATACACTATGTTATCAACAATGTGAAAGTACAAATGCAAATTATGCTCATTTATATGCTGGTTTTACAAGCGTGGCTGTCTTAACCCAGTAACTTGGTAGATATTGTGGTCACTGTTTAAAGCAGTTAAGCTGGTTTCAAGCTCTTACGTGGAGATAGTGTATGTCTGCATCCTAGTGCATCTTAGCGCTGTCACTACGACTACATTACGAAACTCGTTACTAAAAATATACTAATTGAAGCGTTAGCTTAGTTTTCCGACCTTACTACCTTGATAGTGATAATACTAAACAACAGCACGTTTGAAAACTCGTAATGCCAACTGTCCTGGAATGTAACGACAATAAGGTATTTTCCTTAAACAGCTAGAGTATGAGCAATATTGTGTCACAATGGAAGTAAAAGACTTTAGAAGGTCTATCTTAAACTTAACGCATCTCACCATATCTCGCAAATTTTAGTCACTGATACCGAAACCTGGAAGTACGGAGAGTGAATTTCGGAAACTACTAGCATGAGTAAAGTGTGTGATTATCCTCAGACTTTCATTTTTAACTCTATGGTCACACTTTTAGGTCACCAAAACTATTTTTAACTCAGTTTCACTTTCAAGTACCTCAAGAAGAAATTTCATTCTGCCATGTGAGCTGCTGGGAAGTAGCAACCTATCTAATTCCTCCAACAAGATTTTCACTCATCTCGTGTCAGTGGCTACAAAACTCAAATTTCGATCAGTCAATTGTAGATTAGAACTCCTCTTCGCTCATTTCGGTCTAGCGAGTTAATGTAGTATGATGATCATTTATCTGTTTAATTAAACGCATAAAATTTGGTATGTATACCCACCAAAATTGTACACTTTAAACAATTAAGAAAGACTATATTCTTTATAAATATAAATCACCATAATTGTTAGTGAGCTCGGATACTACTCAGGTTTCCAGACTAAAGCAAGTGGTTGTCTTAGAGGACCTGTAGCCTAACGTTTGATCTCAGGGGGTTAGTCTACAGGGCTATGGAACATTATCAGAAGATAAAGTTCCACGGAAGCAGACGACCAAAACAAGTTCATATGCCATAAATTCCACCAGGATCTTAGGGCGTATGCTCACTATTAGTTTGGAATCAGAATTTTTCAACTCCCCAAGCTAAGCCTTTATTGTTCACTAACCTGATTTGGGTTCCAAACTTTCTCTTTTGAACTCTCACTTCTGTAAACAACACGCCACTAGCATGAAGGCACTAAGTATAACTTTTATGATAGAAACTAATAACGTGGCTATATAGGGCGGAGTAGCATTTTTAGAGGGAGAGCAAATTTTCCCTATTCACGGAACCAACAAGTCATTTTGGGAACAGTAGAAATAACATTATTAGGTGCTTTATTCAGTATTATATGTTAAGTAAAAAATGGTATTTCTACAACTTAAAGTTTCAAGAAGCTACTCTTTTTCTTTTTATATTTCTGAAAAGGTACATATGAGTAACGTAATTATGTATATATATATATATATATATATATATATATATATAATGATTAAACAATTTGTAATATAGCTGCATCTCGTTTTGCCAGAAGGTATTCAAAGGGGAAGCTGTGAATTAAGTGGGTGTTGGCTTATATTTGTTTGAATAACATACTTCTCGTTGTTCTGAATATATCTATACTTATAACCACATTCAGTAACATCGAATGTTTCAACTCTGATTCTCCTGATTGCCTTCAGTGCTCTACTCAACACAGCATGGTCTTTTTTTAATTAAGAGGAAAATAATGGCGAACATTATGAAATAATCGGCAGTATACGGTAATTTACATGTTGCAGTGATATGCTTCTAGTAATATCAATGTAAGTGGTGTCCTTACCTAATAAAGCAACCGAATAGCCTTTGATGTTAACAAAACATGTGAAGATTGAAATGGATACAAGTTACACCAAGATATGTGGTATTTGGTATAGTTTTTATTACGGAATCTTCAGTATTTCCAATGTCATGGAATTTCACAAGGGGTATAGAAGCCCTTTCAACAAATAACATCGAAGTTAACAGTTTGACATTCGATAAGGTTAGATATAAGGCTATTCAAAATAGATCACCTTTCAACATTCGCTGCTCGTAAACCATTCATTTAAGAATAATTAAAGGAGGAAGAAACGGGGATCATACGATCGTCTGGATATGTAACAGAGGTATTTCTTGTTGATGATGGCAGGTCGTGCTATAAATAGAAGAAAAGCAAAGGTGATAGATCAAAACATTTCGGTGCATCATTTCCTTCTAATAAGTGAATATAACACTTTTCTTTACACTCAGTATATTGTTCTCTTCCAGATTCATAAGAAAACAATCGGTTGGTTATCCAGCTTTCAGTGTTAATACTCGCAAATTCTGCTGGTAAATATAGGTCTTGGAACAGAATTGAAGACATAGGTATAATTAAGAAACGTCTATTGGGCATATTTTTTTTTTACCATTTTCAAAACTATGCACTATATTTTGATGTAAGATAACTACTGTATCTAGGGTGCTCTTATTGTATCTGTAAACCAAATCATATGAACCGATATACTCTATTGGTGTAGGCTGAAGTTTACATAGTAATAGTCACTTCATTGTTTTAGGATAAATTAATGTTATGGATTTAACACTTTTAACAATAGATTCACTTTTAGTCATTAGTATTGTCTTCACTGTCTCCTTTTTTTTGCATAATATTATTCGAAAAAGGTTTCCTTAAGGATACTAAGTAATAGTTATTTTCATTTTTCCCCAGAACTTCAACATATTTCTTAAAAAAGAGTATTAATATGTCATTAGACTCTACAGATTATGATGAATTAAACACCTTCAGATATGCATCAGTTATACTTTTTGTATTACTTAGTACTAAAATTCCTTCGTTGTTTTTTTTTCTATTCTTATTACTTTAGATAATGTAGGCCGTTTAGCGTTAATTTGGCGTATCAGTTCAACAGAAACAGTTTATCAACTTCTTCCTATTAATTCTCTATCTCATCCTAGAATACATTTAAATGAGAGATCATATAAACAAAATGATTATAAAAGTATAATCATAAAATCTGTAGAACAAATGCATTCTGCTTTAATTAATGACTTAACAAATATTCTTAAAACAATAAGTAATGCATCAAATGAATTGACTTATTCAATAGATAAGTTATCTCAATGGTATCTACTTAAAGATTGTATCATTGAAGAATTAATGATTGATGAATTAATTGCTTCGATATGGATTAGAATGAGAAATAGGCTATTACAAATTCTAATTGACAGTGGACATTGGATTTTTGAGTAAGTCAATTTAGAATTAAGGTGGTTTTAGTGAAGATAGGTATTATGTTTAATTGTTTGTATTTGCTACAAATTAATGTTAGTTAGCTAGCACTGTATGTAACCTGACATATGTGTACATCAGTCCAAGTTGCCACAGCCTAAAAGCACCGCAAGGTTGACAACAAATCAGTAGGAGTAGAAGTTACTTCAGTGATAATAATAATGAAAGTGAACATATAGAATATGCTTCAATGAGAAAGAAATGGAGCGTGAAAAGAAAGCTGTGAAATGATTTTATGCTCACTATTTAAGGGAGGATAAAGAGTTGATTCGGTATCACTGGAAAACAGACAACACTGGACGACTATTTTATCCTAGTATACGGTTCTTCAGCAGTGTGCACCGTTGGTTATACCATTAAAGTGAACCCAGAGCTTTCAGGTTGACGAACGCCTAACCCTCTGCACCACTCGGCTGACCATCTGAATGCTCCTTCGTTTCCAACGATACCAAACCAACATCAATCTGTGGCGAATACAAACAGCTAAATCGACTTTATCATTCATTATATAAGCGTATGTGTGTTTGTGTCTTCCTTCCTAGTAGGCTGCATCTCATTGTATTTTGCTTCTTAATCATTCCTCATATTAGTAATGTTGTCCTTTTTTTGGTTTCTCTTTAATAGTCTTGTAAACCACCCATTGGCATTCGTTTTCTCAAGTTTTACAATTATTATCAGCTTATTACTATTCAGTTTTATTTCAACAATTGTACAAGCAATGAAAAACGAGCAACGTCAAGATGAGCATAGTACTGTGAAATCTCATGAAAAAGGTAAATCTAATACTTCATCGTCATCATCATCATCAACAGGAAATAATGATAATAATAGTAGTCAATTTAAATTTACTGAAAGGTGAGTTATTGTGTTACATTGTTTATACTTTCATTTATTGCATTCTGTCCCACTTTAAAGTTGTTCCTGTCAACTTGTTGATATCTGGTAGATTATTATGAATGATAAATGAATAATGTTGTGTTATGTTTTAAGGTAGTTAGCAGTAAACTGTGCCTTACCTAGTTTTTATTATTAGCAATGTGTACCTGATTTCCTAGGAGAACAGATATTTATTCATGGATTTGAACCCACCATACCTAAATTCATTACTTACGCACGTTACCCCTCACAGAGGAGCATAGGCTGCTCACCAGTATTCCCCATTGAACTCTATCCTAAGCAATCCTTTCGAGATGTTTCCAGTTGCTGTTCATCCTTTTAATATCTGCTTCCGATTTTCGATGCAGTGTGTTCTTTGGCCTTCCACTTTTCCGTTTCCTAACAGAATTCCATGTTAATGCTTGTCTCGTGATGCAGTCTGATGATTTCCACAATGTATGTCCTATCCATTTCCAGCGTCTTTTCCTAATTTCCTCTTCGGCTGGAAGTTGATTTGTTCTCTCCCATAGTAGACTGCTGCTGATGGTTTCCGGCCAACGGACATTCAGTATCTTGCGTAGACAGTTGTTTATAAATACTTGTACCCTTCTAATGATTTTTGCAGTAGTTCTCCACATTTCAGCTCCATACATCAGGACTGTCTTGACGTTCGAATTGAAGATTCTGACTTTGAGGTTGGTTGACAGTTATTTGGAGTCCTATGTGTGTCCTTCAACTGTAGGAATGCTGTCCTTACTTTGCCAATCCTTGCCTTTACATCTGCATCGGAGTCTCCTTGTTCATCGATGATGCTTCTCAGGTACGAGAAAGTATCCACTTCTTCTAGAGTTTTTTCCATCAAGTTCAGTTGAGTTGATGCTCCCTGTGTTATATTTAAGGATCTTGCTCTTTCCTTTCCCGACCGTGCTGCTACCTTGACGTGGTGGTCGGGCTTGCCTATCGTGATGACTCAATCAGGCTATATTGGCTGGAACAATCGTTCCTCTAGGTCCTACCCTGCCAGGCAGATCGGTTGAAGAGCGGTGGGAACAGAAGCAGCAAATATAGGGTCCGAGGACGAAGTCGTGCTGCCGGCTGTACAGGGGTGTGACGGCAGTAAGGTGTTTTCTTCGGACAACCAGCATAGCAGCGATGCTGCCTTCCCACTAAGGAAGGGCGGGATTAGAAAAGGTCGACCCTAAAATTGCGCACCTCACCTTACTCCATGAATTTCCGTTCCGACAGTAAGGCCTCAACAAGTACGGAGCTACAACAACAACGAAAACCTCTCTCAAAAAGGCCGTGTGTGACCGGCCTCAAGCAGTTGTTCCTTGGGCACTGCAGTCACGCTCCCAGGTCTTTCAGACCAACCCTAACACATTTTGCTTTTCAGGTACATCAAGAAGAACCCTTCCACAGCGTGGGCAACTGGGAAGAGATAACCACTCTCATACCGCTAAGAACACGCAAGATCACCGCCATTTTAATCAAACTCCTTCTTCTATTCCTAATGTTTATCCTGCTCCAACCTTGAAGCCTAAATCCTTATCTTCCACTTCCTCCTGTGTCATTAATGTTAACGATTCCGGCCCACGAAATAACGTCCCGAGCATACTAAGACCACGCTCCAGACTTCACATTGGTGCATTCAATGTACGAACCCTGTGTCAAATAGGGCAACAAGCCTTCCTAGCTAGGGCATTACAATCCCGCATCATTGATGTATGTTGTGTCTCCGAAACACGCATACAGGATCCTAGCGTGGTCATTCACTTGAACTCACCTAGTCAGAGTGAACAACCTTCGAGATACACTCTTCGTTTATCTGGCGATTCAACAGCAACTTCTCGTGGGCTCGCGTTAAGTATGAAAGCAGAACAGGCACTTCTTGAGTGGATTCCTGTCTACAGTCGCCTATGTGCCGTCCGACTAAATGGTTCAGTAAGAACTCGGAGAGATAGGGACACAAACCGTTGTCTTTTCGTTGTTTCTGCCTACGCTCCCACCGACTGCAGCCTGGATGAAGTGGAAGATGAATTTTACAGAAAACTTTCTGAACTACTTCATAGGGCCAAAAACTCAGATTTGGTAACCTTGGCTGGTGATTTTAACGCCCAGATAGGTAGCTTGAACCAATCTGAAAGACATTTAGGTGGATGCTTCAGTGTTCCAGCTCAGAGAACGGATAACGGCGACCGTCTTCTGCAGCTTTGTTCAGATAATCGGTTATTTCTAGCCAACACGAACTTTAAGCATAAGGAGCGACATCGTTTAACATGGCGACCTCCTGGCCCTACTTAACGGTGGACTCAAATAGACCATATTGCGATTAGTCACCGTTGGAGAGGCTCGATAAAAGACTGCCGATCTTTCTGGAGTACATGTTTGGATTCCGACCACGCTCTAATGCGAACACGCGTTTGCTTGCGTCTTATCGGGCGAAGTAAAACTACCACAGGAAAACCTTTTAGAATTCAGTTTAGTAATGAAACAGCCAAGATTAAATTCCAGGAACAGCTAAGGAATCACTTAGGCAATTATAAAGATGCGTCGTGACTACATACTGCTTGGCAAGATGTTCAAGCTGCTGTGGCATCTACAATGATATCTATCAAGGACTTAAATCAATATGTCAAGAAAAACCAATGGATCTCAATGGCTTCTGTTGATTTAATAGACTCCCGAAGACTTATTCCGTCAGCCTCCGAACATGATGAGGAGCGAAGAGTAATCAGTTATAAACTAAAAAAGTCTGCGAAACGACCGTGAGTAGTGGTGGGTAACGAAAGCAAAGGAAATGGAAAAGGCAGCGGCGATATGTAACACTAGACAACTTTTCAAGTTGACAAAAGAAACTGGGGTTAAAGAATCCAGCGTTAGTGAGACGATTTCCGAAAAAGATGGAACGCTTATTAGCTCTTAGTTTAGACGTTTAGAACGATGAGTTGAACACTTCAAGGAGCAGTTTAGTTGGCCTTCAGCTACTCTAAGACTTCCCACTATTTCGAGACAGCCAGAATGGAAAGTCGACTTAGGTCCCCCGAATCCTCTTGTGAACATCAACACGGATCCAAGTATATCCAGCTGACTAGTCCCAAATTGTATGAAACGGATATTCTTGATTTCACTTTCCAGCTACAGCTGTCACCTCTTGATTTTCGGTTATTACTAGTTACATTATTACTTACTGTTTTATTATTATATTTAGGTCATCTACATTTACTCCTGTTGTTGCCTTAAATCCTTCTACTTATGATCGTCTTGTTCGTGATGCACCTAAAGGTTTCAGACTTCTAGTGTTATGTGTTCGTGGCAGTACTAAAGATACGCGTTTACGTGATCAATTTGACTTTAAAACTCGTCGATTTTGGTAAGTTATTTTTTTCTGCGAAATCATTCAATATTTGTGGATATTTTGAATAGTTTGTTGTACTCATTCGATGTCTATATAGCTTCAGTGTAGTATTTAGTTGCTAGGGCAAGAAACTCGAGTTCAGTGTACTAGTCAGCAGTGGGAAATATTAATAGATTACTAGAATTTCATTGTATGTGTCCATGAGGCATTTTCCTACTATGAATACTTAACTGGACTAGGAAATGCCAGATCAAATGTGTAAGTTAGTTGATAGAACTGTTCACTGACTGAGTCTCATTATAAGTGTGTTACAATGCTTATCCACCGCCTACCTTGATGTATGATGCTTAAGTGATAAATGAGTTGGATGATATGTTCTGAACTTTTGAGTAAATAATATTGTTGATAGATATTACCATGCCAGTGTTTCTTACAGTTAATCATTCACCACGAAACTTCAGGTCGTGGATTTAATCTCTAGTACAGTCGTTGGTGCTCATTGTTGACGAGTTCTATACTGAAACAAAGTAACTATCTAGTGCTGCCTGGTTATCAACGGTATTCAGCCAAGATTAATCTATAACAAGTGCAAACAGCCATGCAACAGTCACTGCAGTTTTTGCACAAGTGAACGACTAGTCGGCCAGATATTTGGGAATGTTACCTTCAATTACCAGTAAAAACTCCGCCTGGAGCCTCCACAGGGTTTCTGCCGGTCCCAAGCCCGGATAAAGGAGGAGGGTTGGGCATGGGGTTAGCAACCCCATCCCGTAAAACAACTACCATACTAAAAAACAGCTTACGAGTAAAAATCTTTATAACCATTCTAACTCTGCCCTGGAAGTTGGAAGGACTAATATAACGCTTCATGGTGAAAGCCGAGCTCCTTCGGAAGCCATGAGGCCAATGCCCCCCCCTTCTGACAACCGGAGTAACAATTAATATACTTGACTGACCCCAAACAGCTGTCCTCTGGGCACTGCGGTTACACTCTCAGGTCATCACGACCTCCCCTAATCCTCTTTCTCTTTCAGGTTCCTCAAGAATGGCCCTTCCACGGTGTGGGCAACCGGGAAGTGATAACCACCCTCATACCTCTAATAGCACTCGAGTTCACCTTGTTCATGATCAAACACGTTCTCCATCTCTGGTCTCTTCTTATAACACTTCTTCTCCTACATTTTCTATGCGCGCCACTTTTACTGGTTACCCGAGTTCCCAAATTATCATACCAGGTCTCCTGAAGCCACGCTCTAAACTTCATGTTGGAGCTTTTAATGTGCGTACGCTGTGTCAAATCGGTCAACAGGCTGCCTTAGCTAAAACATTAGAATCTCTTGCAATTGATGTATGTTGTGTCTCCGAAACACGCATACAGGATCCCAGCATGGTCATCCGTTTGACCTCACCTAGTCAATCCAATGGAACTGCACACTTCACTCTTCGTTTTTCTGGAGACCCTACAGCTAGCTCACGTGGCCTTGCTAGTGTAGGCAAAGCACTAAGCTTACGGGCAAAACAGGCTCTTCTCGAGTGGATTTCTGTAGACAGTCGTCTATGTGCTGTCTGTCTAAATGGCACAGTACGAACTCGGAAAGATAGGGACACACGCCGATGCCTTTTTGTCGTCTCAGCTTATGCCACCACCGATTGCAGCACAGATGAAGTGAAAGACGACTTCTATATGAAGTTCTCTAGCCTCCTTCAGAAAGCTAAGCACTCAGACATAGTAATTATTGCAGGAGATTTTAATGCCCAAGTAGGTAGACTAAATCAGGCTGAAAAGCACTTAGGTGGGTTACTCGGCATCCCAGCCCAGAGAACAGACAACGGAGATCGTCTGTTGCAGTTATGTTCAGACTACCGTTTATTCTTAGCTAGCACAAACTTTAAGCATAAGGCGAGATACTGTTTAACCTGGCGACCCCCAACATCTACACAACGATGGATACAAATTGATCACATCGGCATCAGCTACCGTTGGAGAGGCTGTATAGAGGACTGCCGCTCTTTCTGGGGCACGTGCCTAGATTCTGACCACGCCCTAGTGAGAGCACGTATCTCTATGCGTTTTGCTGGTCGCAGAAAGGTCACATCAGGCAAACCCTTTAGATATCACTTTGAGTCTGAGAATGCTAAGATTGCATTTAGGAATGGTTTGGCTATGCATTTACTCGCCCATGACCAACAGATTTCCCTCGAAGTAGCTTGGAATGATTTTAAAGCAGGTGTATACGCAGCAGCGCTATCAGCATCTTACCCCAATCCAATGGTTATGAAAGACCATTGGATCTCTAGAACTTCTATGGAACTGATGGAGCCTCGAAAACTCATTCCAGCAGGCTCGGAGTATGATGAAGAGCGACGACAATTGAAACGTTGTCTGACAAAGAGTCTGCGTATGGATCGTGAACAGTGGTGGACAACAAAAGCAAAAGCGATAGAATCATCGGCAGCGGCGGGCAATAGTAGACAGCTGTTCCGACTTATTAAGGACACCGGTATCAAAAAATCGGCAGTTAGTGAAATCATCTCTGAAAAAGATGGGTCGATGAACTACTCTCAATCTAGAAGATTAGAACGATAGGCAGAACACTTTCAGGAACAGTTCAACTGACCCCAGCCACTCTTAGCTTACCCATATTCTCCAAGCTACACGAATGGAAAACTGACACAGGTCCCCCAACTCTCAGTGAAGTTGAAAACGTCATAAGTAAATTAAAACGAGGGAAAGCAGCAGGGCCTGATATGTTGTCTACCGATATCTTTAAGGATGGTGGTCTAGTTTTAGCGTGCAGGTTGACTGATATATTAGCCAAAGTCTGGGAACTAAACACCATCCCATCTGACTGGTCTCGATCGCTGATCGTTCCAATCTACAAAAAGGGACAGAAATCCTCTTGTGATAACCACAGAGGAATCAGTTTGACTAATATAGTATCTAAAATATTAGCCACTATAATCATCCGACGTTTAACTAACACTAGGGAACAACAGACTCGAGAAAACCAGGCTGGTTTCAGACCTGGCCGGGGGCTGCATTGATCACATATTCACCCTGCGCCAGGTCCTCGAACACAGACATATGTACCAACGCCCAACTATAGTTGTATTTCTTGACTTAAAAGCAGCGTTCGACTCTGTTGACCGTGAAGTCTTGTGGCAATGTTTGTCATTAAAAGGCGTACCTCAAAAGTACATTAACCTTATAAAGGCTCTCTACTCGGTCACCACTGGTCGAGTCAGAGCATATGGCGAATTGTCACGAGAAACTTCATCCTCAAGTGGAGTCCTTCAGGGTTGCCTCTTATCCCCATTTTTATTTAATTTCATCATAGATGTACTGTTAGAAATCTCTCTCACTTCTTTTAAGTCCTCTGGAATTAATCTCCTTCCAGGAGGCTCTCTTGTCGACTTAGAATATGCAGATGATATAGTCATATTTGGTGAAGACGCACACAGCATTCAAGGTCTCTTGAACACGTTGAGTAACAATGCAGACATATTTGGGATGCGCTTCTCCCCTCCCAAATGCAAAATGTTACTCTAGGACTGGCCTACTTCTTCCCCTAAATTCGTTATAGGGAGTGAAGTAATTGAATGCGTTGATCGCTTCACTTATCTCGGAAGTCTCATCACCCCTGGTGGGTCGGTGTCTGACGAAATCTCAGCGCGGATCCAGAAAGCTCGACTGGCATTTGCCAATCTACGGCACTTGTGGCGCAGACGAGATATCCGTGTCTCAACGAAAGGCCGGGTGTACTGCGCAGCAATCCGCGCCATCTTAGCATATGGCTGCGAAACATGGGCCATGAAAACTCAAGATATACGTCGTCTCCAGATATTTGACCATAGGAATCTTCGTAACATCGCTCGTATATCATGGAATAACCGGATTAGTAATAGTGAGGTTAGACAAAAGGTTCTTGGGAAACACGGTAAATCAGTCGAAGAGGTCATTAACCTTCATCGACTGAGATGGCTAGGACATGTATTGCGCATGCCCGATCACCGTCTACCCCGTCGCGCCATGTTAGCTAGGGCTGAAGTAGGATGGAAGAAGGTTAGGGGCGGCCAAACCAAAACATGGCATCAGTTCATGAAGACCTTGACTACTGGTCTAAGCCATGTAGGTAGATGTAGACTACCTGGTTGGGGTCCGCGTGATGATCGCAACAAATGGCTGGAGACACTAGGTGATATGGCTCAGAACCGGTCACAGTGGCGCAAGTGTATTCACTCTTTAACCTCATCTAGATCTTGAATTCTATTGTTATTTTCTAGACATCTTTACTTTACTCTTCCCTCTTGTATTCTGTCTATACGTTACCTCAACATTCTCGTAGTGCTATTGTGGTATGGCAACTTGAACCTACAGGCGTTTGTGCCCAGTTCTACGTTGATGATGATGATGAATTACCAGTAAAATCTTATTCAATGCAGAAGAGTATTAACTATCAGGATCCAACAAACTCATTCGGTGCAATCAGTCCGTTGATCATGAACAATGTAGAATCTTTCACTTATGGGAATACATCCGATATGCCACGGTACATTGGCATAACGAGATCAAATTTACAAGATTAACACTACAATGTGATTTAACGATACAAACGTACATACGAAAGGATGTTGGAACTTTGGGTGTAGAAGAATATAAAGAGTGGATATATTTGTACCACTATGAGCCATATCACTCAGTGTCACCAGTCACTGATCACGATTACCAAACTGACTCCAACCAGGTAATGTGCCAATACGGCTTAAACCAGCAGTCAAATACTTGACTGACTGATGACTTGTTTTGACGTATCAACCCCTACTTCTCTTCCATCCTACTCCTACTCCAGTAAGCATAGCGCGTTGAGGAAGACGGTGGTCACCCATGCATAACACATGCTCTAATCATCTCAGATGATGAAGATTTGCTACCTCTTCGACTGATTTGTCATGTTTTCCTGGTACTCTATGTCTAACATCAATATCAATTATTCCGTCATTCCATGATATACAAGCGATATTTCGAAGATTTCTATCACCAATTACCTTGAGCCTGCGCATATGTTCTATTTCCATGGCCTATGTTTCACATCCATTGGTTTAAACAGATCCGACTGCTGTTTTCTTATATGCAATAAGAAGTAATTTGACGTACTTTCAACATATCAAATTTTTCCTATACATTTCGAGATGAATTACGAATAAGAATTCAATGTAAACCGGAGTGAACTTGTAGAGTTACTAAATAACTTTATCGATGTACTAATTAGGCTTTTTTCTTTATTAACGAAACATACTGTAGTCAAGAAGGCAGGTATCATAGAAACTTTTAATGAATATTGCACTAATATACAGTACACATCAACTAAATGAACTAAAGGTGCTGGATATATACCGATCATACTGATAACTGAGAATGTCAGTATAACCCCAGCTATTTGATGTTAATGATATAACACAAGTGGTTTTACATGTTAAAAATAAGGACTGGAATAATCAAGAACGACAGTGCATTTTATGGGTAATCCAGTTTGGATGATTAAGTTTAAATGATTTACATAGAGATAGTGACAATCAATACAGTAAAATATCAGTACATTATATGGTTCCAACAAATATATCAGTCTAACCAAAGAGATGTTGTGACTACAAATACGTTCATAATATAGCTTGTTTAATAGGAGTATGTTGAATCAACATACCTCAGTTAGCCACATTTATCAGCACTTTCTGTTGTACGTCTTATCGGAAGATGCTTGAAGCTATAAATAACTTGTTGAAGTTCTAGTATTAACCGATGTACTTAGTGAAATGTTAAGTTTGAGACTAACCGAATTATAATATTCTAAATCTTACTACTATACTATATTCTTTAATAATGTTTCTATCTTGTCACCATTAGTGGAAATCAAATTCAACGTGCCTGTATTTCCATGGATCGATATTCCGGTTGGCTTGCAAAATTACTGGAATCTACAAGATCTAATTTACCAGTACATATTCGTTCTAGTAAAACTATGAATGATAATAATGGTAGTAATAAGGGAATATTATATATTAATCCAGTGAATTGTGTTGGAACAGTTATTGCTGTCAATGGTTATCGACGATATTTCAATCTTTATCATCCTTTGATTCCAGGATCCCTGAGTAGTTCTGATGAAAATTCTGTAAGTGATGAATAGTTCTAAAATCAGTATGTAGAATGGTATAGTGTTTTATTCTAGCTTGTCTTACTTGGTACTGAGGATCATTTTCCAGTGTATTCAGCTTCACATTAAACGAATAAAAACACTCTCTGGATGCGTTTTGTTAAGAATGAATGTTCTTACAATGTTATTTTAAGCATTTCACATTCATAACTCTGAGAGCATCTGTCATTCCGCTGTAATCAATATAGGATATAAACTAATGTGTATCAATGCAAATCGTCACTTCTTATCCTAGCCAAGGGGAAGAGAGAGATTAAGATTAATATTATGAATGACATATGAATGGGAATATTGATAGTATAAATAGCAGGAAGGTATAGGAGAGGATGTATCACGATAACTCGAGATCGAGAGAAACATATCGAAACTACTGTAATGGAACCTGAGCCTAGTCACTCATAATATCCAGCTGTTATTCACAATTGTTATAAAGGATCCAACCAGATACTGTACGCAAGATAGAACGGTTTAAAGGCACAGTTCATTTGAAGTTCCGCTTACAATGTTCCTAAGAATTTAGTCAGCTAGTCACTATAAGAAGGATGTTGATTCGTATATTTGCTTTGGAAGATCGTTGTTAAACACCTTTAGAGTATACTCACTGCGTTTAACCTTTAGTTTTACACAATATTCCTTTATTAACACCTTTGTTACTACACTTGACTACACTGAATCTTCAATATCATTATAAGCAGAACCTAATTTGCAAGTACTTGTGGACTATGCTGACGTAGTAATGCTGCCTAATCTAGTATTCGAAGATGCCATATCTTGATTTGAGTGATATTCCTTTACTGCTATCCTACTCTTTTGCTAGATAGCGTAGAGCCGGTTGGGTAGATAGTGTCTGAGCATTTGTCTATGTCAACAATAGCTTACAGCTTCATTAATCGACTCCATCCCCAAATATAGCCCTACTTCTAACCACAACATTACACAGTTGGTTGTTTCACCATTCTTCGTAGACATCTCTGACTACATATTTGAATCTTATTCAAATCTATTTCACTTGCTGTTGAATCACATAGTTGTGATGTTTGCTCAACATACATTATATTTGATAATCATATGTATGCCTCACAAACGCTTCGATTGAAGCGTGTTTAGAAAAGCCAGGTAATCTATCTGAATTCATGCCAGCGTTTCTTGATGCTTTAACCCAATATAGCTAAATAAACCTCCATATGGTCAGATTACACGCTGATGAGATTAGTGCTGGTTTAAATGTTTATAAAGAAAGAAATTTATTGTGAATGTTATCTCATTGAATGTTAATGCGTTCAAATAATTCTGTTTTGTCATGTTCACCAAATAGAAATATGCCATCGAACTATCAAGTGTATGCCCTACATCTTTATTATACCAATCGTTTGTTTGTAAAACAACGTTACACGTTTTTATGTTTTACTGAGTTTATACATGTAGCCATTCTTTATCATCCTCCAGAATCTAGTTACACTATTCTTCTATACTATTTACATACATTACTGATTAATATTTTTTCCGAATCTTTCATTACCTCGTTTCAGTCACTTTTCTATGTTTAATTATCACTAATCCTCATAATGACGAAGATTAACTGTTCATGCAGGCTTTCTTGATTTTATAGTTTTCGTTTAGTTATTGAACATTCATCGTTATTCTGGATATTACATAAGGACATACAGAACAACTATAATCAAAACTATCAGAAAAATATAATTTATCGATCGTGAGATAACTAACTTATTTAATTTTACACGAGATTAGCGTTGACATTATCATCTTAAAGGGCAGTTATAGCTTTTTTTTTTATTAAACCATCTTGTTCTTAGAACTTATTAAATACGCAGTCTAAAATTATTTACTCCTTAATTGTGTTTTCTATATCTGTTAACAATATTTAGTCGTTGAATATTTGCATCGTTTTGATTTTATATAGGAATCAGATATAGACAGTTCGTTGTCAGCTGAAAAGAAGCAAAATAAACGCTTACGACGCAGACATATTTTTGGTCGTGCATTTGGTTTAGAGTCGGATGACGAAGAAGATTTCAATCAATTTAATGATAATGATAATCGTTCACATTTAAAGTCAAGGCATCAAGTAGCCGATGGTGCATTATTTGAAAGTGAATTATTGGATGGGTTATGTAATTGGCTAGATCGTTTATTCGAAGGTTCATTACCTCGTTATAATGTTACAGAATGGCCAATTAGTTTACTGGGAGATGATGATGATGATGACAATGATGATATTTGAATTGTATCAACTATTTATACGATTGCTTTTTTTTAGAAATGAATTATGTTGTTGTTCTTATCATTTGACGAATTCATATTACATATGAATATAATTTCATTCCGTTGTTTATTTATGTTTTAAATATGTTCATATTCTGTAGAAACATTTGAATGATCCATCTTTTGTATTCACATATCTTTTGTAGTGAAGATGTGTTATTGTAATTATTTTATCTTCGTCTGTGTAACGACCTATTTAATTATTTGTAACATTGTTAAATTGACACAATATAATTCTATGACTCCTACCTCTATCAAATGTTTATTGATATTTTATATTATATTCAAGATAACATTTTTCCAATGAAATCAAGCTTTGCCAAGAAGATATATTGAAAAACAGTTTGTTTGAAAGTCCAATTTTAGATTCGAATCAATGGTTTTTCATGTTATTATCTAGTACCCGTCCGTCTTATAGATGCTTTGTATTAACTTCTTAATTTCAACTCAGAAAGGAAATGAGTAGTTATGTTAGTTGTTATAAAAATGCTATGGCCTACAGTCAAATCCATGGTTTTGTAGATATTAACTCAAATTGGGTGACATTTATGCGGACTAGTTTATTTATTAGGCCTCTAGTGATAATTTTTATGTCTTACATAATGTTGTTTAATACTTTGTCATCTACTTAGGCTACCTTTAATGTACCATAACACTAGACTGTTAGATAAGGTGGACGGCGAGACAGCCTATCGACTAATGTGCTGTATGTCATTGGAATAAGGTGTTTGTTAATCAATGCGTTAGTGAGCATATCATCAATGTTAAGTGACGAAGATATGTGGGTGGTAAAATGTGTTGTGATAACTTCATTCAAACTTGCAACGTCTTAGCTTCACGTAAAAGGTAATGTTTTGCAGTGGTTTTGGAACCATGGTCTTCCTGGTCAGTGTAAGCAATGCATCCCTAGTTTACTGAAAACTGGCTTATGAATAGCCATCCAGACTCGTTCATAATGCCTGAAAAGAATACTTTATCATCCTTGTATCAAACAGGTCGCGAATGTGAATTCTTTTGAATCTCACTGTATTATTTTAACTTAGTCCGCAATTGAAGAGGTAAGTCAAATGACATGGATTACAGATACCTCTGAATGCATCAGTAAACATTTTAGCACAGTGGATGGTGAAGTTATTTTAAGGCAGTTATTGTTACTCTGATCTACAGCAATGTAATCGAACCACGCTTTTTGATCTCATGAATCACATTAGTAATGTTTTGTCAATAGCATACTTTTGGTACATGAAGAAATACAAACTAACCCGAGGTTTGTGAGCTTTTGTTGTGATTCAAGGCTGCTGTTTTGAGAGGGATCACAACTTACAGTCCCCTATCTTTAGAGACGGAGTGACGAATCAATGTAATCTAGCAGAAAATTACCTTGGTTTTACAATGCTGGTGGGGGGTATATCACAAATCTAATCTATGGACACTATCCATAATTTGAAAACGATCGCTACTTTTCTCTGATAACAGAAGTCTCTCTAGTATCACTATTCATCATATTGTTTTCACACACCTTAAACTAAATCCTTGTCTCAAAAATGTAGACGCTACTGTATTTTGGGTCTTTCAAGTCCAGATTCAAGATATAGTTTACGCTTTACCATTGTAAATGATATTTTTCATCATACTTCCTAATTATGTTGATACGTCTGATAGTGTAATGCAGTGTAAGTAGATCTGTAACCTGATAATTAGGTTCATCCTTCACTAAGATTTAACATTACTACAATAAACGTATCGATACTGTCTGTATTCTCTTTCAGATAAAATTGATTTCGCCAAAAGCTTTTCTTCTTGTAACATGAAAATTGACCTAGGAATTTTTCAATACTCTTTGCAATGCTATATGAATACCTCTAGGAAAAGAACTCATATATGCCATCCCCGAACCTTAAAAAGAGGATTGGTCCCCTGAAACGTGTCCAAAGTAAACCAACCAAAATGTTGACGAGACTAAAATGTTAGTTTTATTGAACACTACTTCCAATCAAGAAGGTGGGGATTAGAAGGAACATAGACATGATGTTATCGTACAAAATCGCATTACGTTTCAGACCATATATATGTATATGTATGGCTGTATTTGACTCAATGCAACGTTAAAGATATTCGCAACAAAATTAATCCCACGAATGTGTACAATTTTACTTAGTAAGACGTATGGTCTTGTTGAGTTTTATTGCAATATAAAATAAGTAACTTGCAATTATCGTATGCACAGTTGTACTGATCACAAAAATATCCATCTAGTTGAAGTTAATTTGCCATTATAAATAATGTTCTCAAAATTAGTGTAATTAATGCCACGTTTTGCAAAATACAGTCTCCCATCCTTTGTTGTTTTCTATCGTCATTTACGATCCCCTATTCACCATGAGCTAGTCCAACCATACTGACATTAACGGCCTGAAACTGTATTATGCCATTAGATGTCATGGTAATTCAGAGAAGTTTTGACAGAATTTGTTGATTCTGCAAAAGTTAAAATACGACTAATGGTTTGATACTTAATTTGCAGAAATTTTAATTATTATGGTAATTTAGACTCTAGTAATCGCCGAGTACAGGCCCTGTCGTACCTCAGAATGTCACTAAACAGACAACTTTCCATACGGCCAACTAAGTATAATTGGCTCGAAGAAAGAGATTTAGGCCCCCTGTTTCCTAGAAACTTAGACGATGGCAAATGTACCACGAAGAAGACGACAAGGAACATTCCTCGCTTTACTGATTATTAGAACAGCTTGTTATTTTGACCTCCAGTCTCGTCCTATCAGTATTCAACATGCGTTGAGACATGCATTACTGCCGAAACCTTCCCAGATCATAACCATTAAGAAGCTCTCTGACATGCCCAGCACCTAATGCAGACTGACTATCGTATGGAACTGTGTTTTAGAACATTATTTATATTATTATGACTGTGGACAGTTTAAACATTTCATTCCTATGACTGTTAAGTTCCTCCTGCCCAGTTCTCTCATTTAGTGTATTTACTCTTAGTATATATGAACTAATGTTGCTTAATTGTGTACAAACTGTACACATTCACTGCCACTATTCCCATTGTTCAGTATCAATATTAGATTCTTGATTGGTTTACCGTGTGGTCTGATTTTGTGTATATATATAGAGGCATGATTAAAATACAGTACGATCTCGGATCTCGCTCTTTCCGTTTTCAAGTTCTCAATTCCGGTTCTCCTACTGTCTGCCTGGGGGGGTGAGTGGGCTCAGGTCAGTGGCACATAATCAGCTAGGCACACATCTTATCTGTGTTCGTGTCCACCAAACAAAACCCTTCTCCCTCACTTTTGTCATGTCATAACACTCTCACAATGAGCATAGATAAAAAGGTTAGTCATTGTCCGTTGAGTTAAAACATTGTAGTTTCATCTGCTTTAATAATAGATTAAAATATCTGTAATTATTCTTCTGTTGTCCAAAAAAGTTTCATTTTTACATCGACGGTGTTCAACAACGGAGTTTATATCACTGTTTCTAAGAAATGAAGAGTTTGCTACTAACTCAGTGCCCATTTATCAAACCTGCTCGAAAATACTCACATCTATGATTATACGCTGATTATTTACTTGAATACAGTATATTGGATGAGGTCTTACGTAGACAGCATAAATAATTTAAAGATATTTTTTGTAAAATGACTTAAAAAACTCACTAATTGGCCTTGGCGTAAAGAATTCCTTTACTACAACTTAGTTGTACTGTACAGACATATTAAAGAAGTTGCTCATGATATCCCTAAGTCCATTTGTTCTGTAACTAATGGCAGAAATATCTTAATTATTGTATACAGATAGAGATTTTCAGGTCAGCTTTTACTGTGTATTGATATTTAAACTTTACTGTTAATCTCAAACAATAATTACGAATAGCCAGGAAGTCCTGATCAACTGTTGATGTATACCAATGATAATAGTGTTTCCAATGTAGTACTTTAAAGTACTCTACAATCAAAAGATTTCCATTTTGGTAGAAAACCATTTTGTTTGACTGCATGAAGTTTCCCTCTTAGAAAATTCTTAATCCTAGTCTACGTTTTTCCTGTCGTGTCAAAGTTTGTATGGCAGTCCTTCATGTGACACATTATTTTAAGCTTTACTTAAGTTGGTAAAAATTACATCTACGGGTAGTCACTTAGTAGGGGGCATCCATAAAGTTCTCCTTTGCAATTAGGAGGTCCATTATTCTGGATCGACCATTGTGATGCTCATATTGTTCTGGCGTTAGTAAAATGTTAATCTACATATATTGAATCAACGGATGTTAAATGAATCTTTCTGAAATCTAAACAGTAATACTAATTAGACTGTTAGATCAGCAATTAGACACAGGTTGTTTTACCATAAAAATTGCAAACCATTTTGATATGGTTTTTCACAAAAGTCTTTTGCTGATGCTAGACAGTCTGGAAATATCTATGAGCCGTCCGAGATAGGCAATGGACTTTCTGGTTCATTATTCTTTATTTTTTAAACAAATAACCTCCTCAGATAACGGAACCGTTAATGTTGTCATTCGAAAATTATGTCAAAACGCGGTGTTAATTTACGGGGAGCAATGATACGCAAGCCGAATTAGACCAACTGGTTAGTACTATCAAAGCATGGAGTCGTAAAGGCACCTTCAACTGAATATTTTAAATGAATGTACTAAATTTCAGAATAATAATAATATAGAAATATAGAAATTGTACGGGCACTGAGTGATATTACATAATGTGCGACACCTTGGTTATTCCTACTTATAGATCTTAATTTCACTCTTTTCTGCTTTGCCTCAGAAGCAGCATAACCACTGATGTACTTCTTAAGGCATGAAAGCTACTATCTAGAAGCAGACCTTTATGAGAGTAAGTTGTCTAGTTCTGTCAAGAGAAATAGCAGAACACCCTTATTCAAAAGAAGAGTAGACACTTACATAAACTGAATACAAAAATACTAACACAGTCTATTATTCTTCATTTTTTAAATCTGAATCTGAATTGTTATTTGAAACAAGGGAATATTTTGTGACCCTGACATAGTTGCGGCAAATATATATCTCGTTCATGACCTTCAACGATATTTACTGATTTTCAGAATCTAGAATTACTAAGGAGCATATAATTATTATGCACCCTATTGTAGAGATCTTTCTGAGGTTACGAAATTCCTCGTCAGATGTATGCCTTTTTGTTTCCTTATGCGATTTATATTTTAGCTGAATTTGCATAGTTTGTATGAATTCGTCACTTTGTTGTACAATAGTATTATCCGCAGATCCAGAATATTTGTTATTCCATTGAAGTCAGTTAATTTGGAATTTTGCATTATTTTTTAGATATGTGATTAATTTCAGGGACTTTCTTCTGCTTCAGTTTAAGAACTTCAAACATCTCATCGAATCTCATTCTCTGAGGTTACATGTGGGATTTTCTGCTTTTACCGTGTTGTATAAGATGATTTTCATACTTGAGTATTTAGAAGTGGTTATTGCTTGTATAGGTTATAGGCAAAATATTAACCCGTACCTTAGTTTATCATGTTACTTTTGCAACCTTCATACTTTGTCGACAACATTACATCTCTTATGCAAGGAAATTTGCTGTGGTAAGTTCAACACGATTTTCAGTCACGAAAGTGTGCTGATTAATTCCATTCGTTGTTGGTTTTTGTTACTACTTGTTCCGATATTTATCTCCAATTCTATGCTTAGATGATTTTTTCTATATATAATCGCCCAATAAAGTGGAACTTTAAGAGTAAAATTTTTTGATAATTAGAGCAGATTTTCACTAGTAAGTTTTATGAAGTCTGGGGGTTCAAGTATGCCGGTTGATGTTATTCATCGCGAATTGTGGTGCTGTGATGATCCAATCTCTTTTTGTGCGTATTAACAAACAGTGCGGATACTACTTGCTTTGTTGGGAAATTCCAATTATTTTACAATTATTTAAAAAGCGAAAGCTACAGGTCTAAGCGATTCGATCTTGGTTTCGAGCTCCCTAATAATGTGCTCTTGAATGGTCAATGGTATATTTAACAAAACTTAAGACATTAATACCAAAATCATTGTTCACTATTGGATAAGTCGGTATCTAATTACATCATAACCTGCGGTAAGGTAAAGAAAATATGTTAAAGCATCTTGATATATCTTTATATGATAGATAGCTTGGAAAGACCTTTTACTGTTATGGTCCCTAAGTTCTGGACTTGTTCCAGTATATTTATTCCATACATGAAACATGGACTCGTTTCTCGGTTTCTACACTTCGAATGAGGCCTCAAATATGTTAAGCATAATGTTGAGGGTCATTTTATCCAAATTTAGAAATGCCTGTCGAAGCCACCTAGCAGTTAGTGGTAGTTTTGTGGTCACTATTAACCGTGCCTCTTAATCCTTATAATTCGTAATTTTAGGTAATCATAACTCATTCATTGTGTAGCTGTTAGTTGTCATAATTACCAATAGGCAATGCCACATTTACTAGGGTTAATTTCTAACGACCACAGGTCTGTCCTCTCAATGATGGCATCCACATTTCCCTGTTCCAGAACTTTATATCTGCAAATAATAGAACCGCTGGGTTTCGGATTATTGGTATGTCATTGTTGTAATGAAGATAGGAAGATCCAGAATTACATGTTGATGAATTACACTTGTTACTGACTAAGCATGGAAAGAAGGTAATGAATTAGTTTCAGCTAACGATTTAAGGGGAGACAATTGAGTGGATACATCTGTGCCATTGTGACTGATTCTTGGCCATGTCACTTATTGTTTCTAGCCACTGGTTGCAGGTACTATGCAGCTACTGATACGACTAAAACCAGCAATCTGATGCTATGTTTTAGTTTGGCTGCCTCTAGCTTCTTACCAACCCTCTGCTCTTATATCAGCCAACATCGCGTGTCGAGGCAGACGGTGGTTGGGCATACGCAACATATGTCTCAACCACCTCAGTCGATAGAGATTCACAACCTCATAGATTAATTTACCACATTTGTCTAACACCCATCGTCCAACCTCATTATTACTTACTCGGTGATACTTGCCGATTCGAGAGATGTTTCGAAATTATTGATGGTCAAAATCTAATAATCTTCAAGTGTCGTCTACCCTTAATTGTCACGTCTCACACCCATACAGTAAGACAGAGCGAACTGTTGTGCAGTATATTGGTTCTTTCGTTGAGAGACGAATACCTCGTCTACGTGGTAGGTGAAGTGAGTTGGCGATAGCCAAACGAGCATGTTGAATTTGTAGTGAGATTTCGTCAGAGATAAACCAATTAGGGCTAATCAAACTTCCAAGATAAGGCATAGGCGTGCTCGAACTAGAGCATAATCAGAATCCAAACATGTACTCCAGAAAGATCGGCAGTCTTCTATCGAGCCTCTCCAACGGTGACTAATCGCAATATGGTCTATTTGAGTCCACCGTTAAGTAGGGCCAGGAGGTCGCCATGTTAAACGATGTCGCTCCTTATGCTTAAAGTTTGTGTTGGCTAGAAATAACCGATTATCTGAACAAAGCTGCAGCAGACGGTCGCCGTTATCCGTTCTCTGAGCTGGAACACTGAAGCATCCACCTAAATGTCTTTCAGATTGGTTCAAGCTACCTATTTGGGCGTTAAAATCACCAGCCAAGGTTACCAAATCTGAGTTTTTGGCCCTATGAAGTAGTTCAGAAAGTTTTCTGTAAAATTCATCTTCCACTTCATCCAGGCTGCAGTCGGTGGGAGCGTAGGCAGAAACAACGAAAAGACAACGGTTTGTGTCCCTATCTTTCCGAGTTCTTACTGAACCATTTAGTCGGACGGCACATAGGCGACTGTAGACAGGAATCCATTCAAGAAGTGCCTGTTCTACTTTCATACTTAACGCAATACCTACACCGGCGAGCCCACGAGAAGTTGCTGTTGAATCGCCAGATAAACGAAGAGTGTATCTCGAAGGTTGTTCACTCTGACTAGGTGAGTTCAAGTGAATGACCACGCTAGGATCCTGTATGCGTGTTTCGGAGACACAACATACATCAATGATGCGGGATTGTAATGCCCTAGCTAGGAAGGCTTGTTGCCCTATTTGACACAGGGTTCGTACATTGAATGCACCACTGTGAAGTCTGGAGCGTGGTCTTAGTATGCTCGGGACGTTATTTCGTGGGCCGGAATCGTTAACATTAATGACACAGGAGGAAGTGGAAGATAAGGATTTAGGCTTCAAGGTTGGAGCATGATAAACATTAGGAATAGAAGAAGGAGTTTGATTAAAATGGCGGTGATCTTACGTGTTGTTAGCGGTATGAGAGTGGTTATCTCTTCCCAGTTGCCCACGCTGTGGAAGGGTTCTTCTTGATGTACCTGAAAAGCAAATTGTGTTAGGGTTGGTCTGAAAGACCTGGGAGCGTGACTGCAGTGCCCAAGGGACAACTGCTTGAGGCCGGTCACACACGGCCTTTTTGAGAGAGGTTTTCGTTGTAGCTCCGTATTTGTTGAGGCCTTACTGCCGGAACGGAAATTCATGGAGTAAGGTGAGGTGCGCAATTTTAGGGTCGACCTTTTCTAATCCCGCCCTTCCTTAGTGGGAAGGCAGCATCGCTGCTATGCTGGTTGTCCGAAGGAAACACCTTACTACCGTCACACCTCTGTACAGCTGGCAGAACGACTTCGTCCTCGGACCTTATATTTGCTGCTTCTGTTCCCACCGCTCTTCAACCGACCTGCCTGGCAGGGTAGGACCTAGAGGAACGATTGTTCCAGCCAATATAGCCCGATTGAGTCATCACGATAGGCAAGCCCGACCACCACGTCAAGGTAGCAGCACGGTCGGGGTGACCCTTTCGTCTAAAGGTTATTACGTTCCGCATGACAAAAAGTGACACCCTAACCAATTCTTTCCATTGATTTAACGACAATACTGGTAATTGAATTGAGATGTTTTGTGATAATGTTTGTAATGCTAACTGTTTGAAGGAGAAGTAATGCAGCTTCTCTCTGAATTAACGTTGAGTTCCTAATTGATGCCATTTCGTTACAACTAGTCGATAACTTAACACTGTCATCTGTGAAAACACTGTCGAAATCTCAGCTTTGTTGTCATCATCGTTAACCATTTCTAAATCATAAGTGGTTGAATACTATTACTTCTGTGTGTTCGTCTCTTGACGTAGGAGAAATATCTTATTGGACTATTTAGGGAGTCATGAACACACAGATCCTCATCAGACGTTCTAGTTTTTGTTTCCTGCGCTTTGCGTGCTTTCTTTCTCATACAGTAGCTGGATCGAAAGCAAGGATCTATTAACAACATTTTTTGATTTCCTTAAAAAATTACAATTCTGTTTTAGACTTGAAATAAGCTACAGTTCATGAATAGCCGTAACATTGCAAATTAGTTTATGTTTGTCATTTAGGCTGTTGCATGATGATTGATGCGATGATTTTTCAATTTTGTTATGATTACATCTTGATTGTCAAAATAATAGATAAATTGCTGGTCGATGGACCTTAGATAATGATTAACTGCTGTTGACCGATAACGTCTCATGAGTTTAAATTGGTGACTTAATCTTTTCAATGGGCTTACTGTATAGTTAACGCAACTGTCTAGCAGAGATCTTTGTTTCTATACAAAAATAATTAATAGTTGGCACTATTTAGATCATGATTGGCCCTAAGTTGTGTTTTGTAGATCACTTACCATGGGATAATCCTAGTACTTCTAGTGAAATATACGAGTCATATTACTCCGTTGAGTAAAATTTTATACGAAATTCTGAATTCTTCGAATGCTGCCAGTATCAGTGCAAGAATGCTTAAATCGACTCATTATCCATCTGAATGTTACATATTTCAGGACTAATGCTTTTTGTGACTATAAGAAGTAAAGTAGCTTCATATATATAGTTTAATTTTCTCAGCTTATCGTCGTTTTGACAGAAAGGAAAATACTTTATTCTCTGGGAAAAAAAAATTTAAACTTCTAAAACATAACCACATTGACGCTTATTATACATTCAGAGAGATAACCTGTCTGTCAGGATTATTTTTTTTAAAGGTTACTTACTACTTATGTGTTGATTTGTTTTATTTAACTTTTATGTTGATATTGATAATTTTATCTCACTGTATTGATGTGGTCTAGTGAAAGACTAGAGGACATTTTTTTCAAGATTTACATTACTGAATGTCTGCTTAATTGTCTTGCTTCTTACTGGAAATTGTTTTTGTTAAGAATGTTATTTCCAAATAATTTTTTTATACACCATATACTTTCTCATACTTTTTAAAATATTTTCCTTTATTGTAATTGTTTTTTTTTGTTTTTAGATTCATATGAACATCAATCTTCTTTGTCATCTTGTTATAATTTCAGTACGGGATGTAATTGTAGTTGCTATAAAAAGGTGAAATGTGCTTGTAAATATAAAAATGAAAGTAAGTTTTCGTTTCCAGATAATAAATATATTTAACTCAGATTTTATTAGAAATACCAATTTTACTAATCAATATCTGTTAAAAACTGAAAAGTGTCAATACAAATCCATAAGCAGGAGAAGTATTATATCATCACACTTTAAAAGACTGATTAAAAGAGTTAATTTTAACGGCTACATTACTGATTTTGAAGAGTAAGTATATTTTCTTTGTATATATGCTATTCATATATGCTCTGATGATGATTGTTGAAATATGAGTAAGAAAGAGTATGTAAGGTGTATCATTAGAGATGCTGTTTTAAATTGATGTGATTGTCAGTTATATTTACGCCTATTTTCGCTTTTAGAACTACTTGATAGGAGTGAATCTTCATCAACCCAGATGGTTAAAACTTGTATTACGTATGCCTAATTACCTCCTACCTAGACACACGATGTTGACTGATGTTAGAGTGGGATGGAAGAAGGTAGGGTAAACTGAACCAAAACGCGTCATTAGTTCATGAAGTCACTGACTGTTAGTCTGAGTAGTGTTGGTAGATTCAGATTATTTGGTTGTAGTCCGGAGGAATTGCGTAATCAATGGTTGAAGATTGTTATTATTACTACTCTGGCTTCGGTTCTTTATACTGTCGACTTATTTTCTTTGTGTTACACATGACCGGCAATCTTTCCAGTAGTTGCATTAATGATGTTTATATACAAATTTAACCGTTGCCTACCTTAATGGACAATGTTTGGTGAAGTAGGAGTAAGTTGGAAAGCGTTAACGTCGTCCAAACCAACGTTGTGACATTAATTCATAAAATTTATGACTGTCACTCTGAGCTCACTACTTGGCTGGGAATAATGCTGTAACTGAGGTCAGTGGTTGGGGACATTTATTGTCTTAGCTCACATTTGGTCATTGTCACGCAAATGAAATCACACTTCTCGATTTTGAGTTCCAGTACTCTGGAAAAACACTCAGTGTTTAGTCATCTATGCTACTATTGCTTCAATCCCTTTGATATTCATTTACTCTTGTAGTAAAGCAACTCGTGATAACGTATATTCGTGCCAAGCTCTATTTTGTTTATAAATGATTGATGTTGTCTTCAATTATTAATACCAACTCAGGTACTACCTCCCCTCCTTTAGGATTTGATCCAACAATTTAATCTCTGTTTGCTAATTTGGGTATGGCAACTTGTACACATGTACCAAGTTCGACGTTGTAACTGACTGACTGACTGGCTGACCGACTTTTGTCTTCAATATTACAGCAGTTTTTCACCTTGTTAAGGATTATTCACATCTCATATTCACCTAAATTAAGATTATTTCCAATAAATTGTAACAGTTTTTCAGTGCTTTATACTTCTGATATTCCAGGCACCTAAAGAAGATTGGTTGTCTTTGAGAATCGCCTTTCTGTAGACTTATTCATTATTTTTGATTGTATAGAAAGTGAAAATTTTGTTCCTATTATTATTCAGTTCCCCTTACTCTATCCTCCCGTATAGCACATTAACCGTTAAATGTATCATTTCTCATTTATGAATTACGGTTAATTGATTGTGTATGTGTTGCTCCAGTTCACAGTTATTGTTACTCATATTTTGGTTCACTAGGTGGTCAGATTTTGTGTATATGTAAAGGAATGCCTGAAATACAATATGATTTCCTCTAGTTGATTCATCGGCTTATGTTCGTCCTATTCTGTCCTGGGGTCGAACAGGCATTGGGTAGGCCTACTGGGACTAGCTAGGCAATCATTGGCATTTGTTATTGTAACCACGTTCGCACAAGGCCATATCCATTAATTGATTTCATACATCAAACATAACATTTCTTTTTACATCATGTATGTATGTATGTACAATCAACATAGAACTTGGCACATGTGTGCATCGGTTCAAGTTGCCATACCACCATAGCACCGCAAGATTAACACCACCACCACTAGTAGAAATCACTTCAATAAAATAAAATAATAATAGTAACAAGGAAGGTGAACATATAGAATATGGTTCAGGCGGCATTGAAAGAGAGTAATGGAATAATTTAAAGCTCATGATTTAAGGGAGGACAATGAGTGAATACATCTGCGCCATTGTGACCGATTCTGGGCCATGTCACTCAGTGTTTCTAGCCACTGGTTACGGTAATCGCGAGGACCCCGTCCAGGTAGTCTGCAGCTACCGATACGACTTAAACTGGCAGTCAGTGACTTCATGGACTGATGCCATGTTTTAGTTTGGCCACCTCTAACTCTCTTCCATCCTATTCCTATATCAGCCAGCATTGCGCGTCGAGGAAGACGGTGGTTGGGCATACGCAACACATGTCTCAACCACCTCAGTCGATGAAGATTCACAACCTCATCGGCTTTTTTTACATCATAATAACTTCATTTGATTAAAACATTCCTCAAATACTTTGTATCTATCCAATCATCCATAAAAAAATTTGTTTAACATCTTTTTTAGTGAAAGTGATAAATCAACTGTTGATTATCAATTTTATCTGCCTCCTCCTGATTGTTCAACGTCTACATCTATTCCACATCAACATTATGTATCTTTCAGTAGTTCAAAATGTTTTGATATTGATTTATTACAATTGCATTTAGCGAAACACTTGACTACAATTGAACTTCCGCATATTTGTACATATCCACATATATTAACTATTCTTTGTAGATATATTAATATGATTCAATTTATAATACATATAAATGAAGAATATTCAAGTCAATACAATGAAATATTAACAACATTCAATGTTAATATTTTAATTGAATTACAAAATGTTATTATGTCAATTTATGAAAAGTTTATTAGAACTAAGTAAGTTATCTAAGTAGATGGTTATTTCAATACATCGTGATGATGATATCAAGTAACAGTGATTTATTTTTTTCTTTTAACTAACATCCACGAAATGATATTTTCATATGTAAATGTTGTTTTTTGAGTATGTGATATTTTTATCTAAGTGTTTAGTATACTTATCTTTCAATTATAGCATTGTAGGCCTTAAGATGAAAGGAAAATGCATTCAGATGAGTTAAAGTTGCCACATACAACAAATGAAAGAGACCCACTGTGAGTAATTGCAGTAAACTCAGTGAACTTATCAGCAAAGTGGAATAGGATAGATGATGTGCAGTTTGGAGTCGCATAAACATGAGTGATATATATGCATTTATATTTATTCAGATGTTTCGGATGACATCTTAATATCAGGCAATCTATAAAATCATTTGAAAACTTAAAATATACACGATTAGATTTACACTAGTTCGTGTTCACGAAAGTAGCAACACCACCACCACCACAGTTTTTCCTGATGATAGAACGATCCTCACTAAAAATCCGTAAAATCATTTAGCAATACCAAATTGTCATCATACAGGTCATTTAGCTAAGATTTTGGAACTGTGATCAAACCGCAGTTACCGTATATATTAAGACTAAGGAGAAATTGTAGGTGGTCCACTTTTCCAATAAGGGATCTGCAGTTAAGACTAAGAATTTTAGCAATAGACATTTGGTGAATATTAATCCTTTTTAACGCATGTTACCAGCCATCATGATGTTTACGTTTAGATCTAACTGAATTACTCATGATAGGTCATAAACTTTTCATATAGACTTGTGAGTACACAATGCGATTTCGCGACAAAAAGTGAAATGGTAACCTGTTGAGATATTTGGTAAAAAGTGGTAGCCTAAGAATTGAAGCAGGCCGCTATTTCACCCAATGTATTTAACCAGTGATCTCGATAATCAGTAAGATTCCAACTAAATATTTTATACCTGCTAACGTGACCGCCAATCTAATAACTTCCTACCTAGCCTAGAATTATTGAGGAAGTAAAAGAAAGTCAAAGGTTTATTCTTCATATTTATCGTATGTTGCACGTAGGTATTTATACCTTTCTTAGTGTTTTATTGAGACCCCGCCATTAACGATAGAGTTTTTATCTCACTGAACCCAGTGATAGGTCATAAATACATAATTTTTATCTTTGAATTATCAGCCATCCCAATTGTACTATAATAATAAGCTCACTAGAGACTTACTGCACGATGTTCCTGAAGCTCTAGTGAGAAGTTGTGACTGGTGGAGTCCAGACTTGTCGGGTGTGAGACAGTTATCACCAATCACAATGGATGATCGTCGCGCTATATATCACAAATTGTTGGAAGTGGGGATGCCAACCCAGTGGAGCAGATGGTTAGCAGATGGTTCCACACTAAACAGATGTCCAATACTCCCTGGTTTTCGATTGTACCCTGCCAAAATCAATCTGTGACATATTCAATCAAATTATCAGGGTGTTTATTAGCTTATTGCTAACGCTCTAGTAAACATTTTATCTATCATCTATATAAATGACTATGTTTTTCTATTTTTTCTTTTAACTAACATCCACGAAATGATATTTTCATATGTAAATGTTGTTTTTTGAGTATGTGATATTTTTATCTAAGTGTTTAGTATACTTATCTTTCAATTATAGCATTGTAGGCCTTAAGATGAAAGGAAAATGCATTCAGATGAGTTAAAGTTGCCACATACAACAAATGAAAGAGACCCACTGTGAGTAATTGCAGTAAACTCAGTGAACTTATCAGCAAAGTGGAATAGGATAGATGATGTGCAGTTTGGAGTCGCATAAACATGAGTGATATATATGCATTTATATTTATTCAGATGTTTCGGATGACATCTTAATATCAGGCAATCTATAAAATCATTTGAAAACTTAAAATATACACGATTAGATTTACACTAGTTCGTGTTCACGAAAGTAGCAACACCACCACCACCACAGTTTTTCCTGATGATAGAACGATCCTCACTAAAAATCCGTAAAATCATTTAGCAATACCAAATTGTCATCATACAGGTCATTTAGCTAAGATTTTGGAACTGTGATCAAACCGCAGTTACCGTATATATTAAGACTAAGGAGAAATTGTAGGTGGTCCACTTTTCCAATAAGGGATCTGCAGTTAAGACTAAGAATTTTAGCAATAGACATTTGGTGAATATTAATCCTTTTTAACGCATGTTACCAGCCATCATGATGTTTACGTTTAGATCTAACTGAATTACTCATGATAGGTCATAAACTTTTCATATAGACTTGTGAGTACACAATGCGATTTCGCGACAAAAAGTGAAATGGTAACCTGTTGAGATATTTGGTAAAAAGTGGTAGCCTAAGAATTGAAGCAGGCCGCTATTTCACCCAATGTATTTAACCAGTGATCTCGATAATCAGTAAGATTCCAACTAAATATTTTATACCTGCTAACGTGACCGCCAATCTAATAACTTCCTACCTAGCCTAGAATTATTGAGGAAGTAAAAGAAAGTCAAAGGTTTATTCTTCATATTTATCGTATGTTGCACGTAGGTATTTATACCTTTCTTAGTGTTTTATTGAGACCCCGCCATTAACGATAGAGTTTTTATCTCACTGAACCCAGTGATAGAAGTTGTGACTGGTGGAGTCCAGACTTGTCGGGTGTGAGACAGTTATCACCAATCACAATGGATGATCGTCGCGCTATATATCACAAATTGTTGGAAGTGGGGATGCCAACCCAGTGGAGCAGATGGTTAGCAGATGGTTCCACACTAAACAGATGTCCAATACTCCCTGGTTTTCGATTGTACCCTGCCAAAATCAATCTGTGACATATTCAATCAAATTATCAGGGTGTTTATTAGCTTATTGCTAACGCTCTAGTAAACATTTTATCTATCATCTATATAAATGACTATGTTTTTCTATTTTTTCTTTTTTTAGTGATCGTTCTCAATTAATTACTGTAATGATTGTTTTTGACACTTTACCAATCATATATGATTGTTTAAAATATTGGAAGATGTCAGGTATCAATTCTATTAGTAATGATTTTCAGAAACTACTTATTCAATGGTTTACTTCTACAGAAGATTCTATGCATTATTTTCCTCTTTTAAAATTAATTTCAATTGATACTCTTATATATTTAATCAATGAAAATCTTCAAAATCGATTTCATACTGAAATTAGTAGCTTCTTAACAAATCTACGTTTTACTAAAGATCCATTTATTCATGAGTTATTATATGATGCCAACCATTGTGATTGTACTTTACATTCACAGTATAACTATCATTATTACATGAGTTTATTTCATAAATTCTTTAATTTAGATAAATATTTATTACATCATCATAAACAAGTGAATAATATCAACAACAAAGAGTTTCCATATTTTCTTGTTCTACTAAATTGTTTTACATCTAACCAATTCATTTCACTTGTCAATAATACTACTATTGATAATCTATCAGTATGCTATTGTTTATTACAATTTCTACATAATCATATTGTATCATTTTCTACCAATTATCTGCTCAATGATCAATTTGCTCAGTGGATATTCAACCAGTTGTTTGAATTCTACTTTTTGATATTGGCGCCAATTTCAAATTGTTTTCATGATTATTATGATTTATATTTTGATATTATTTATAATTTTTTAATATTTCTAGTTAAAAATCAAAAACTTTTAACATTAAAAGATATTTTATGTAAATTTGTTGAAAATGTAAAGTTCATTGATAGCAGAATAAAATTTCTTCATCAAATATGTCGAAGATTAAAAGATCCATCAACATTGAATTCATTATGTAATGATCATATTATCTTGACAGATCACTTGATGAATTATGTTCTAACTTCAACATTACATGAAATCAGTACATGTCAAGCAACCAAGCAACCACTAATTAATGTTAACTATTTATACGAAAACTATTCTGAACAGATAGATGATGTATTGGAATGTTTTACTAGTCTACTTGGAATTCAACTTCAATCAATTCATTTTAATGATTCATTTGTAAACTGGAAAGTATACAGTAATCTATTTGATATCATATTAAACTTTTGTGAATCAAAACATTCTTCATACTACTTGTTAAGGTAATTTCAATTTAAGTAGAACTTCATTATTTGTTATTTAGAGCATTTGTTAATGGTTTAGTAGTTTTAAGTTTTTCTTTTTGCTATTTAGATTGGCAGCATATTGATCATTATGTTAGAATATACTGAAATAACAAAAGAAAACTCATTCTGTTGTCACCTTTAAGCTTTACGTGATACTCCATCAAACATTTTCAGAAGTTGACTATCAAAGTCTGTGAGAAAAATTGTAATGTCGGACCACTAACGAAGGGTGAAAAAACTTCCAAAACTGTGTTTTAGAGAATTAATTCACTTATTCTGGTCGTGAGTAATATAAACATGACGTTTCTTTTATTGTTACGTTCCTCTTGCCCTATCCTCCCGTTTAGTAAATTTGCTGTTATTATATTGTTTCCTATTATGGACTGCAGTTAGTTAGTTGTGTACAAGTTACTCTCATTCAATGCCATAATCTCTTCTGTTTCATATTAGCGTAAAACATAAAACTTGTTAAGGCTCTTTACTCAAACAATATTAGTCGTGTCAGAGCATATGGCGAACTGTCATCTGAACTTGTAACCTCAAGTGATGTCCGTCAAGGCTGCCCACTTTCCCCATTTTTGTTTAATTTCATAGTTAACATGCTGTTAGAAATTACACTTTCATCGTCTGACTTTTAACGAATTGATCTCCTACCACGAGATCCACTTATTGACTTAGAATATGCTGACGATATAGTCCTGTTCGGCGAAGACGCTGATACGATGCAGAAACTTTTAACGGCAATAAGCTCGAACGCAAGCATTTTCGGAATGCGTTTCTCCCCCTCTAAATGCAAACTATTGCTCCAGGACTGGTTTTCGTCAACCCCTGAACTAAAGATAGGGAGTGAAGTGGTTGAGCACGTCGACCACTTCACTTATCTTGGAAGTCTGATTAGCCGTAATGGGTTTGTCTCTGACAAAATCTCAGTACGAATTCAAAAAGCTCGTTTGGCTTTTGCCAACTTACGTCACCTATGACGTAAACGAGATATTCGTCTCTCAACGAAAGGAAGAGTGTGCTGCGCAACAGTTCGCTCTGTCTTACTGTACGGGTGTGAGACGTGGCCATTAAGGGTAGATGACACTCGAAGGTTATTAGTTTTTGACCATCGATGTCTACAAAACATCGCTCACGTTATCTGGGATCACCGAGTAAGTAATAAGGAGGTTAGACGACGGGTGTTAAGCAAATGTGATAAATCAGCTGATGAGGTTGTGAATCTTCTTTGACTGAGATGGTTGGGACATGTATTGCGTATGCCTAACCACCGTCTTCCTCGACGCGCAATGCTGGCTGATATAGGAATAGGATGGAAGAGAGTTAGAGGTGGCCAAACTAAAACATGGCATCAGTGCATGAAGTCACTGACCGCCGGTTTAAGTCGTGTCGGTAGCTGCAGACTACCTGGATGGGGTCCCCGCGATTATTTTGACCAGTGGCTAGAAACACTGAGTGACATGGCCTAGAATCGGTCACGATGGCGCAGATGTATTCACTCATTGTCCTCCCTTAAATCATGAGCTTTAAATTATTCCATAGCTTTCTTTCTATGCTTTCTAAACCATATTCTATATGTTCACCTTCCTTGTTACTATTATTATTTTATTTTATTGAAGTAGCTTCTACTTATGGTAGAATTGGGGCGTATAGCTGTTAACAGATTCTGCATGTTATCAGCGTCTCCACTAAACAGGACTGTGTCATCAGCATATTCTAAGTAAATAAGTTGATCTCCTGGTAGTGGATCAATTCCTGGTTAGTTAGACGAAGAGAGTAATTTCCTACAGTAAATACACTATAAAATCACATAATAATGGGTACAATAGGGAACCTTGTTATGATGTGAATTACTCCTATCTTGATATGTCCAGAAAGAAACGAATACCAGAACACCCAGACACTAAGGCCGTATTCTTATGCCCTCACTTTTGTTTCTAAAGTCAGTCTCCAGATTACGTATGTGTGAACGCATACATATCGAAAAGCAGTTGTGATCTGCATGTAATGGTAGCTTACCTAAATTCATCCAGAAACAAATGAATTCGAAAGACAAAATCTGGGTACAATATAAACAACCTTCATCGTCTCTTGCTAAACATTTACGTAAATGATGTGAAACCCATGGAGCGTATACTATGATTTTTTGAAGTCTTGACTATGCAGGATTTTAAACTCCCACCCCTACCTTGTGTACTTTCACTAAATTTACTCTGCTACAGTGTGATTCAAAATGTTCTTATTATCTTATCTTATAATCTAATTTGTCTTGTTGAACTTTATTTTTTATATCTAAATGCCTAAATAAGTTCATTCGTGATCAGACTGTTCGAATTGTGTATTGAACAAATATTCATTACATAGATCCTTGATAAACTTCGTCTTCATATTTCACAATCAAATAATAAGCATCTTTAATGAATCTGAAATTCCTGAAACATCGTCTCAGTGCTTTCGTTTGGAGGAGTTCCTGATATTACATTGTTCATATTTTAATTGTTCAGAGTACTTTGATCTTCACTGGTTTCACTACAATTTGATTATAAATTAGTCACAATGCATTATTGGCACGCAAACTTCATTGTTGTAGATAACTGATTTTGTAGTGTATAATCATGATTCAAAATCAGTAATTAGCAATAAACAATAATCGTATTGAGACCATAATATATTCAATTGCACATTTACATAGGCTTGACCTATTATTGGTAAGTGATATCAAATTCAGGTCAAATTAGTGATCTTGATTAGTTTCTAAACCATAACCAGTGCTATATTCATATTTATCTAGTCTTTAATGCTAATCGAACTCTATCGATCAAATTGAAATGTGATTACCGGTTTAAAGCACATTAGATAGTTAAATATAATCTATGAGAACTCTTCAACATCGCTTTTATGTTAGTAGGCATTTGCTGCATTTCTCTTATTGAGGGAACTGTTACTCGCTGCGTGATTACGTCTAACATGATCTAGTATCCTAATGATCATAAATCGATACTTTGCAGCGTTCACATCAGTTGATAGGCAAAACTTAAACCTTACATGACAGTAAATGCAGATCTAAGTAATATCAAATCGGATACAATGATCAGCTGATTAATTTCGTGTAAGTTGATAGTAAATATTTTTGGTAACTTATGTCCTCAAAGCTTCCAGTTACAAATTACTACTTTGCTTACACGATCCAGTCAGGAATTTCTTACCTTCTAAAATGGGGTCAGCAGACATTGACTTCACGAGGCGACTTTATATCTTAGTCTAGTTGCCACTAGCCTTCTTCGAACCTATTCATTCACTAATATAACACATCGTGGTAGGTGGTGTCTTTAACAGTATATGTGTAAATGCTTCAATCATGTCGGTCGGTGGTGGCTAATAGATTTGTCATAAATTTTCGATATCGGATGCAGATTTTATTACTAACAAAAGACTAGAAAAAGACGATTACGTAACTAATAATCGTTAATGATGAGAAAGAATTCAAATAAGCGAGTAAAGTTCAATTTGTTAATAATGAAAAGTGTTGAAAGAGTTCTAAAAAAATTTTATAAGCGTATTATTGATTTAAATACGTAAGTTAATGTTACCAAGGTAATAATAGGCGAAGACGCGGATAATATGCAGAATCTTTAGACAGCAATAAGCTCGAATGCAAGCATGTTCGGAATGCATTTCTCCCCCTCTAATTGCAAACTATTACTCCAGGACTGGTCTTCGTCAACACATGGACTAAAGATAGGCAGTGAGGTAGATGACCAAATCAAACATTTCACTTATCTTCGAAGCCTGATTAGCCCTAATGTGTTGATCTCTGACGAAATCTCACTACAAATTCAAAATGCTCGTTTGGCTATCGCCAACTCACTTCACCTACCACGTAGACGAGATATTCGTCTCTCAACGAAAGAACCAATATACTGCACAACAGTTCGCTCTGTCTTACTGTATGGGTGTGAGACGTGGCCATTAAGAGTAGACGACACTTGAAGATTATTAGATTTTGACCATCGATGATTTCGAAACATCTCTCGAATCGGCAGGGATCACCGAGTAAGTAATAACGATGTTGGACGATGGGTGTTAGGCAAATGTGGTAAATTAATCTATGAGGTTGTGAATCTCTATCGACTGAGGTGGTTGAGACATATGTTGCGTATGCCCAACCACCGTCTGCCTCGACACGCGATGTTGGCTGATATAAGAGCAGAGGGTTGGTAAGAAGCTAGAGGCAGCCAAACTAAAACATAGCATCAGTCTGCTAGTTTCAGTCGTGTCAATAGCTGCAGAGTACCTGGATGAGGTCCTCGTAACTACTGTAACCAGTGGCTAGAAACAATAAGTGACATGGCCAAGAATCAGTCACAATGGCACAGATGTATTCACTCAATTATCTTCCCTTAAATCGTTAGCTGAAACTAATCCATAACTTTCTTTCCACACTCCCTGAACTATATTCTATATGTTCACACTCCTTGTTACTATTATTATTTTATGTTAATGAAGTAACTTCTACTAATGGTGGTGGTGGTGGTGTTAATCTTGCGGTGCCATGGAGGTATGGCAACTTGAACAGTTGCGCACATGTGCCAGGTTCTATGTTAATCATACATACATACATTCATATATACTTACTTACTTACTTAACTTTCTTATCTTATAATCTAATTTGTCCAGTTGGACTTTATTTTTTATGTCTAAATGCAAAGACGTTAGAACATGTGAATTAAACTAATCTCTCTTGTTGTATGTCTTTGCTATAATGATTGCCTTGATATAACACTAATTCATTAATATGATTACGGTTGCTTGCTCTCACCTTTTCTCTTCCTCTTAGTGGTTGACTGGATCATGAAGACCTCCACATCTGAGGGAATGTACGGGATTCAATGGACAAGTAGGATGCAACTCGATGATTTGGACTTCGCAGATGATCTAGTTCTTTTAGCAAGATTCTTAAATACAACACAGGGAGTACCAACCCAAATGAAGTTGATAGAGAAACTCTGGAAGAAGTGAACACTTTCACATATCTGGGGAGCATCATCGATGGACAAGGAGGGTCCGATGCAAATGTAAAGACAAGGATTGGCAAAGTAAGGGCAGCATTCTTACAGTTGGAAAACATATGGGACTCAAAACAAATATCAACTAACCTCAAAGTCAGACTCTTCAATTTGAACGTCAAGACAGTCCTGCTGTATGGGGCTGAAACTTGGAGAATTACTGCAAACATCATCAGACGGATACAAGTATTTATAAACAACTGCCTACACAAGATACTGAATGCCCGTTGGCCGGAAACCATCAGCAACAGCTTACTGTGGGAGAGGACAAACCATCTTCCAGCTGAAGAGGAAATTAGGAAAAGATGCTGGAAATGGATAGGACATACATTACGCAAACCATCAGACTGCATCACGAGACAAGCATTAACATGGAATCCTGTTGGGGAACGGAAAAGAGGAAGGCCAAGGAACACGCTGCGTTGAGGATTGGAAGCAGTTATTAAAAGGATGAACAGCAACTGGAAACAGCTGGAAAGAATTGCTTAGGACAGAGTTAAATGGAGAATGCTGGTGAGCGGCCTATGCTCCTCAGCGAGGAGTAACGGGCATAAGTAAGTAAGTAAGTAGCTACCAATTGGAATCAAATATGAATAATTCTGTTCTTTCGGGGACCTATCACCTCGGTGTACCAAACATACTTCAGTGATGTTTACTATATTTTATAAAATTATCATTATTTAACCAGATAGCTTCTTTATGTTTTATCTCCTTATAGGTTTCTAATAAAATGAATCGTATTGACTATACAGTTTTTTCTTTAAATTTTTATTACTATTATAGATGCCTCATCAATAATGTTCTAACAATACCATGGCAACATACTACTTTATTAATCTTTAATGATCCTAATCAATTATCATTAATGCAGGAATATGAATTGTTACAAAATCATTTGGTATATTCTACACTGGATTTATTTTTGAATGTTTTAAATCAATCCGAGCAATTATTGTACACTTTAAATTCAAAGGTAAAGAGCTTGTATTAAGTTTGTGTTTACATGTTCAATTATCATCAACATCAACCCTTCATTATAATCTTTTGAGAATTGATATTAAGTTTTTGCAACGGTACTAAGTTGGTTGCAATTAATTAAGTATGTTAAGTATCTTTGATGTATGTCAGGATGTCTTACATGCTAGTTGTTTAGTAATAACGATAGTACTCTTTGTATTAAATATTATGAATCTTTATGCAATTGACAATTCTCAGCACAAAATATGCAGTTTCAGCAGTCTCACTGTGTAATGACTACTTAAATTGTAGATTTCTTACGAATATCCGTAAATTATTTTTATGCTAGTCATAAACAATGTAAAGTCTTGCGCTTGTATGCATGTTGGCCACTGATTGATCTTTAGACCTATTACTTAATATCTCCAACTACTGATTGCAATTATTGCGTGGACCTAAACTAGGTTGTCTACACTTGTCCATATAACCCAAACCAACAGCCAGTTACCTGAGAGACTGATGTCATGTTTTCCTAGTCTTTTTCTACCCTACTTCATAATCGATGCATGTTAGAAAAAGCCCAACATCTTAGATTAATGAAAGCAGGGATTTTATCAGATGTCGATCCATTTTGGATTGTATGACTTCCAAGATAAATGGAGTGGTCAATGCACTCAGCTACTTCGCTATTCATAATTAATCTAGGCGACTATGCGGATCAGATCTGAAGTAAGATTTTATATTTGATAGGGAAGAATTGAATCATAAACACTGTTGCATTATTTTATGGCAATAAATACGTTTACAAATGTGATGATTTGAAAGTTTGTGTAGTCCGGAAAGATCAACTTAGATTCATACATTTTATAACCGTCGACCGCACATTTTATTTAGGTCGGCTATTCATGAAAAGGGTAGTTCATATCGATTCATCAGTTATCTATAAACTCATAAAAAATTATTCTTTGTGAGTTTGCACATCGGCTTCACTTCGTCAATTCCTAGAAAATTCTCTAAGAGCCTGGATGAATATTGAAAACACTATGTCTAGTCAGTGTTATTTAGGAGTACTGGAATATGAATAGATAAACAGCATCTCTGTTGCGAATTCAACAAGTATATCAGTCACTTATAGTATCTCAGGATAACGTACAACCTTTTTTATTGTATTGTCTCTTTTTCTACTTTATTATTTCGAAATTTACTAGCTTTAGAGTTTAACGTCATGGACTGAAATTTTTTCTAGATAACCGTTGAAGATCAGGAAATACAGACTGCTGTTCCTTTGCACTACAAGACTCCTCAGTAGTAGTTTACATTTAACACTTTAATAAACTCACCGTATTTCGGATTCATCATTGATTATTAAACACTCAACATGGTTGAACTTCACAGTTCATAGCTTCTTATTTAATATTATCATTATTGTAAGTACATAATTGTTACGCCGGGCGATTAAAGAAAAGTAGCGAACTTTCAGAACTGTATTTTTTTTTTGGGGGGGGGGCTATTCTCATTATTTTATTCATGAGTAATGTAATCATTTTATTTCTATGACTGTTACGTTTCCCTTGCCCGGTTCTCTCATTTAGTGTATTTACTCTTATTATATTGTTTATTGCTACGAACTACAGCTACTTAGTTATGTACAAGTTGTCTCTATTCACTGCCACTTCTTCCTTTGTTCTGTATCAATGTTAGATTTGTGATTGGGTTACTGTGTGGTCTGATTTAGTGTATATATAAAGGCATGATTAAAATACAATACGTTCTCCGTTTTCCGGTTGCCAATTCTGGTTGTTCTATAGTCTGCCTGGGGGGTGAGTGGGATTAGGTCAGTTGCGCATTATCAACTAGGCACATTCTATTCGCGTTCGCGTACACCAACCAAAACCCATTCTTTCTTCACGTCATAACAATAATGACTGTTACAATAGAATAGTGTAATGATTGTTATCATCAAGATTAACTTTTTCTTTATAGATATTTAACGAAATCAAATCTACTTGGCAATTATTAGCTTATCTTCTTTTATTATCTCATTCAAATTGGTCAAATCCACCAATAATGATTAATTTTATGCAGAATTTATTCAATCAACTATTAATGAATGTTGATAATTTAAAGAATCATTCAATAAAACATTTTATTGAGTTAAGCATTTCATTTATTAATCAAATTATCCAATCAACATTCTATATGAATCAACAAATTAATGATGAAATAAATACAAGCGAAATTCATTTCATGAAAGATATTTATCAATTTCGTTCTTTAATTTTACCGCCAATTATTGTTTTAATTGAAGTGATACCAGATACAATGGTAGGTTATGATCATAATTATGTATATTGTTACTCTGGTGAATATATATATATTTCATTGTTCATTGATAGACTACTTGATTGAGGTTTGCGTGGTAATCTTAACCACTGGTTACAGAATTTGGGTGACATGCTTGAAAATCGTTAACGGTTACGTAGATGCATCTATTCTTTATTCTCCTCCAAATTCTAGGTTTCTGAATTCATCATATGAAATAATGTTATGCTCACGATTGAAGGGAGGATAAAGAGAGGATTATGTTCCACTAGAAAGCAGGTAGCACTGGACGACTATTTTATCCTAGTATACGGTTCTTCAGCAGTGTGCACCGTTAGTTCTACCAGTAAATTAAGCTCAGGGCTTTTAGGTTGACAAACGCCTAACCCTCTGCACTATTGAGCCGACCATCTGAATGCTCTTTCGTTTTCAACGATACCAAACCAACATCAATCTGTGGCGAATACAAACAGCTAAGTCGACTTTGTCATTCACTATATAAGCGTTGTGTGTTTGTGTTTTCTTTCCTAGTAGGCTGTCATCTGTAGTGAGATTTTTAATTTAGAAATAATAATTTCATTGAAATAGTATTCTGTGAGGTGAATTGTTAGGAACAATGAGACTAAACAGTATTATTAACACAGATGAATTGTGATAATGTCTCTGTAAGTGATTAACAGGTTTCCCTGTCTCCAGTGGATTTGACTGATTGCTGTTATTCCTTTAATTTTTGATATGATTCTTGAGTTTATATTTGTGCACCTTTATATTTGTATTGTTTGCTGGCTGATCTGAATGCTGAGCTTTAAAATAATTCTATCATGTAAATAGGTGCAGACTATCTGATTGTGGTTTGCGTGATACTCAAAACTAATGGTTAGAGACTAATGGTTAGGTTACCTGGCTGAAAATGGTTCGAAATGGCATAGGTGCATCCGTTCGTTGTCCTTCTTCAAATCTTAGGTTTCTGAATTCATCATATTTTTTACAGACTTATATTTTTCATAAATCTTATCTTGGATCTCCAATTCTCTCCATTAATACTAACAGTGTTACTACCTCCATTACTATGGGATTTGGTCAAATAAATTCATTTCTGTATGTTAATTGTGGTATAGCAACTTGAATTAATGTACGCTCATACCATGTTCTACGTTGTATCTGTCTATTTGACCATTTACTGGCAGTTCACTTTTTGTCCAATATTCAAATTTATTATTAACATTAATATTGTTTAACAGCTTATTAAACGCCTACATTGATATGAGTAGGGGACTTATCAGTGCTTGGAATATTTGACTATTAATTATAAATTCTGCTATAATTCATCAATAATTCCTTGAACATGTCTTCCTACGTCAGAACATATTAGAAATGTGTTCTCTGCTTAGGTTTACAAGAAAATTCTTGAAGTACACTGAATAGTTATTATTTCTGATTTCGTTACTAATGTTATGCATGTTCTTTTTTCTAGGCTCCTATAAGCTCTTTAGTTCACTTTTAGTTTTAAACCTACGTTATTAATGAAGCTTCTTCAACACACTTCAACCTTTTGATTCATGTTTTTGGGTTAAATAGTAGGAGACTTGTGGAACTGCGATGTTGTTAGGTAGTTGGAGTTTTAGTGTTCAAGTGAACAGTATTTTAATTTCAATTTTTTAAACTAGGTAAGCGGATAAATTCGTTAATCAACGTTTCACTCTTAGATAGGTGCCTTATCATTGAATGAATGATATTTCGCATATGGACTCGAACTCATTTCGTTGATGTTCAACGCCACCATCGTACTTATAAATGAACTTTATATCGATATAATCCTATACTGATTATAGATTAATTATATTCAGTTCTCGACAACATTACTACGAAGATAGAAACACATTCATATCAGTTGTTTATAAGTTTATCATTTTATTGAGCTTTGTACACTGTAACTTTCATAGGGTATGGCAATTTGAACTGATGTACACATGTACCAAGTTCTACATTGTACCTGACTGACTGACTGACTGTAACTTCATACAATTATCATGCTCGTACAGATTCACTTACAACTAACTTTTTTTTTCATAATATTACTAAACAAAATTATTTTGATTGACACATACTACTAATATGTCTCTACTTTATATTCCAGGTATTATCATTGAATAATAATGATTCAGAGCATCATAAGTATGACCATTCAATCACTCAGTTATTCACTATCCTAGAAAATGCTTTTTCACAAATATACATTATTCAAACATTTGGCTTTAATAATTTTTATGAATTTTGGATTCATTTTATTCAGTATACATTTAATGAAAAATCTCTAGATAGCAATACTACTATTAATACTACTGATAATAAGAAGTCTGAATCATTATCATCATTAACTTCTGATGAAGTAAAAAATAATGAGTTGAACAGTTCCACGAGTAATTATTATTTCAGTAAGTCACTAATATATATTATCATTTCTTATATTGGATGGTTGAAGATTGTTGTCAGGTAACTCTACGTTTTATGCTTGCTGATATTCATCAACAGGACTTATCTACGTTACTAAGTAAGCTGTTACTCCATACTGTGCTCAAACTCTCGTAACCCAGATTTACATTCTCAGATGTTACCGTTTACTTGTTTAGGCTTCTACTGATCTGTGGGAATACATTATTTACATTGATTGATTATTGAACAATAATGGTAATTATAACTTACCTTATACTCTATATTTTAGTTCAATTAAGAATTCTCAATTTCAGTTGCTTGATGCAATAAATAAACCTTAGATGGGATTGTTAATTTAGATGCTAATTTACGGTTGGAAAAATGATGACCTAAATTTCCAATCAAACCACTGAGTAGTCACTAGTATCATCTTTGTCTAGTTCTTTACTGTTGACCAAATATGTACATCGTGTTAATTTACTGGAAATAATGACCATATCGCAACATAGTAGAATACGATTGACCCTATGAAGAACTGCATAAATTATCGTACTTGCCACTATTTAGTAAGTGGTCAATGTATACATTGATTACAGAGTTTTGTAGAAATTGTTAAACTCGATATTACAAATTGATCTAAGAGGGATAATCACTAACAACAAAGATACGCTGTAAAGTCTTAGTATGGGACGCTAAAACAGAACGCATTCTTACTTACATTAGGCATCAAGCTCAGACCTTTAGTCCTGTCAATGAACATCTTGCACCGCTTCTTGGTTTTTGACTAGTTATCTTGTATAGGTTAACTCAATTCCAACGTATGAAATTGTTATAAAATAGAATCTAACTGGATATTAACTAAAAGCTGTAGATTCTAATTATAATCCATTACTTTGGCTTACTAAACTGAGTAGTACAATTAACTCACACAAATAACATAGTTTATTGTCAAGTATATAAGCTTGTACTTATTAGATGAAGTTTATTATGAATTATCTCATTAAGTTATTGTTTACAATGAATCAGATAAAATTGGGTTTTCTCTTTCAATCTGATAGATAAATCAACATGTACAAATCAAAGTCAATCAACATTTAAACTGAATCCACAATCTATTCGATTATTAGTATTTTCAACAAGATTATTTATTCGCTTAAGTCAGCATAATCTACCTCTATTCAATTGTTGTCTACATACTACTTCATCTGTATCATCAACATTTTCATTGTTGACAAAGGAAAATGAAAATATTGTAGTGAAATGTGAAAATCAAACTTGGTCAAATTGTTTGTCAATAATAACTGCTCATTATTATAGCATATTCAAGTCACGTATACATGGACCACCTCCACTTGAGGATAAATATTTACAAGTAAATATTACTCTGATATCATTTCTGATAATGAGACCTTAATTAACTGTAGGATTTTGAACTTACATTTATTTCTTTTTGTAAGGGTTCAATAAACCATACTCAATCTTAGCTTCCTTCGAATGTTTTAGTAAGATGTTCTACAGTTCGCTCCGTCTTACTGCATGGATGTGAGACGTCGCCATTAAGGGTAGATGACACATGAAGGTTAATAGTTTTTGACCATCGATGTCTACAAAACATCGCTCGCGTTATCTGGGATCACCGAGTAAGGTAATAACGAGGTTACACGACAGGTGTTAGGCAAATGTGGTAAATCGGTTGATGAGGTTGTGAATCTCTGTCGACTGAGGTGGTTGGAACATGTGTTGCGTATGCCCAACAACCATCTGCCTCGACCACATTGTTGGCTGATATAGGAATAGGATGGAAGCGAGTAAGAGGCTTCCAAACTAAAACATGGCATCAGTCCATGAAGTCACTGACTGCCAGTTTAAGCCGTGTCGGTAGCTGCAGACTATCTGGATTAGGTCCTCGTAACTACTGTAACCAGTGGCTAGAAACACTGAGTGACATGGCCTAGAATCGGTCACGATGGCGCAGATGTATTCACTCATTGTCCTCCCTTAAATCATGAGGTTTAAATTATTCCATAGCTTTCTTTCTATGCTTTCTAAACCATATTCCATATGTTCACACTCCTTGTCACTATTATTATTTTATTTTATTGAAGTAACTTCTACTAATGGTGGTGGTGTTAATCTTGCGATGCTATGGAGGTATGGCAACTTGAACCGTTGCGCACATGTGCCAGGTTGTATGTTGATTATACATACATCCACATCTACAGTATATAATTACTTGTAAGTGTTTGTGTAGCTTTTTGAACCGATGAACATATGTATCAAGTTGTTTAGTGCTTATAATAGGCTAACTATGAGTTCATGGTTTCTCGTTGTGGATATCAATTGTCATATGTGCGTCCTGATTGAATCACCTTGATATGTATGTGTTTACAGTTTTCAGTATTGTTTTGTATATCGGCAGCAGAATTATCTTTTTCAGCTTACTTTATAATCATTATTTTGACTTACTTACTATTGAATGTTGATGTTTACATTTACACTCGAAATTCGTACCTTTCAATCCAAACACCGATGTATATATAGTTAATCCTTGTTCTGTAATTATATGTCTTGGATTAGTGATTTGTTCAAGAGTTTTATTAGTAAAAGTAGTAGACTTGAGTTTGGAAGGTGGTTTGAGGCCTAAAACGTTTCTTGAAGCATCTTTTGTGTTGTTTAGTATTCAGTAACAAGGCGCCCCTGTAATGCTAAGGGAATTGTCTATGACCATTACCACTGAATCGTTTGGGTCGCTACTGATCCTGAGCAGGACTGAGATATGTATGACGATTAATTATTAAGTGGCAACTATTTTGATGTCTAGTTATTTATAATCATGATCTGATTTTATTGACCACGTTACAATGTATTCACTAGAACAAGTGTATCAATATTGCATGTACATTTTACTGACAAGTCCCAGATATCACAAAACCTAGGTCAAGTAGGGTTTTCTGCCGACTACTCTCAAACCACTTTGCATTAATACACAGTGCACATGATGTTGAGCTACTAGCAGCGACACTGCAACTTAATCAGTAGAATTCTAGATAAGCATCTCATCGGACACTACTACACTTGCTACACTTGCTTTGTCACTAAAAGAAAGTATTATTCAATAAAAAGACTAATCTACATATTTAGTTTTTGTTGATTGAATTTGTTATCAATTAACGTTGATAGGGAATCATTGAAAACCAGTGAACACTAGACAACTGTTTCTTCCCAAGATAAAACTCCTCAACAGTGCACCCTAAACTCCACCCCAAAGGCTTCAGGTTGGAGAATATTAAACCCTCTACACCACTGGGCCGGCAACCAATGGTATAATCCTCACTTCCATCACTTTGTGATATATCCTGACGATCATCCATTATTATCGGTGGTAACTGTCACACTCCCGACGATTCTGAACTTCACTAATCATGACTTCTCACTAGAGCTTCAATTATATTCTTAAGATTCCAATGAATAAGTAAACAAACGGTTACCATTACTTTTACTTTGTATGCGATTCAAAGCCAAATACACAGAGTTACACCTGATAAATAAGTTAACTGAATCTATGATTCGTACAAACCCGTTGATTCTCTGAAAATCGAATCATGTTTAGCTGGATGTATTAATTTACAGGCATGTACAACAGCATGTATATAGGACGGGTAGTAAGACTTGCATCTACAAATTCTTACGGAGGATATTTTTAAGAACAAAATAGTTAGCTACAGCATAATAAAGGGAGCATGCTTGTGGGATTCTTATGCTATCTACGTTAGCCATTGTAGCCACTTAGCGACGATCCACCAAATCCATAGTTACTTAGATATAATTTGTAGTGATACTTATGTTTGTCGTCCAAAGTGTATAAAATTACTAGTAGAAATTTATTTTTTGCATCATAGGGTAGAAATTGTAATGTGAGACGTATCAATTTCTATGTTCTTGATCGACAAATTACAAATATCATATAAATCAGTCATATATTTAAAACAAAACCCTTGACAAGAATCTAACCTAACTTGATTCTTCACTCTGAACTCTAACCAGTAATCAATCAAACCATACATAAAGAAGACGCTTTCTATGTAGACATATGAACAAGTTAAAATGTCTTCATTTTTTTAACTTTCACAGACCGGGAAACTTATAGAAAGCTTGATTAATTGTATTAATCATAAAGAATTTTTACACCATCCCTGAGATAAGTTTAGGATTAGCTATTATTTACTGAATCATATGTACAAATTATCTGTAAAGCTCAATTGACCATTCTTCTCAGCTTTAACAATTATACACCGAACTCTACAAGAGCAAGTGAATCAATGAATTCACATAAAAGTGGGCATTTACAAGAGCTTACCCTTTAGATTCTTGTTGGCCATAAACCAACTAGAAAATGGCATTAATCGTTACAGCAAAGATTATTCTTTAGAGTGAATTAGATCTATTCGTTGAAATTCACTGAATATTTTTCTCTTATTCATGTATCCTAGAATTGTTATTTGAAGCAATTATAAAGATCTGTTTCAAAACTTTATTTACTTTTCAAACGACATTTTATTTATTACTCATGGAGTAATATGAAGTATGCAACTCATGAATCCTTTTCAATAACTTCATCAGCGATAGGTTTAGAATAGATTTAGGCAGAAGTCCCCCTCTAAATGCAGACTATTGCTCCAGGACTGGTCTTCGTCAACACCTGGACTAAAGATAGGCAGTGAGGTAGATGACCAAATCAAACATTTCATTTATCTTCGAAGCCTGATTAGCTCTAATCGGTTGATCTCTGACGAAATCTCACTACAAATTCAAAATGCTCGTTTGGCTATCACCAACTCATGTCACCTACCACGTAGACAAGATTTTCGTCTCTTAAAGAAAAGGAGAGTGTACTGCACAACAGTTCGCTTTGTCTTACTGTATGGGTGTGAGACGTGGCTATTAAGAGTAGACGACACTCGAAGGTTATTAGTTTTTGACCATTGATGTCTACGAAACATCGCTTGCATTAGCAGGGATCACCGAGTAGGCAATAACGAGGCTGGACGATGGGTGTTAGGCAAAGGTGGTAAATTAGTCGATGAGGTTGTGAATCTCTATCGACTGAGGTGGTTGAGACATGTGTTGCGTATGCTCAACCACCATCTCCCCTTAAATCATGAGCTTTAAATTATTCCATAACTTTCTTTCTACGCTTTCTATATGTCCACACTCTTTGTTATTATTATTTTATTTTATTGAAGTAACTTCTACTAATGGTGGTGGTGTTAATCTTGCGGCGCCACAGTGGTAACCTAGACGAATTGTATGACTATTTGGTCGATGTTTGTTTTGTTCCTGTTAGTCCCAAGTTGATTAGGAAAACTTAAGTTAACTAAACCAAACAGCTAGAGTCAATTTATATATCATATATTCGTATACAGAGATTGAAAGCTTGACTAATTAAGAAAGTAACATCGTTACAGATCAAGTGCAACAATAAAAGGGAACTGAGGTAACGTATATGCAATTAATTAATTATAGTTCATGAATGGAAAATTACTTGACAACAGTTAAAGGATCATAATAAGTGATATATATTTGTAAAATTCCAATGAGTAGAAATTAAAATTTCTGACGTTTCGCGGCTTAGTGCAAGTCGCTTCTTCAGAGAAATGAATAGCCGAATTTAATTAACACAGGAATAAATAATACAATGGAACAAATCAAAAACAAAATAAACCCGTACAATCAAAATGCGAGTTTGATCGTGTTATGATGTCAAGTCATATAGGTCAAGGTGGTTTGAAATGAGACATGTATGTACATGTTAGTGTGATGTGTGAGGATAATATGTGAAAATAAATTGTATGTATGTTCATGTGTATGAAATTCGATGTACTTTAGTTGTGGCTAGTTGGATAGAAAGTCCATGTCGGGTGGATAGAAAGGCCTTCCCTTTTGTTAAGTGCAGTTGGATTTAACAAAATATGAAGCGCCTCAGCTATTCGTCTTTCCTTATAATTGGAAAAACCTTTTTGAATGATTCGGATATTTTTAATATCGATCTTATGGTTGTGATAGATAGCATGTACTGCTATTGCTGATTTAATTTGTAATTTTTCAAGTTCAACAGGATTATTCGGAGGTCGTTTAGTGTAGCTTTCATGTTCTTTGGCACGAGTTTTGATTTCTCGTGAAGATTCTCCAATATAGAAGGCATCACAATCAACACAACCTAGCCTGTAGACACAATTCTGTGTTGAGGTGAAAGGGATCTTGTCCTTTATTTTAACCAATGCACTTCGAATGGTGTTGGTAGTTTTGTAGAAAGTTTGAATTCCGTGTTGTTTTAGAATTCTTTGTAATTCATCAGTTGTGTCTTGACGGTAAGGTAGAACGGCTGTACCAATCCAAGATGTTTTGACTAATTTACTATTATTTAGTAATGAGTCGTTTTGTTTTTGGAAATTGTTAATAATATTCATTGGAAAATTATTAAGCCGTAGGATGTTGACTATATTTTTGTATTCGTGATTCTTGTCGTCTTCAGATGTAATGAGTCTACTGGCTCTTCTGAATAAGTTTAGAGCCAGCGATATCTTTGCACTGAATGGATGTGCTGAGTTGAAATCGATATATCGATTTGAATGTGTCGGCTTGCGGTAAATTCTCAGATTAAGAGTTCCATTTAAATTTCTTTTTACTAAGCAGTCTAAAAATGGTAACTCATTGTGTTCATTTTCACTTTCTAAAGTGAATTTGATATTCTGAGACAGGTTATTGATTCGTTTTGAGAATGATCTTAGAAAAGTCTTTTTGATGATGACAAAGGTGTCATCAACATATCTTAGCCAAACCCTTGGTCTAATGACATTATTGAAAATGTGAGATTCAATATAGGTCATGAAAAGGTTTGCTACAATTGGTGAAACGGGGGAGCCCATTTTAATTTCTACTCATTGGAATTTTACAAATATATATCACTTATTATAAACAATCTATCCAATGCTCAATTTATTTGAAATTATCAAAGTTAACCTTGGTAATGATATGTACAAAAGTTAAAGGATCAGTTAAAAGGTTAAAGCGACAGTAACATAATAGTATTAAAAATGTTTTGTTCACTTTACAAAAAACTAGAATAAATCGAATAGTCTACTGTAAAACAGTCATTAAAGATTTTCACTCTTCCTGAGTCATCCCGTCTATCATATATGATATAGTTATCATTGATTAACAATTATAAGAGCCTAGTAACGAAATAATTGAGACTTATAATTGTTTTTTGAATAGAGATTAATATTAAGTTTAGTTGATTGAATTCGTCACAGATTGAGCTTTGGGTTGGCGAAAGCACTGCCAAGGAGTTCTATGCTCCATAGTTTTCAATATTACTCTGCCAACATCATTCTGTAACGAATTCAATCAACTAAAATTAATACCAATCTGTATAAACCATCGCAATTCAGTTACACTAATTATCTCACTAGTGATTAACTTCAGCCTCTAGTGATAAGTCCTGATTAAGGGAGTTTACACCTGTCGGAGTGAGACAGTTATCGTCAATAACTATAGATGATCGTTGCACTATATCACAAATAATAACTATTTGTTTGAATATTTATTTCATTTACTTGTATATAGATGAAGATGTTGTTATTCTTACTTTGCCATGGGAGCTTATTACTGGTACAACATTGTTTGGTTGTTCTTTTCTTCCACTGTTCATTTTGTCTTTTCCTTTAATATCCTTTAGGTCAGCATAAATCAACTGATTGAGGAGGTTATTGAATTGATGACAAATTTATCAAAATGTCCAAGTGAGTATATCTTTTGTGTGCAGTATTTGTATTTACGTAAAATGTACGAGATTAAATTTTCGAGAAATAACGTTATCTTCAATGTGAGTAATGCATCTGTAGAAATATATTACTTTACTTCAGTGGTTGAGGTAGCTTAGACACCTATTACTTATGCACTTCTGTGGCATACCTGTATGTTTGATAACCAAAAGCGTAGGTATAAGATGGAGATTAGTTAAATGTAGCTACCAATCCGTTTACTGTCTGTTTTAGCTATATTAGTTCATCTATACCATCTGGTTGAGGTTCACATGATTATTGTAACAGACGGTTGGAGACTATATGACATTACTCGAAGAAACAATTTGCAACGTTGTTTTCGTATCCATAGCCCTTGTTTTACCCATACAATTCCTTCATATAGTGTCCATATTTAATTTACATATTTTATGTCATACCTTTAATTCACATATTACCTTCCCTCCATAATTTCTACACTTGAATATATTTTACTAACATTCAACATATTATTATTATTTATCTAGTAGTAAACTAAACCAAAAATTTAGGAAAACTCAGTGGATTTCAGCTGCGTCTACTGAACTGATAGATGCTCAGCAACACATGCCACCTTGTTCTGAATACGATGAAGAGCGAAGGCAACTTAAACATAAACTGGTTAAAAGCTTACGGAATGATTGTGAGCAGTGGTGGGTGACGAAAGCTAAAGAGATAGAAAAGGCAGTGGCAATAGGTAACAGTAGGTAACTGTTCAGACTTATCAAGGAAACGGGTATCAGACTGTAAGTGAAACTATTTCAGAAAAAGATGGGAGCATTATTCACTGTCAATCCAGAAGGTTGGACCGATGGGCAGAACACTTTAGGGAACAGTCCAATTGGCCCTCGGCGTCATCCCAGTTGCCCACCGTTCCCAAGCAATCTGAATGGCAAATTAATATTGGTCCCCCAAGTCTTAGTGAGCTTGAGAAGGCTATAGGGAACCTAAAGCGAGGGAGAGCAGCAGGACCCGATGGGTTAACCTCTGAGATATTTAGGGATGGTGGTCCAGTTTTAGCAGCGAGATTAACCGGGATCCTGTCTAGAATCTGGGAAATGGGCGTAATCCCATCTGACTGGTCTCAAACACTAGTCGTTCCAATCTATAAGAAAGGACAGAAGTCCTCCTGTGAAAATTACCGAGGAATCAGTTTTAACGAATATAGTGTCCAAAATATTGGCTTCAATCATACTTCGACGCCTAACTAAAGCTCGTGAAGAGCAAACTTGAGAGAACCAAGGTGGTTTTAGACCTGGAAGTGGCTGTATAGACCAAATATTCACACTTTGGCAGGTTCTGGAACATAGACACACTTTTAGATGCCCAACAATAGTTGTAGTCCTTGACCATAAGGTGGCATTTAACTCTATCGATCGTAAGGTTATGTGGCAATGTCTGTCAATAAAAGGCGTACCAGAGAAGTACATTAACCTTATACAAGCTCTCTACTCGAACACCACATGTAGAGTGATAGCTTATGGCGGATTGTCGTCGAAAGTGATCACATCAAGTGGTGTTCGTCAAGGTTGTCCGCTTTCCCCATTTTTATTTAATTTTATGATTGATATACTTTTAGAGTTGACATTTTCATCGTCTGACTTCTCTGGGGTTGACCTCCTTCCAGGAGATAAACTTGCTGACTTAGAATATGCAGATGATATAGTTCTCTTAGGCTAAGAATCTTTTGACTACCTTAAACAAGAATGTAAGGATGTTTGGGATGCGATTCTCTCCACCCAAATGCAGAATGTTACTTCAGGATTGGCTTGATTCGACACTGAAGTTAGTGATAGGGAGTGAGGCAGTTGAATGTGTTGACCGCTTCACTTATCTTGGCAGCCTCATCAGTTCCGATGGTCTGGTGTCTGCTGAAGTCTCTGCGCGTATACATAAGGCCCGATTAGCTTTTAGGAAGTTGCGTCATCTGTGGCGTAGGTGAGACATTCGACTACTGACCAAAGGACGCGTTTACTGCGCAGTAGTTTGATCCGTCTTACTTTATGAATGTGAAACATGGCCATTAAGGATAGAGGATATTCGTAGGCTCCTGGTATTCGGTCATGGATGTCTTCGAAACATTGCTCGTGTTTGCTGGGACCAATGAGTAAGCAATACGTGGGTTAGGAATAGAGTACTAGGTAAATACGGTAAGTCTATTGATGTAGTAGTAAATCTCCATCAGCTAAGGTGGTTAGGACATGTGTTACGTATGCCTGACCATCGCCTACCTCGACGAGCAGTGCTGTCTGGTGTGGGAGTAGGCTGGAAGAAAGCTAGGAGTGGCCAAACCAAAACATGGCACCAGTCCATGAAGTCATTGACAATTGGGCTGAGCCATGTTAATAGGTGCAGACTACCTGGTTGGGGTTCGCGTGATATTCGTAATAAATGGCTAGAGACCTTGTGTGATATGGCTCAAAATCGTTGGCAATCGCGCAGATGCATCCAATCCTTGTCTTCCTCCAAATTCTAAGTTTCTGAACTTATCATAATTGTCTCTTTACTGAATGATATTTTCTTAAATCTTATCAACGATCTCTATTCCCTTCCATTAATACTAACTCTGTTACTACCTCCCCTACTCTGGGATTTGATCCGATAATTTAATCTCTATCGGCTAATTGAGGCATGGCAACTTGAACTGATGTACGCATGTACCAAGTTCTACGTTGTAACTAGTAGTAGTAGTAGTTAATATTACTATTATTATCGTCACTTTATATTATCGTCGTCTCATCTTGTGGTTGTGTCTTTCGACCTTGCGTCACTCATACCATTTGCAGTTTGGTTGATAGCTTACTTATGTTGTATCATCTTTCGTGACCATTATTACCATTATGCACTCTATGATTTCCACGTATTATATGCTTATGAGCTAACAAACAAAATCTGTTTATCATACTAATTATTTCATATGAGTTACGATTGTGCAGCTGTTGAATATGAGGTCGTCGAGATAAAAAATTCTCGTCGCTGAATTACTTGTTTTCAATTCTAATTCCTCCACAGATTCAGTATAGCTGAGTTCATAAAAGCAAATAAAGTCACGTTGTGAATCTATGTCTCCAATAAAACAACAGCCTATTAAACTCACACGAAACGCTAGTTAGATGTCTGTAAACGCTCACTAACTACTCATATAAATGCTGTATACAATCGGAGTTAGATGGACGGGAATAAAATGTATTGAAGGGTCAGTCCTCAGGTACGAGGAATTTACGTTTGAATGTAAAGAAACACCGACTCTACAATATTACCATTATAATGTGTTGTATCCAACACTTTTATTCACTTTGCCATTCAATTAGTCGGTAGACGATATAAATCAGAGTATAGTTGCCAGCTCAAACTTTCACTGTATTTGTGTTTTCTTTTTCACCTGCAACGTTGCACAGTACTGCACTTGGTATGTTATTTGAAGTCAGTGCCTGACAAATACTTACATTTAAATTGATCTCTTCAGTGTAAATTGCACTCTTATTGGCAATGCCTACTCATTAAGTGAACAAAAAGTGACTGATTGTGGCTGGCATTTGGGATCCGACTTGGTGCAACTAAAGTGTACATATAATTTGAATATATCTGTTTCTGTTGATGTTGTAATCGACTGACATTGATTAGTCTCTGATATCATATATGCATCCTTGAACGCATTCTCTTGATACAGCGATCATCCAAAAGAATTGTCATTGTTACTTAGTTGTTACTGGCATTCAAGATGCACATTTTTTCCGATTTTGGTCTTGTTAGCTGGATGTACTGATCCGAACTCAATATCAAAAGAGATTATGCAATGGCGTTTGATACGAATGAAGTGAATTCAAGTTATAGTGTGGGCATCAACACTTGGATATACCAAATACATCTAACTAATGAGTTTTAAACGAAATGCCAATCATACTTGTGATTTAAGGCTATATCAAACTAATCTCTTCAGATCGCACATATATTCACAGACACTTAATGAATACCGTAAACGTTACGTATATTTTCTTTACTTACACTAGTAAAATGGTATACACTTTTTTCTTTCTTTTCTTCTATTTTGTTTTCAATGCATCGTGTACACATCTAGTTATTCGACTAAGCTGTTTAAATCTACTACGATGTTTCATAATACCACAATCTATTGAATCGATTCAATACTGTACAGAGTATTCACAATCGTTTGGTGCATTCACTATAAATTCTGTAAAATGTTTTATTCATTTATTACTGAAAGATATAAGACAAACACAAATTATTGATGGTGACAATAATAACAATCGTAATAATAATGATCAATATAACAATAACCTAATGAAAAAGGACTCGAATCCAACACTACATCGAATCCATAATTTTTATCTAAATGTAAGTAGAACTTTTTCATAAGTTATCGTAGTTTAATTCCTTGTTATAATGATAATAGTTTATTCTCAAGTAACAATTTGTACATGAGAGCATACCAGTTTACAGGCATGATCAGAATGATATGGCATAATTGCAACAGAGTTTTAGTAGAGTTATTGTTATGGAATTGACGATATACGAAGATATTAATTAATTAGGAAGCCAACGGTAGCTAGCTTTACAGTTTACAGTACTGCAGGTACTAGAGGTATATTTTGTATTACAGATCACTTCCAGTAAACAACCGCGCGCTTTTTGTCCCTGGTGCTGTAATCTCAGGGAATAGCTGCGAGAGAGCAGGACGAACCATGGGGACTATCCTGAGACAGGAAAAGGCTGGTATTTTGAAATTTGGTTGATGCTACTTGATGCTACTTTTATTTTTAGTATTCTTTTTTGTCTATCTATTATAATAATTATCGGTGACGAACAATCCTCGTTACACAATTCATACATTCATACATACAAGAATAAATCATCATCATCAGCAGCAGCAGCAACGTAGAACCGGGCACAAACGCCTGTAGGTTCAAGTTGCCATACCACAATAGCACTACGAGAATATTGAGGTAACGTATAGATAGAATATAAGAGGGAAGAGTAAAGTAAAGATGTCTAGAAAATAACAATAGAATTCAAGATCTAGATGAGGTTAAAGAGTGAATACACTTGTGCCACTGTGACAGATTCTGAGCCATATCACCTAGTGTCTTCAGCCATTTGTTGCGATCATCACGCGGACCCCAACCAGGTAGTCTACATCTACCTACATGACTTAGACCAGTAGTCAAGGACTTCATGGACTGATGTCATGTTTTGGTTTGGCCGCCCCTAACCTTCTTTCATCCTACTTCAGCCTTAGCTAACATGGCGCGACGGGGTAGACGGTGGTCGGGCATACGCAATACATGTCCTAGCCATCTCAGTCGATGAAGGTTAATGACCTCTTCGACTGATTTACCGTGTTTCCCAAGAACCTTTTGTCTAACCTCACTATTACTAATCCGGTTATTCTATGATATACGAGCGATGTTACGAAGATTCCTATGGTCAAATATCTGGAGACGACGTATATCTTGAGTTTTCATGGCCCATGTTTCGCAGCCATATGCTAAGATGGCGCGGATTGCTGCGCAGTACACCCGGCCTTTCGTTGAGACACGGATATCTCGTCTGCGCCACAAGTGCCGTAAATTGGCAAATGCCAATCGAGCTTTCTGGATCCGCGCTGAGATTTCATCAGACACCGACCCACCAGGGGTGATGAGACTTCCGAGATAAGTGAAGCGATCAACGCATCCAATTACTTCACTCCTTATAACTAATTTATGGGAAGAAGCAGGCCAGTCCTAGAGTAACATTTTGCATTTGGGAGGTGAGAAGCGCATCCCAAATATGCCTGCATTGTTACTCAACGTGTTCAAGAGACCTTGAATGCTGTGAGTGTCTTCACCAAATATGACTATATCATCTGCATATTCTAAGTCGACAAGAGAGCCTCCTGGAAGGAGATAAATTCCAGAGGACTTAAAAGAAGTGAGAGAGATTTCTAACAGTACATCTATGATGAAATTAAATAAAAATGGGGATAAGAGGCAACCCTGAAGGACTCCACTTGAGGATGAAGTTTCTCGTGACAATTCGCCATATGCTCTGACTCGACCAGTGGTGACCGAGTAGAGAGCCTTTATAAGGTTAATGTACTTTTGAGGTACGCCTTTTAATGACAAACATTGCCACAAGACTTCACGGTCAACAGAGTCGAACGCTGCTTTTAAGTCAAGAAATACAACTATAGTTGGGAGTTGGTACATATGTCTGTGTTCGAGGGCCTGGCTCAGGGTGAATATGTGATCAATGCAACCCCGGCCAGGTCTGAAACCAGCCTGGTTTTCTCGAGTCTGTTGTTCCCTAGTGTTAGTTAAACGTCGGATGATTATAGTGGCTAATATTTTAGATACTATGTTAATCAAACTGATTCCTCTGTGGTTATCACAAGAGGATTTATGTCCCTTTTTGTAGACTGGAACGATCAGCGATCGAGACCAGTCAGAAGGGATGGTGTTTAGTTCCCAGACTTTGGCTAATATATCAGTCAACCTGCACGCTAAAACTAGACCACCATCCTTAAAGATATCGGTAGACAACATATCAGGCCCTGCTGCTTTCCCTCGTTTTAATTTACTTATGACGTTTTCAACTTCACTGAGAGTTGGGGGGACCTGTGTCAGTTTTCCATTCGTGTAGCTTGGAGAATGTGGGTAAGCTAAGAGTGGCTGGGGTCAGTTGAACTGTTCCTGAATGTGTTCTGCCTATCGTTCTAATCTTCTAGATTGAGAGTAGTTCATCGACCCATCTTTTTCAGAGATGATTTCACTAACTGCCGATTTTTTGATACCGGTGTCCTTAATAAGTCGGAACAGCTGTCTACTATTGCCTGTCGCTGCCGATGATTCTATCGCTTTTGCTTTTGTTGCCCACCACTGTTCACGATCCATACGCAGACTCTTTGTCAGTCTACGTTTCAATTGTCGTCGCTCTTCATCATACTCCGAGCCTGCTGGAATGAGTTTTCGAGGCTCCATCAGTTCCATAGAAGTTCTAGAGATCCAATGGTCTTTCATAACCATTGGATTGGGGTTAGATGCTGATAGCGCTGCTGCGTATACACCTGCTTTAAAATCATTCCAAGCTACTTCGAGGGAAACCTGTTGGTCATGGGCGAGTAAATGCTTAGCCAAACCATTCCTAAATGCAATCTTAGCGTTCTCAGACTCAAAGTGATATCTAAAGGGTTTGCCCGATGTAACCTTTCTGCGACCAGCAAAATGCATAGAGATATGTGCTCTCACTAAGGCATGGTCAGAGTCTAGACACGTGCCCTAGAAAGAGCGGCAGTCCTCTATACAACCTCTTCAACGGTAGCTGATGCTGATGCGGTCAATTTGTGTCCATCGTTGTGTAGATGTTGGGGGTCGCCAGGTTAAACAGTATCTCGCCTTATGCTTAAAGTTTGTGCTAGCTAAGAATAAACGGTAGTCTGAACATAACTGCAACAGACGATCTCCGTTGTCTGTTCTCTGGGCTGGGATGCCGAGTAACCCACCTATGTGCTTTTCAGCCTGATTTAGTCTACCTACTTGGGCATTAAAATCTCCTGCAATAATTACTATGTCTGAGTGCTTAGCTTTCTGAAGGAGGCTAGAGAACTTCATATAGAAGTCGTCTTTCACTTCATCTGTTCTGAAATCAGTGGGGGCATAAGCTGAGACGACAAAAAGGCATCGGCGTGTGTCCCTATCTTTCCGAGTTCGTACTGTGCCATTTAGACAGACAGCACATAGACGACTGTCTACAGAAATCCACTCGAGAAGAGCCTGTTCTGCCCGTAAGCTTAGTGCTATGCTTACACTAGCAAGGCCACGTGAGCTTGCTGTATGGTCTCCAGATAAACGAAGAGTGAAGTGTGCTGTTCCATTGCATTGACTAGGTGAGGTCAAACGGATGACCATGCTGGGATCCTGTATGCGTGTTTCGGAGACACAACATACATCAATTGCAAGAGATTCTAATGTTTTAGCTAAGGCAGCCTGTTGACCGATTTGACACAGCGTACGCACATTAAAAGCTCCAACATGAAGTTTAGAGCGTGGCTTCAGGAGACCTGGTATGATAATTTGGGAACTCGGGTAACCAGTAAAAGTGGCGCGCATAGAAAATGTAGGAGAAGAAGTGTTATAAGAAGAGACCAGAGATGGAGAACGTGTTTGATCATGAACAAGGTGAACTCGAGTGCTATTAGAGGTATGAGGGTGGTTATCACTTCCCGGTTGCCCACACCGTGGAAGGGCCATTCTTGAGGAACCTGAAAGAGAAAGAGGATTAGGGTAGGTCGTGATGACCTGAGAGTGTAACCGCAGTGCCCAGAGGACAGCTGTTTGGGGTCAGTCAAGTATATTAATTGTTACTCCGGTTGTCAGAAGGGGAGGGCATTGGCCTCATGGCTTCCGAAGGAGCTCGGCTTTCACCATGAAGCGTTATATTAGTCCTTCCAACTTCCAGGGCAGAGTTAGAATGGTTATAAAGATTTTTAGTCGTAAGCTGTTTTTTAGCATGGTAGTTGGAAATAAGAATGATTACCAATTGCATTATTGATAGTTATTCATTTCATAACACTTCATTGTACAATTGACCTACTGTATTAAGAGATTTCTTCAATTTAAGAATTTAGGAAGCCATATTATTATGTATTCGAATAATTGATAATTTTGTTACGCCGGACGATTAAAGAAATGTAACGAACTTTTAGAGCTGTATTCTGGAGGACTATTTTAATTATTTTGGTCATGAGTAATGTAGACATTTCATTTCTATGATTGTAATGTTCTTACTACTCCAACCTCCCGTTTAGTATATTTACTCTTAGTATATTGTTTATTACTATGAATTACAGTTACTTAGTTGTGCAAAAGTTGTCCTCATTCACTGCTACTATTTCCTTTGTTCTTTATCAATATTAGATTCTTGATTGGTTTACCGTGTGGTCTGATTTTGTGTATATATAAAGGCATGATTAAAATACAATACGTTCTCTGGTTTCCCGTTTTCTGGTTCCCGATTCTAGTTCTTCTATTATCGGCTTGGGGGGGGTAAGTGGGCATAGGGCAGTCGCGCATTACCAACTAGGCACATCTCATTGGCGTTCTCTACAGCCAGCCAAAACCTTTATTTCTTTACGTCATAATAAATTCCAATCGTAAAAAATGGACGTTACAATTATTTAACCGTTATGCAATATATACAAGTAGAATACAACCCAAGGACTACATAGTTATTCTGTACCGCAACCTTCAACACTTGACGAATATTTAATTTTTACATTGAAAGTACAATTTCTTTGTTAGATTTAGCAATTCCTAAACTGCTTGCAGTGAATAATCATAATAATTAACTGGGATAGAGTTATGACATTCGAATGAACCGACGAGCTATTCAACGTCTCCGAAACAAATGGTAGTAATGGTAAATGAACATTCTCTCCGTATAAAACAATATTATTACAAATGATACAAAGATATTACAGGGTTAAACATATTTACTCAATTTTACTAAAGGTTTTACTTTGGTTGATCACTGTGTAGTGACCAAATAGTTATTTATCGAGTCCTTTATAGTACTGGTTGAATTTTATCAATCTAGTTGTAATGAGGCCACCAGTCTAAGTGAATCGATATCACTGACACTATGTTCCGATGGAAAGTGGTTTATAGGTAGTCAGCAGGGAACCTTTTTAACCTGTGTTTTGTGCTATTTGGCACTTGTATGATAGACGTACCTGAAATCTTCGAGGGGACTCATGCTGCCTAGCATATCCGATCCAAGGCCACCCAGCTCTACAATATGCTACCTGGTCCATATCTGCCCTTTTCTTTTTTGATTTCTTGATGCCAACTCTTTTTATTATTGTGAAACAGAATTCAACGATCATTGGTTGTTTACCCATTAATACGGAAAGTAAGCTCGATTTAGACAGTCGTGGGCTAATTTTACCCTACTAATGAGTACACCATTTTAATCAGTGAAGAAAATCTGTCCGTTTCCTTGGTGGTCCTATTTAGTACGTGAAGGACCGCAGGTTTGGATAGTTGGTATACTTATCTGATGTAAGGCTGATGGTACCAAGCACTTATCTATGGAATTAAGACTCAATGCCTCTAAGTTTGAATCCTACCGAAATGTACAGTGGTACACTGTGTATCGGACACGTTTCTGGACAATCTGTATATTTCTTTTTGTGTCTGGACCGGACTATGCTTTCGTTTAAGCCTATTAGGTCAGGTATCATGCCAGAGCGATAACCGCATACTATGCTCCGGATGTTAGGGTACAGCGGTAGACGTGCTATCTAATTGTCGTATGAGTGTGAGGGTATGCTTTGCTTACGAGTTCTAATCAGCACAAAACCTACGCCAAGCGTGGTCTCCCACCGACTTACTCTGAAAAAACAACTTTCCGTCTGTATATGGATTTTACTGTTTGAAAACGGTAAGGAAAATGACATCTGTGTCCATATTTGCAAATTTATAATATCCACCATCTCGAGACTTTCTAGATATTTAAATAGATTTGTTTCTAAATGGTGTTTTGCGTTAGGATTTGGGATCATCAGTGAGGGTTAACTTTAGGGTTCAGGATAACTTTGCAGTTGATTGGTTTAACACTATTGTTTAGATTGCATAATCATAGTTAATTTTCCTCCATAAGTTTAATGCTTGGGAGTAGCATGCAAACGTCTTTGATTAGCTGAATTTTAGCCGGCTAGTTTTAAATTGCTTAACTCATTACTCATGAACTAATCACCTAATTCGTTGCAGACATTTTGAGAAATATTTAATCTCTCGTTGTTAAATTATACATTTACTTAATAACCTAAATAATTCAATGTTGATAACATAGGTAATACATTGATGTTCATGTTTGTTGACGCTCTTCGCCGTTTTGCATCTGAATGCTGAAAAGGACGAGAAACTTAATAATCTGTTACAAAAATTTTAACTCATATCATTTGATATTGATGCCTATTGACTGTTACCTGAGAGAATAGCTCAATTTTATCAACGTACTTCGAGGAGAATGAACTAAAAATGGGTGCATTAAAGAATATTGAAATTCATTATCTAGAGGTCGATGAAGAGTAGATTTATCTGTTTCATTGTGACTAATTTTGAGACATGGCAGTCAGCATCTTTACTTACTGATCGAAGTGAATCTTCTAACAATTATCATCATGTTGGATTCTAATAACAGTTAATGACTTCATATGCGTATACGATATCTTGGTTTGTCTACTTCTAGCTTTTTTTCACTAAACGACTACTTCAGATAACATTAAATGTTGAGGTAGACTGTAGTCAGGAATACATAATACATATTTTGGACACTTTGTAATATTTTAAACTGAATTTCCATGATTGTTTAATGATGCATTGTATATCTATCTCTATTTATACTTACTTTTCTATATTTATCCTTAAGGTCACGCGTCATATGTTCAATCTACTCATTGATTGGATTCGAACGAACAATGTTTTAATGCCAACATCATACACCATTTGGCCAAAATTAATAAACACCCACCTGTGTAGACAATATAAAAAGTCACATTATCCTATACAACTACTTACTAATATGTGTTCTCATAATTATTCTTATTCATTGGCATTTGATGATGCTCACCAGGAAGGAGTTGGCTACGGCAGTCAGGTTTCATACGAAAGGTTATTGAATATTATTTGGCCGTTATCATCACCACCAATTGGTAGTGATACTGATAAACATCAGTCTCAAATACCTTCATCTTCTACTTATCATGCTAACGATACTCGAGGTTTTAGTTTATCAACTTGGTTCCGTTTGCATGGGCAGTTTAATAATAAGGTTAGGTTTTCTTGTGTCAATACCTTTCATTAGTGGTTTTCTTTTGATGGTATCTCAGCAATAAGTGATTAGCTTCTTTAATTGAATTCCTACTAACCGGTTTACTTATCATATATATTAGACGGTAGCTATGATTGGATATTTGATGCCTATAACAGTATTATTGTTCACCCTGGTACTCGAATCCGATGTCTATAGCTTCAAACACCGGATTGACTTCTTAGTCACTTGAACCATTATCTCTTGTATTTAATTGGCTTGTCAACCCAACACTAACGACACATGCATTCAGAGGATCTGAATCAGCTAATAACGACTACTGTCCGTCCTTTTTTGAATGTCAAAAATAGAAGAAAACATTACCTTTAGAATTACTAATAGTATATAATTATTGCCTTAAACCCTCCCATGATTCGAAATATTGATGTATATATCTGTCCATATAACATACTAAAAGACTTTTTCTATCTTTAGTTTGTTCAGAGCGGTGTATAGGTTCCTTGCTGCTTGTCACTCGTCAGCCAGGTGTATCCTCAATGCTAAAGTAATCGGTAACTCCCCGTAGGCACCCATTCCCATCTCACTCATCCTTTACCTTCTTACAAATATACACGTGTACGTTTCGCTGTGTATAAAGAAATGTATCAGTTTCCCTAAAATTTTAATCAAGTCATCCTAACATGTATCATATAATCACCATTTTTAAACCTCTAATCAAGTATCTTTTTCAGTATAACTTAGCGATAAACCTAAGGTATTTCCAATACATCCGTAATGAAAAGTTGTTTTAATTAATCACCACTGTATTTGGAAACCAATTTGTACAAAGAAACCGGTCACATAACAATTTTTTAACTGGCCCTGGCAAGTTAGGTGACAATAACTTTATAGTAACTGAATATTTTATCGAAGAATAGTTATGTGAATTACTCAAGATCAATATATTTCATAGAGTTCTTCTATATGATTTACTTCCTATAAATCGAAATGGAACTTTGCCTAATCTCATCAACTTATCTGCTTTACATTCTAGAACTTATTTTAAGATTGCAAATAATCCATCGGCTGGAGGAACGCTAGGGGTGGCCAAAACATGGCACCAGTCCATGAAGTCATTGACAGTTGGGCTGAGCCATGTTAATAGGTGCAGATTACCTGGTTGGGGTACACATGATGTGATGATTGTCACAAATTGTTAGAGACTTTAGATGGTATGGCTAAAAATCGTTGGCAATTGCGCAGGTTCATCCAATCCTTGTCTTCCTCCGAATTCTAAGTTTCTGAACTTATCATAATTTTCTCTTCACTGGATCATATTTTCTTAAATCTTATCTCCGATCTCTATTCCCTTCCATTAATACTAACTCTGTTACTACCTCCTCTGTTCTGGGATTTGATCCGACAATTAAACTTGTATCTGCAAATTTGGGTATGGCAACTTGAACTGATGTACGCATGTTCCAAGTTCTACGTTGTAACTATCTGTCTGTATCTTTTCTTAATAATTTTGACCATTATTCATTAGTATTAAGAAACCGTTTTCCGACTGACTAAAATAGAGTTTTGTAGATTATCACACTATTGGTTTTGATTATTATTCCTAGTAGACAGTTTTAGAATAACTTGAGCTTGTCTTTATAGCCCACTTTTTCGTATGTATTATCATCGATTGGAGTTGTTCATAAGTGTTTGTCTCACTTTTTGTCTCCACAAAAGTTGTAATATGATCCAAGAGTTTTTGTGGAAGAGCATTATACACGTTCTGTCGTAGAATATTTACATAGCGTTCGCTCAAATTGCACTGATATTTCGTTTTGTATGGATAGAGCTAAGTTTTAATCGAATAAAATAACGGTTCGTTTTGTTGTTAAAGCATATTCTAAACTTTATTACTTTTGATTTTAGAAAATAAACCCCAATTTTAATCAGTTACCTGAGATGGATCTTCTTCACCATGTGAAACTGAATCATTTACAACATTTTCTTAGTTTGGATTTTGTATCTGGACCTGTGTCTCATAATAATCGGTTTGTATATCAATCATTGGTAAATACAACTGGCACATCGTCATCATCTTGTTCAACCAATACTGACCATTTATCTCTTCAGGTATGAGAGTATTCATTTTAAAACATTTAATGTTTAAATAATTTTACCTTATTAATAACTAATTCATGAAAATATCGTATGAATTATCTTGTAGAAATCGTCTCAACTTCTAGAAATTGGTTTGTTGATGCGAATCTGCTTTAGGTGATTTATTCTCAAATATACAATCATATATATATATATATATATATATATATATATATATATATATATATATATACTCTACAATTGGGATCTTTGTGCTGACATATTAACGAGAAGGATCCTAACTTTAAGGATATAGTTCTTAAGTTGACCCATATTTGTAACTGACTCTAACAGCAAGTTATCTCAACTGATGTTTTCTATGAGTCCTAATCAGTTCGCCTGCTTCTTTGAAGAAGGATATTTTAATTGTTCGGTGTTTGTTTTAGTCTAAGAAAATCCTGGATAGTTAATGTCATTCGATATTCTGTTTTAGAATATTTTGTTACTCCCATCGATTCGGTTAGAATAGGATTATTCTTTAGAATCTTCTAGAAGGTATGAAGAAATGTAACATAAGTATTTTGTTTTCATTATTTATGTATTTCTGAAGCCGTCGTCATATATATCGGGATGCCATCATTTGAAACACTTAAACGTTGAAATATTGCAGTAACATTTTTATTGCTTAGTCAAGTTGACGACATAATCTACCCTATATGTTCTACTGTTGAGAAGCCATTTATTGGTTCTTTTAATTCCGTAATCAAATTCCACTTAGATTCATAAATTCTACACACACAAAAAAAAATCTATCGCTTAGATTTCCTCCATGCATAACTTGTGCAGATATTTGAATGTTTCTTACTTAGAAAACATATGGTTAGTTTTGTTATAATTGTTACCATGCATGATTGTAACTAAGTATATTGATTTCTCTCAGTGACATAATTTACTTACACCAATGGATTAAAGGTAAATTTTATCGTCGTTTTATTTACTGTGTGGAAATTATTGATCAGATTTTATACATTCGTTTTTATTCACACGATTATGAGAGCCCGTCACGTTACGATGCTATGAACCGTATTTATTAGTAAATGAAATTGGAAACAGATGGGTAAACCTAGTGACTAGTACGTATTGCTTCATATCGATTACGGGGCATGAAATCTATGGAATTCTGTTTAAAAATTGAAATCTTATTGCATGAAAAACAATAATTGGTTTCATTCATGAAATCTGTTTTCGACGAATTTATTCTCAATCTATACAGTAGTCACATGTATGCGTATTAATAACAAAAAGTGTAGAATTAACTGTTATTGATGTTATGAAGTTGAAAAAAAGAATCACATAGCAACTAGATAGAAAATTCGATACTGAGTGAGTTGTATTCACGTTTTACATTGTTTCGACACAAGATATTTAATATGAACTGAATTAGAGAGCATAGAAATTGAATATGATCATTTCACGTAAATACTGTAGAAGGACTGGTAATAACAAGAAAATGAGTAATAAAAAAAGGTGAAAGATTTAGTAGAAGATATGAAGATCACGAAAATAACTTGATGTATGACAATCTACCTTAGTAATTTGCCAGCTATATCCACATACAATTTAGTGATTGAAAAAGTTTCTTTGGAACACATAGTTCTGGTTTCTCTCAGTGAACTATCTACAGGAATTGTCGTCTTGTAGAGTTCAAATATTTCGGAGGTAATGAATTCAGTATCAATGATAACGTCAGTTGACAATTATGTTATTTATTACAAATAGATTATCATTTGTATTATAAATTATTGAAATGTTTCTAGTGGTGTAAAATCTTCATCCTTGTAGCATTTGAAATTTTTCATTCAATGCTTTTTATTGGTTCAACCAATGTTGTTGCATAAAGTTATTTATTGTAGTCAAACAAAATTTGACGAATAAATTACCAGTAATATACTTACGAGAAAATGACTGTTCCTGTAAACTATAGTTTGAGATAATAGTACGTAAGTCTAACTACGTATGCGTTACTATTACCAATAATGATTAAGATTAGACTTGGTGTTTAGATTGTATTATAGGGTTAGGCTTAGATTTGTTTCTTTGACATTTTAGAACACTACTTATAGTACTCAGTTATGTTATCTTGTCGATTACGATTAAATATTCTCATACGGTGACACAATAAAATTTTTACTTTCCTAGCCGTAACTCTATTACTAACTAGAATTACCTTTTCTCTTAGGTATTAACCATCTCGTCTATTTAAAAATGTTCTCGAGGTTATTCAAGAATCATTCAACTCACACTACACATCTTTTTTTAATTACTGATGTCGAATCACAAACTTAGAATTTACAATGTATGTATTTGTATGTATAATCAACATAGAACCTGGCACATGTGTGCATCGGTTCAAGTTGCCATATCTCCAAGGCACCTCTAGATTAACACCACCACCACCACCATTAGTAGAAGTTACTTCAATAAAATAAAATAATAATAGTAACAAGGAGTGTGAACATGTAGAATATTGTTTCGGGAAGCGTAGAAAGAAAGTTAAAGCTCATGATTCAATGGAGGACAATGAGTGAATACATCTGCGTCGTTGTGACCGATTCTGGGCCATGTCACTCAGTGTTTCTAGCCACTGGTTACGGTAATCGCCAGGACCTCATCCAGGTAGTTTGCAGCTACCGACACGACTCAAACTAGCAGACTTCATGGACTGATGCCATGTTTTAGTTTGGCCGCCTCTTACTCTCTTCCATCCTGTTACTATATCAGCCGATATTACGAGTCGAGGTAAACGGTGGTTGGGCATACACAACACATATCCCAACCATCTCAGTCGATGAGATTGTGAATCCTCATCGACTGATTTACCACATTTGCCTAACACCGGTCGTCTTACCTCGTTATTACTTACTCGGTGATCCCAGCTAACGCGAGCGATGTTTCGTAGACATCGATGGTCAAAAACTAGTAATCTTCGGGTGTCATCTGCCCTTAATGGCCACGTTTCACACCCATATAGTAAGACAGAGCGAACTGTTGCGCAGCACACTCTCTTTTTTGTTGAGAGACGAATATCTCGTCTACGCGACAGATGACGTAAGTTGGCGAAAGCCAAATGAGCATTTTGAATTCGTACTGATATTTCGTCAGAGACTAACCCATTAGGGCTAATCAGACTTCCAAGATAAGTGAAGTGGTCGACATGCCCAACTGCTTCACTCCCAACCTTTTGTTTAGGGGCCAACTAAACTGTTCTCTGAAGTGTTCAGCCCACCGTTCGAAACGTGTAGACTGAGAGCCAATAAGCGTTCCATCATTTTCGGAAATCGTCTCACTAACTGTGGATTTTTTAATCCCGGTTTCTTTTATTAACTTGAAAAGTTGTCTACTGTTACCTAACGCCTCTGCCTTTTTCATTTCCTTTTGCTTTCGTTACCCACCACTGCTCACGGTCGTTTTGCAGACTTTTCGTCAGTTTATACCTGATTACACGTCGCTCATCATTATGTTCGGAGCCTGACAGGATAAGTCTTCGGGAGTCTATTAAATCAACAGAAGCCATTGAGATCCATTGGTTTTTCTTGACATATTGATTTAAGTCCTTGATAGATATCATTGTAGATGCCACAGCTGCTTGAACATCTTGCCAAGCAGTATCTAGTCAGGACGCATCTTTATAATTGCCTAAGTGATTCCTTAGCTGTTCCTGGAATTTAATCTTGGCTGTTTCATTACTAAACTGAATTCTAAAAGGTTTTCCTGTGGTAGTTTCACTTCGCCCGATAAGACGCAAGCAAACGCGTGTTCGCATTAGAGCGTGGTCGGAATCCAAACATGTACTCCAGAATGATCGGCAGTCTTCTATCGAGCCTCTCCAACGGTGACTAATCGCAATATGATCTATTTGAGTCCACCGTTAAGTTGGGCCAGGAGGTCGCCATGTTAAATGATGTCGCTCCTTATGCCTAAAGTTCGTGTTAGCTAGAAATAACCGATTATCTGAGCAAAGCTGCAGAAGACGGTCGCCGTTATCCGTTCTCTGAGCTGGAACACTGAAGCATCCACCTAAAAGTCTTTCAGATTGGTTCAAGCTACCTATCTGGGCGTTAAAATCACCAGCCAAGGTTACCAAATCTGAGTGTTTGGCCCTATGAAGTAGTTCAGAAAGTTTTCTGTAAAATTCATCTTTCACTTCATCCAGGCCTCAGTCGGTGGGAGCGTAGGCAGAAACGACGAAAAGACAACGGTGTGTGTCCCTATCTCTCCGAGTTCTTACTGAACCATTTAGTCGGGAGGCACATAGGCGACTGTCGACAGGAATCCATTCAAGAAGCGCCTGTTCTGCTCTCATACTTAACGCAATACCTACACCGGCTAGCCCACGAGAAGTTGCTGTTGAAACGCCAGATAAACGAAGAGTGTATCTCGAAGGTTGTTCACTCTGACTAGGTGAGGTCAAGTGAATGACCACGCTAGAATCCTGTATGCGTGATTCGGAGACGCAACATACATGAATGGCGCGGGATTCTAATGTCCTAGCTAGGAAGGCTTGTTGCCCTATTTGACACAGGGTTCGTAGATTGAATGCACCACTGTGAAGTCTGGAGCGTGGTCTTAGTATGCTCGGGACGTTATTTCGTGGGGCTGAATCGTTAACATTAATGACACAGGAGGAAGTTGAAGATTAGGATTTAGGTTTGATGGTACGGGCATGATAAACATTAGGAATATAAGAAGGAATTTGCTTAAAATGGCGATGATCTTGCGTGTTGTTAGCGGTATGAGGGCGGTTATCTCTTCCCAGTTGCCCACGCTGTGGAAGGGTTCTTCTTGATGTACCTGAAAAGCAAATTGTGTTAGGGTTGGTCTGAAAGACCTGGGAGCGTGACCGCAGTGCCCAAGGAACAACTGCTTGAGGCCGGTCACACACGGCCTTTTTGAGAGAGGTTTTCGTTGTTGTTGTAGCTCCGTACTTGTTGAGGCCTTACTGCTGGAGACGGAAATTCATGGAGTAAGGTGAGGTGTGCATTTTTAGGGTCGACCTTTTCTAATCCCGCCCTTCCTTTGTGGGAAGGCAGCATCGCTGCTATGCTGGTTGTCCGAAGAAAACACCTTACTGCCGTCACACCCCTGTACAGCCAGCAGCACGACTTCGTCCTCGGACCCTATATTTGCTGCTTCTGTTCCCACCGCTCTTCAACCGACCTGCCTGGCAGGGTAGGACCTATAGGAACGATTGTTCCATCCAGTATAGTCCGATTGATTCATCACGATAGGCAAGCCCGACCACCACGTCTAGGTAGCAGCAAGGTCGAAAATTTATATTGTTCTTCCTGTTATTTTTGTTTTTTATCTTATAATCAAATTTGTGTAGGTGAGCTTTACTTTTCACATTTAAATGCCTTCATAAGTTTATGTGTGATCAAATCGTTCAAAATGTGTATTCCGTAAATATGCGCCACATCGATCTCTGATAAACTTTATCTCCTTATTGTATTGTCAAAATTTATCAAAGGGACTAATTGAATTGCGATAGTTTGTGTAGATTGGCATAAAGTTCATTTGATTGAATTTATTTTAGATTGATGTTGATATGGTATCATTGACAACACTAGACAGCTGCTTCATTGTAGTATAGTACCCCGTCTCAGTGTTCACCCTTTATCCGTCCGCAACGGTTTTAGATTGACGAGTATCTAGCCCTCTGCACTATTGGGTCGGCATCCAGTGGTGGAGTTCACCAATCGCAGTTATCACTAATGATAATGGGTGGTCATCATTCTATATCACAAATTGATGAAGTGGGAATTCTATAATTGGATGTCGACCCAGTGTTGCAGAGGGTTAGGTGTTCGCTAATCTGAAACCTCCGAGGCGAAGTCAAGGGTGAGCATCGCTGTGGAGTCCTTAACTAAGACAAAATACCTGTTCAGTGATCCCCAGTTTTCACTAATACCCTATCAACATCAATTTATGACTAATTCAATCAATTACAGGGATTAGTTACTTTAAGATGGAATTGTTTTTGATCTACGCATGGTTTTTGATCATTTTCCATTTAGAAATTTTTCCTTTTGGAAAATGTCAAAAGAAACTATCTCTTATCGTCTCCTACTTTGATGTAGTTATTAATTAGATCTTTGATTATGATCATTTCATTGTATTTATTCATGCACACAAAATGTATAACTTATTATCTTATCGATCCTTCGTACAATTCAATAATGAACATGGTGCAAAGCGTTTCAACTAAATTCGTTATATGCCTTCAGTTACTGACAATCCATCCTGACAACCCTTCCTAGAATACAAATGTTAAAAAAAAAATAACTGAGAAGAAACATCACGACAGCTGAATGTAAGAGTGAAGGAACACATAATTTGTTTAAACCATATTGCTAAATCCTTTGAAGATTAATGAAAACTTGTAAATAATTCGGTAATAGCATTACATTCAACAAAAACGTGGATTAATATCAATTTCGACGGAATTAAAATTCTTTAAAAATGTTTTGATTCTTACAAAGAAAGTTATAAATGTGGAGCGCTACACATATGGCAAATCCCACTAATATAAGTTGATTTAATATAGTACTGTTGACTGCACCATGACAACTAATGTTCAATAAATGAATTCAAACATCGACTACTCCAACATTCAACGTGTTGCCAGTTTCAAATAACCATTTATCCTTTAACCCATTATTATTATCATATCGATTTACTCCTACTCAAATTTACACGATTTAACAATAAGTCAATCTTTATATTGTCTATCCCTTTCTGTGAACTTGGCTTGAAGAAATATGTGTGCACAATAGATTTCAACATGTAACGTCCTTCATCCACAGCATTTCAATATTTGTTCACTTATAATGACTCATTTAAGATTTTCATACTCTGTATACGATTCGACATTCTTTGTGATAACCTCTTATTTACATTCGATAGTTTTTCATATTAATCATTTCTCTAAAGAAGTTCAGACCAGCTCTCTGAGCGTAACATAGAATTTTTCTTTAATTTCATTCGCTGAAATTATTTACAAATTTAATCTATTCATTTGTCTTACATTCGACTCTCATGTTTTGTGAACCTTCTCGTTCTCTTTTTCCCATAAATTAACGATGTCTGGACTCAGTAGTCTAGTGGTGAACGCTGTGTCATTTGGTACGAAACGGACTGAGTTTGAATTTAACTGTGAATATAAACATTGGGATGCAGGTACATCCAGCCGACGAGTTCCAAGTAGGACGAAACGCGTGTCCTGGATTCCACTTTGGATGTTTTTGTTTGAACTGTTTCTCACCTTATTTTCCCATATATTTTTTACTCTTCAGATATGGATATCATCTATGTATTCATGTGTATATCTACGTATTGTTAAAGCTTCAACGAATGATGTGACAAGAACACTAGAACATGATGAAACAAGACCATTAAAGAATACCATGGATATTCTATTACTAGGTGATTTATGCTTAGAGTTTCCTAAAGATGAATGTAATATTTATAATGAATGGAATCATTTGTTTATATGCATTCAATGGTTAGATTGTTTTAATGCAAAGGTATGTTGAGTTACTATTTCTAGTATTTTCTTCTTTGAATATCATTGATTTTCGTTAATCTAACTAACTCGTTAATTGAATCGCAAAGTGTAAGTTACGTAACGTAATATAATTTGAGTTAAAATAAGTTGAAATAATGTGGAATAGTCTGTCAATGCTTAAACTGTTCATGTTTCAACCACAAACTTACACGTTTGAAACTTGATCCAGTTATGTCAGTTTAAACAACCGTATAGTAAGATCACTAGATTTTACGCTTAAAATATGTCTTTATACTAGATACATAAACCTACATTTCGTAAATGATTTAATAATGTTAATTGTAAATTAATCACTTGATATTGAGCTTAATCAACAGTGTGTTTTGAATGCTAATTCAGTCAAATTAGTTACGTATTCCGAATAGACAAGGTCTTGAAAGTTTCTGTTGATTTCTTACAGTTCATGGCTAAATACTGAATTAAAACATTATTTTCCGTTTATGACTCTTATTTTAATCATTGGTTGTCTTATATTTGCCTCATAATCACTCTAACTTGTTTGATGAATATTTTTTATACAACTGACGATTTTAATACCGCAAAGGAGGTACTGGATTCTAACGGATTCAAGTGTATCAGATTTTGCAAAATCTAAAAGACATAGATTTGACCTCATTTCGATGTATGGATATACTTTATTAAGAAGTCTCACTAGCTTGAGGAAAACCTGATTTATGTCCACAGTTACCAGTTATTCAGTTTATCTATTTTGAATTCCATCTAATGAACAAATCCACGAACATATTCCTGATTTGACCAATTACAGCTATTAATTTATTGACTACCACAAATTTTAAATGCTGTAACGAAGGACAAACTGTTAGGAGCTCTCGATAGTTCATCGAAAGGAACTTTATAAAGCCATGAAACGGTACTAAAAGTAAATTAGCCAGTCAGCGTTCTTTGGAAACGTCTGGGGGGGGGGGATAACTCGTAAACAAATATTTATATAATTGACTACTTTTCCCATGTATGTATGCTTTCGCAAATCATTTGAAGTCCATAGTGATATAATTCTGTTTGCTTTCTGTATATAAATCAGCTTTCTAGTAACATACGCTGTTGGATATATTTCCCATCACTTATTTCTGCTTACAATTTTATCATGTTATCATCAATATTTAGAAGGCTAGAGCCTGGCTGTTTTTATTGATACGAGGGTATTTTATGGAGATTAATATTTAATCTCGTTGTTTGCATTAATCACAGATTGATCTTGTATAGGTTCTGGTGTAAACCAACAAGCACTAAACAACTGTATCTTAGTATGTGACTCTTCGGCTGCACTGTCACCACTTAACCTTGTCCATCTGATTTCATCTCCCCAACAGATGACTGCACTGCTGCGAATATTTCTTCTAATTGAAGGTTTTTTTAAACGTTCTCAGAAAATCTAAAATATCCCTATCTTTTTGTTTAACCGATGGAACCATATGGTGAACAAAGCTGAGTTAATGAAATTTTAATATTATTGAACTGTTTGATTACCGAAAATATAACCTATGCGTACGAAACATGGTGCATGAGAATGGAAGATATACATAGGCTTGAGTTTTTTGATCATGTAAATCTTCGTAGTATCGCTCGTTTATCAAGGAATGCTGAAATAAGTAATATTGGTTTTAGACAGATTACTATGAAAACGTGGCAAATCAGTTGAAGTTGTCGTAAACCGTCATCCAATGAGATTGTTAGGACATGCGTTGCGTATGATCGATGACTGCCTACCCTGCAACGCATTGTTAGGTGAGGTATGAGTATGATGTAAGAAATGCATAGGTGGTTTAAATCAACCATGTCATCATTCCACTAAGTATTTGACAGTTGATTTAAGCCATTTTGGTAGATACAGGCTACCTAGTTGGGGTCCATGTGATAATCCCAACCAATTACTTAATGTTATTGGTAACATGGCTGAGAATCGGTCACAGTGATACATCTTTATCTAGATCGTTCTTACATATACACTTTTACTTCATCCTTATTTTTGTATTCTATTGTTATGTTATTCTTTTAAGTTCGATCTCGTCCTTCCAATGTGGTATAGAGGCTTCAATCTATGTGTTTGTGTGCCAGGTTCTATGTTGTTAACAGCTGAGTGAACAGGGTAACTGGAAAAATTGTCGAAAATCAAACCAGGAAATATTTTAGATTTACGAGCTTTAATAAATAGGTAACCTAGAAATTTACTTTGATCCTGCTTTCTTCGAAACATTTGTCTACTTTTCATTATTCATCAATTGATTTCTTTGATCTCGAAGGTGTCGATTGTCATCAATGGTTGGTTTGAATCAATCGGTAATCTTTTATTGAATGATAAAGATCTAGTCAATGCAACAAACCTCAATCATTATCAATTTACTTCCCCTGTGCTACATTTCGGTCATTTAACGGATGTGTATTCTGTGAATTGTAGAAGAAGTAATTTTGATTTGGGAAATATACTATTGTTTGCTGGTTAGTTTAGTTTAAAGTTAATTCACTGTTGAATCGATAGAAAAAGTTATCTATTTTGATATATGTTTAAGTTTCAGTCATGTGCTTATTGTGATTACTAAGCTAAGTAACTCCACTGTATTCACTGTTTGGAGATCATTCATCCCTTCAACTACCCAGATTTTTCTTCTTATTTTCAAATGTGTTCTCATCTACGTTACGATCAAATAAGTTGTTATATTTGAGTTATATTGTCAATGCGAGAGTGTTTATGTTACTATACCAAGTTGATTGAGCCATTTTATTTAGTTATGTATTAACTCTGGCTTTACGTTCGTCAGTTTTGGCTTCGATTGTAAGTTCCCTCAACATTCTGTGAGTTCACACCTAATCTTAGTTAAATACCTTTCTACAGACGTTAAAATGTTTGACTTGACTATCAAGTTTCAGGTTTAAGTCCTTTTGCACCCAAGTCGGTTTAAGTAACTGTATAGAATCACTACTTTTTACACTTTGAATGTTACTAAATGGCTAGTCAACACATCTGCACTTGGTAAATGGGTGTCATTACTAATCTTTTTAATGACCTTAACTTCTCAGTATGCTACACCGTAATCGGAAAAATTCTAAACTCGTATCAGTGCTCTAAATAAGGTCTTCTGTGAGCTAGGTAGTCACATACCAATACTTTTACTGGTTTTGGACATCATTAGCCTCTAGTTAAGTATTGTAGCGTCGTGTTCTGCAGTCAATGTTCAACTGCGAAAACAGTCAACATTGATGCAGACGTAAGTGAACGGCAACAGCATCCACTTACACTTACGGAGTGACGTCATGGCCCACTTCTTGATGAAGTAGACGTTGATGATGTTTTTGCAGAATTGCTTTGTTAGATTCACAATTAAACTATTTATTTCTTAGAGGACACAACACATCGAAGATATTCAACTGTTTTATGGAGGCTACTCTTGCTAAATCAGTCGTACTGATTCTCGAAACTCTCACGAAGTATTTACTTAGTCTTTACTTCAGTTGAATTTTTTTTTGTTATCGTCAATAACAAAGTCAAATCCTGTATGTTTTACTACCGTTTACTTCCTTCTAGGTTTACCGTCTATCTCACAAGAGATTTCTCCCTCCTCTCCTAATTATTATTTCAAGTGTAAAAATAAATGTTCAAAGCATTATCAACAACAGTACCAACATGAAGATCATTTTAATAATGTGATCAAAACAATTGGTTTATCACTCAGTCTATTAGGTCCTTCATTTACTGGTTATTTTGATTCAGTTGAATCCGGTGCTTATTATCGAAATTCAGCTGATTGCATACTTTATTCATTTATACACAGATATGCATTAAAGTGTTATTCAATGCCAAAGTATAAAGAATATATCAGTCAGTTGTTAATGAAAGGACATTCTTTAATTCATTCAGAGTTTTGGTTGAAATTCTTAAAGAAGTTCTCGTCAGTAAGTTATTGATAACTTTTTTGGCATTAATCCTTTTTTTTTACCGCGTTATGAGCGGTAGTTTATTAGTTAAATTGATCGATATTCAATTACTAGGTCAGGGGGGGGGTCGAATCTAGCTGTATCCGTTATTTTGAAGAATCCAATTAATTTTGTTAGCTATTATACAGACAGCATACTTCATATTTGTCTCTTGTGTTAAGATAATCACCGATTTTGTCCCATAGATATTATAGTATCATTATTATTTCGAAAGGTTTTTCTAAATTGACTGCTCAAGAAGTATATAAACTAACCGATGCTTATCAAACATCCTCTTAAATGTCAACAATGACTTGATACCTTTTGAAATTGTGTTGTCGGGTGTTTACTACTTCCTTAAGTCTAGCCTAATGTGAAAAGCATTGAAAGTGGAACCGAATAGTACACTCTGATAACTAATTGTATTTTGAGTTATAATGCACAGAAAGATGCTGATGTGAAAAGGAGTATTGACGTCAGCTGATAATTTGTTTCCGTTTGGAGCGGTTTACACTGTGTCCAAATTTCTGTGTGAACATCAACATCAAGAATCATGGACACCCATTAGATAAGCGGCAAATAGGGTGTAGCACACTCCGTTGATTTTAGTGTTATGTAAATCTCATTGACGTTAGAACTTGATATTAAATACTTGGTCACTGTCAAGCTGTGCTTATTTTTAGTCATTCTGCTTTAACTCACACTCAAACTTACTAATCTTATCCATTTCACTATGCGATTTCGTATGTTCTATATGATTTTTCTATGCTTATGAGAAGGCTGAAATTTGTTGAACGCTGAAGAAACGAAGTTGATATTCTTGCTATATTGATAATCTACAGAGTTATTGGTTTAATGATTTTATGGGAAAATATGATCTGAAGATTATAGTGATGCTTTATTTATTTTAATCAAGCGTAAAGTTAGATGTTTTCATACTACGGAAGTGATATACTGAAATTTAATTAATACACATAAATTATGGTTCAAATAAACTCCGACATTAGCCTGTGTCACAAAAATAAAGTGAACACTATGCAACTGTATCAGAGCATAATCAGGAACATAAAATAACAGGTATACTATATTACAAAAGATTTAGTATTGTTTAAATTAAAACCAAGAATGAATTTCAGTTATGCCTTATCATTCCCACGTTACTTGTGTTCGATTATCTCAGTAGCTGAATCAATTATTCTTGCTGCTACCTTGAAGTGGTGGTCGGGCTTGCCTATCGTGGTGACCCAACCGAGCTATATTGGCCGAAACTCATGTTCGCCTAGGTCCTACCATGCCAAGCAGGTCTGTTGAAGAGCGATAAGACTAAAAGCAGCAACCTAAGATCTGAGGGCGAAGTCGTACTGCTGGCTGCAGCGGGGTGTAGCAGCAGTAAGGTGTTTTCCTCGGATAACCAGCATCTTCAGCGATACTGCCTTCTCACGAAAGGAGGTAATGGTTAGGAAAGGTCGACCCTAAAAATGTCACACCTCACCTTACTCCACAGATTTCCATCTCTGGCAGTAAGGCCTTCTTAAGAACGGAGGTAACACTTCGAAAACATCCCATAACAAGGTCGTAGGTGATCGGCCTCAAGCAGTTACCCCTTGGGCTCTGCGATCACTCTTCCAGGTCACTATGACCACTACTAATCCAGTTTCCTTTTCAGGTACCTCAAGAAGTAATATCCTTCCATGGTGTGGGCAGCCAGGATGTGACATCTGCCCTCATACCTCTAAACTAGTATGGAACATCTTACCTATCGACACCTTAATCTACTACTTACTCCACTAAGATTTGTCGTAACGTTTTCATTATACCTTTAGTTGATCTTAATTTTTTTTAATAGAAAAAGTCTATTATTCTTCATACTCTTCTATTTCTAGGAACATATATTCATCATTTTATTGAGTAATAATTTAACATGTATACAATTCATTCTACCCAAATCAGTCTCATTGTGTACAGTTACATTTAATGAATCATTACCAGTTGAAGTTAATAATGATGACAATGAATCATTTTCAAGTAATCTGGATAATATTCAATTATGGAATTCCAATACGAATATGAATAAAAAATCAGTTGGTAGTAAAATACTAATTAAGTTAGTTATAATTCTAATTTATTCTATGTTACTGATTAAAAAAACAAAAACTTTTGGACATTGTATAAGTTAGATTTACTTGTGATTTATGTTGAATTCACCGATATAACTTATTCGATATTAGTTGAGTAATATGATTCACTTTAAAATAGTTATGTAATAAGGAATAATTAACTTCATTTGACACTTACACTCAACTTGATAAAACAACATTAATACCAGCAACAGTCATAAAAGTCTGCTCTTTGTATATTTACTAATGTAAAACATGACTTAATGCATGTAATTAGGATAAGCTTGTATTTTCTTGTTGATTTGTAATGGACTGAAACTGATCAGTCTCTGTTGCCATATGTGCATCCTGAGCGGATTGCCTCAACGAGAAAATACAAGCTTATCCTAATTACCTATATATGCCCGTTGCACAAGTGGTATTGTCTGGACACAGTAGCCTAGTGGTGAACACGGTGGCGTTTGGCACGAAGCAGACTGAGTTTGAATCCAACTGTGAACATCAACATTGGGATGCAGGTACATCCAGCCTATGAGTTCCAATTAAGACGAAACGCTCGTCCTGGTTTCTGCTTGCTTGTCGCAATCCAACTTAAATATGACAATCCAATTAGATCGTTAGTCAAATTATGTTTTAAATAATCGGAAAGCCATAACTAGACACTAAATTTATAAATAGCTAATAAAATCTTAACAATAAAAATTTAGTTATTCATGAATGATGTAATTATCCAAACTAAATCTCATGGTACTCATTGATTTCAATTGTATCAATGTAGGTACTCATCGATTTCCAATCTTCACATATACATTATTGTATAAATAAGTTGATAAAGTAAAACCTCTCTGTCAAACGCTTGACTTGTTTGAATTATAATAGAAACAGTTAATATGCTCATTGGACATTATTAATACTGCATATTGAAAATTAGAAGTGTTATGTTGGACAGTTCACGAACAATAACTTACTTTCAAAACATTATTTTAGAAGACTATTTCAATTATTTTATTTGTGCATAAATTAAACATTTCATTCTTATCATTATTATGTCCCTCTTGTTGTATCCCCCCACATGACCTAATGACTGTTAGTATGTTGTTTCCCATTTGTGAACTACAACTAATTGATAGTAAACATATTACCTCAACTCACTACAATTGACTCCCTTATCTTGTATTGATGTTAATTGGTTGACTGCGTGCTTGAGTTTATGTATGTATAAAGGAGTGCTTGTCTTGTTAATCCATCGGCTTGTATTCATCCTATCGCTAGCCTGGGATCGAGCGAGTATTGGGCTGACGTGCAGGGACCGACTAGGCACTGTCATCAGTGTTTGCCATTGTAACTTTGTACGGTCAACGTCACATCAATTAATCGGTCATATCTTCCTATCATAACAGGTTTTGCAGTCATAACGTGTAAGTTACACGTTGTATTTGAAGCAGTACATCTCAGCGAATATTCATAACTATTGTAAAATGTTTATAGGAGGCGTCAGCATTAGACAGTAGTCGTTGTAGCTTTGGGAATATATGCCATTATTCTCATTTTATGACCTCTTTTAATGGGTTAACGTGTTCCTAGAGTTACAAAACCGATAACTTTATTGAAGTTAAGCGTTTATTCCGAATCGCAAAGAGTCAATGACTAAATTCCTAACGACCTCTTGGTTCCACATTACTGACCAGTTTTCACGTTAACTTGGAACATCTGTTTAGTACTCTATACCTTTAAACAGTACCTTGAAAAAGGACCTGACATACATATTTAGTGAAAACAATTTAATTAGTCTTCAAATACCTTTCAGTTTTCTATTATCCACCTATGAATTATATTAAGTATTAGTATTGAGCGTCTATTCTTAAGGAATTAAAGAAAGCTTCTGGGAACTGCTCTAGATCTGTATTGGTTACTTTAAAGTGTTTTTATGATAGTTTTTCAAACTGAATTATTTGTTAATTTAATACATCCTAGTATATTTACATGTTTATGTGTCTTTTTCCTAAAACTCCTTATTTCACTAAAGTCGTCCTCATTTTTCTGAAAAACGATTATGGATATTAAAGAACAAGTATTCAACTGATAAAAATTTATCATCAACTTATTCTGCTAATTGCTATTATCAGTTGGGTATTGATTCGATTCTTGAACCTAATGGAGGTATTGAAGTGCCAATCTATCTTCTTGGCGAAGTAAGCGTATTTCATCCTATGTTTTTACTTTATGCCTTTAATTGATATATAAGTTAATTGCAAACACACTGACCAGCTTAGTCCATAACAAATCAACGGGAAGTTACAAATTCATCCTAATTATATTCATATACTCGTTACATAAGTGCGACTGGTTAGACTCAGTAGCCTAGTGATGAACGCGGTGGCGTTTTGGCACGAAACAGACTGAGTTCGAGTCTCATTGCGAAAACTAACATTAGGATGCAAATACATCAAACCAACGAATCCCATATAGGACGACACGCGCTTCCTGGATTCCACCTGTCAGGCACAATCCAATTTAAACAATTTCTAGTTACCGTTTAAAAATTTGATATTATTTTGTACTACTTAATAGCATTAGACATACGTTTTTTATCTCACCACTTTGAAACCTACGGTTTATTAGATACAACAAATAAGCGAAGAACTTTCTTTTCAGTTAATTGAGGGTGGTTTTATGGTCATATCTTCCTATCATAACAGGTTTTGCAGTCATAACGTGTAAGTTACACGTTGTATTTGAAGCAGTACATCTCAGCGAATATTCATAACTATTGTAAAATGTTTATAGGAGGCGTCAGCATTAGACAGTAGTCGTTGTAGCTTTGGGAATATATGCCATTATTCTCATTTTATGACCTCTTTTAATGGGTTAACGTGTTCCTAGAGTTACAAAACCGATAACTTTATTGAAGTTAAGCGTTTATTCCGAATCGCAAAGAGTCAATGACTAAATTCCTAACGACCTCTTGGTTCCACATTACTGACCAGTTTTCACGTTAACTTGGAACATCTGTTTAGTACTCTATACCTTTAAACAGTACCTTGAAAAAGGACCTGACATACATATTTAGTGAAAACAATTTAATTAGTCTTCAAATACCTTTCAGTTTTCTATTATCCACCTATGAATTATATTAAGTATTAGTATTGAGCGTCTATTCTTAAGGAATTAAAGAAAGCTTCTGGGAACTGCTCTAGATCTGTATTGGTTACTTTAAAGTGTTTTTATGATAGTTTTTCAAACTGAATTATTTGTTAATTTAATACATCCTAGTATATTTACATGTTTATGTGTCTTTTTCCTAAAACTCCTTATTTCACTAAAGTCGTCCTCATTTTTCTGAAAAACGATTATGGATATTAAAGAACAAGTATTCAACTGATAAAAATTTATCATCAACTTATTCTGCTAATTGCTATTATCAGTTGGGTATTGATTCGATTCTTGAACCTAATGGAGGTATTGAAGTGCCAATCTATCTTCTTGGCGAAGTAAGCGTATTTCATCCTATGTTTTTACTTTATGCCTTTAATTGATATATAAGTTAATTGCAAACACACTGACCAGCTTAGTCCATAACAAATCAACGGGAAGTTACAAATTCATCCTAATTATATTCATATACTCGTTACATAAGTGCGACTGGTTAGACTCAGTAGCCTAGTGATGAACGCGGTGGCGTTTTGGCACGAAACAGACTGAGTTCGAGTCTCATTGCGAAAACTAACATTAGGATGCAAATACATCAAACCAACGAATCCCATATAGGACGACACGCGCTTCCTGGATTCCACCTGTCAGGCACAATCCAATTTAAACAATTTCTAGTTACCGTTTAAAAATTTGATATTATTTTGTACTACTTAATAGCATTAGACATACGTTTTTTATCTCACCACTTTGAAACCTACGGTTTATTAGATACAACAAATAAGCGAAGAACTTTCTTTTCAGTTAATTGAGGTGGTTTTATGGCACTTGGTATTAAGTTTAGTTGATGGGGTTCTTCACAGAGTGGTTTTGGTATGGTATCAGTGAACACTGAACAGCTTTTTGTCCTTGTACTAAGCTCTTTAAAAATGCCAAGGGAATTGTATCCAGGGCCTTTCAAGTTGGGAAAAGCTTAACCCAATACACCATTGTGGCGACATTTAATGGTAGAATTTTCACTTCCTTCAAATTATGATCTAGAGCGATGATCATCTATTATCATTGGTGATAACTGTCTCACTCCGGACATGTCTGATCTCCACCTGTCAGGACTTCTCACAAGTGCATTAGGAACATCCTCAAGTTAGTGACTAGTGAGTTGATATTCTTGTTATTTCGTGTTGCGGAGATTGTTGAGTATGGAACCCTAGCAAGTGGATCCTTTGATATAACCATTTTCTGCACATTTTATTATATTCAAAATGTGTTTCGCATTGAAAGTTCAGGCACACATTTTGTTTTATTTTGAGCATATCTCCATTCCAGTGCTGAACCCATTCCATATAACATCGATCGTCAAGGCATTATCCAGACAACTTTTAATATTTTCGGTATATAGGACACCTAAAGAAGATTGATTATGTTATAGAATTGTGTTTCAGTAGATTGTTTCATTTATTTTGGTTGTATACAGAGTGATTATTCCTTTCTTATCATTATTACATTCCCCTCGCCTTATCCTCCCGTTTATCACATTAACTTTTAATATGTCGTTTTCTATTGATGAACTATAGTTGATCAATTTTACATTCGTTATTCCAGTTTACAATCACTGTTACTCTTATATAGTCTGATTCTATCTTGTTAATCAATCGTCTTGTGTTCCACCTATTCCTGCCTGGGATTCAGGAGTTATTGGGTGGACGTGCCTAGACCAGCTAGACAATCTCATTAGCGTTTGTTATTGTGACTTGATGCATCATATCAACCTATTGATCATATGCATTAGTCACATCAGCATTTATGAAGTAATAATAGTAATTTTAGACGGACATAATATTTGCTCGAGAATACTAAGCAAAAATAAGTCACGATTATCATCAGCTGAATTAATGAGAACGACATGTACATTTCACGGCTTAGTATAGTCATTACGACTTTGTTGCTTAGTGAATAACGAAAAGTTCAAATATTCATGTAGGAGTTCATTCATGGTAATAAAAATATGTCCATTTATTTACATCGCTGTCGATGCTTCTTTCTTAATAGCAATATCAATATTGATGACTTGCACTTTTACCTCTGAATATTCTGGATTTGATTCACTATAAAGTAGTATATATCCACTTTTGCATAGGCTCATACTTGGACAAAACAGCTATCTATGACTTCCTTGTCTTCATAATTTCAAGTGTCTTAAATAAGAATACTAATCCTTAGATTATTAAAGTTAAGTTGAAGTAGTTTTGTAGAGATTGATTCTGATTTGTGATGTTTTTATTCGTTTTTCTTACAGGTCGTTTGCCAAACACACAATCCTAATTTAATTTCATGTGGATTAAAATTGCTCTTTACAATGTTACGTCATTCTTGTATGATGTACGCAAAATTTCATTCACCAGCGTTATCCCATCCTGGCTTAGAGAATCCAATAGAAAGACGACATAAAAAGTGGTTATTTCAAAAGTGTAATGATGAATTAAATTGTAAACCAGTACCACTTAGTTTTGGACATTGTTTATTGGCTCGCCTATTTAAACATCCACTATTTATTACATCCTCAATGAGATCCTATGAAATCATGAAAGTATGTAAATGTGTTTTTGTAAACTTTTTTCAATAAAGTTGTCATTTGATAGTAAGCTCATCAGATTGAACATAGCAATTCTTGGAGCTTGTGCACGAAACTCGGTATAATTTGAATATATTTGGATCTTCCCATTGAACTGTTATAGACTGAAACTGGTCAGTGGCATTTGGCACGAATCGAACTGAGTTTGAATTCCCGGCGTGAACGTCAACATTGGGATGCAGGTTTATCTATCTGACGAGTCTTAATTGAGGATTAAACTAATTCTCATTTTCTTTTACTTTAAATTGTGTTTTTCAATTCGAGACTAAAAGGTCATTATGCTTTAAATAATGCAATTGTGAGGCATCTGCTTGACAGTGAACATGAGGTTGGCACTTAAAAATCTCATGATAATTATTGAATTATAAGGTCTAGTATTGAACTTTTAACGGTCTTGATTATCTCTGTGGTTAGCTTTTGTGGATGGCAGTAACACTTATCAAGATGAAAGTTCAAGATCACCTATGAATGTGACTTTCTTCATAAAATCGGTTGCATTAATCAAAAAGAATGTGCTCCCATATCTTTGTCCTAAGAAACTTAGTATTTTTTGAGAATTGCTTTAATTATCTAATTAATTTTGTCAACTGCATGTATTAAGACATATTAGTAAACTGTTTACAACCTACCCTGCAAGTAGTTCGCTTTGTCATGTACACCAAAGAACCTGGTACATATTTGTATAGGTCTTAGTTATCACACCTCATCAGCAAAACAAAATGAATACGAAATAGTTAAAGTAATAGTCACATCAGTGATAGTTACAAAGCTTGAATATAGAGAATCTGATTCACGAAGAAAGGATTAATTCATAGCAGAAAGGACATATTAACATTTAAAAGTTTAATATCTAAAGAGGCAAGCGATAATGTACGCACTTCAACTATTGCCACGTATTCTGAGCTGTGTCACTTAGATTCTCTGTCGATTGGTTTTGATAATCATGCACACCTCAACTGAGTTTTGTGCACCTGTTGGAGAATCTGATATTAAGACACAACGGCTATTCAGTCATTCTTAGATTTTAATTGTTGTCAGTTAGTACTGTCAGTGACTAAAATTCGGGAAACTATAACATTAACAAATGCATGTTACTGTTGGAAAGGGGGGATTTTGAGGTTTTCTTACGACACTTTGAGACTGCCATTCGATTAACATCATCCAGCTGTCAGCCAACATCAAGTCACAATTCTTAATACAAACGTCAAGATAATTTTATTTCATGGCGCTAAAACTTGGAAAACTACGAAGACAATCACTCAAAGGAAACAAGTATTTATAAACAGCTCTTTAAGTAATATATTTTGGATCCGTTGGCCAGATACCATCAGAAACAACTCTCTGCGGCACAGAAAAAACTAACCAACGTCCAGCTGACGAAGAAATTTGGAAAAAACGCTGGCGGTGGATTGGACACCTATTGAATTAAAAGACAATCACTAATTTGTATTCCTTAAGGTCAAACGGGAAGGAAGAAGACCCAATAACATATTGTTTTGGGAATTGGAGTCAGATATAAAAAGAACTGGAAAGGAGATTTGAGGATTGGGCTGGTTGTTGAATGCTTGTCGGTGACCTATGCTCTACGTGGGGTAACATGCATTGTTTATATATATATATATATATATATATATATATATATATATATATATAATGTGTTATGTACCTATTTCTTATCTACTATTTATAGGTTCTACTAAATGAAATCATATTGGCACTGCCTTCAACAACTCTAGTGAAGCAAGACACACAACATACATCAAGTGACTTCTTACTTATCAATCCAAATTTATTACGTTGTATAATCTTATTTGGTTCACAATCATTCTGGTACCCTTCACCTAAACAACAATTTAAATTTATCTCTTGTAAATCTATTGATAGTCATTCGGATTCCATGTCAATGAAATACATTTTGTTTAATTATGGTTTAATACCTGGAATATTTGAATTATTAATGAATTATAATGAATGGTTGAATTCAACGGCAATAATTATTAAATTGTATAATTTATCCATGTTAGATAAATGGCATTTAATTATGGCGGCGTTGACTGGATTTCGAGTTAGTTTTAATTAGAAATTATGTAATTAAGTAATTATATCACTTTGTTTGTTAAACAGAAAAACTCAATTTTGTTGTCAGCTTAAATTTCAGATATAAGTTCTACGAAAGCTAATTAATTATGATGTTGGAAGTTTGAGTGAAGTTGTTCGCATTATGGTTAGCAATTTCTTAAGGAATCTTGGTTTGATATTGTTTTTATGATCTTGGAGCATAATTGTATTGTGTTAAGAACAAGTACCGGAAACTAGTCACACACTATATTTTTGTAAAAAGTTACCTCTGAGTTTTTCATAGCTTATCACCTTGATGGAAATTGTTTGGGGTAGGTAGTGACATGCGCCACTTAGGTTTTCTCAGCTGTAGTTGATCAGTAAAAGAATAAATTACAACTTAAAATTGTATTCGTGTATCAGGATTTAATTTTTCTATTGTATGTTTTTTTAATTTCACTGCCGAAGGATAATTTTGTGCTTACATCATCTGATATTCACTACAAGAGCTCGTTTATCGTCAGCAAGACGAGTGCCAAAGTAGTAGAAGTCTTAGTAACACTAATGAAGGTAAATAATAACGAGTGAACGTATGAAATATGATCCGATGAGGAAAATTAATTCATGAAAAGAAAGATATGTAGTGATTTTTGGCTCATGATTTTAGGTAAGAGATAGAGTGAATGCACTTGCCTCAGTGTGATTGAGCCATTAGTTACGACAATTGCACGGACCACGGCCGAATAAATATACCAATACGGCTCAAACTGGAAGTCATTGATTTCATGAACTAGACTTCTTTTTATATCAGTCCCTGATAATTCCAACGACGTAACGTTATTTATAACAGGAAGTCTGTAGTAAAGCCTTTTGGGTGGGGTTAAGGGATAGTAGACAACCTTGATGATCATCACTTGAGATTACAAGTTCAGCTGAAAGTTAACTTTAAGCCCTGACGTGACTAGTAGAGTTCGTCTAAAGAGGGTTTACGACGTTTATGTACTTCTGAGATACAGCTGCCGATTACAAACACTTCCACAAAACGTTTCTAGTTTACAGCGTTAAGTACTGCTTTCAAATAAGGAAAAATCATTATTGTACATCGATAAGTATGTCCCATAATGTAGAAATTATGAATAGTGAATTTGTGTATTTCGCTTGAATCTATGGTTTACTAAAAAAGCTTCTGTTCTTAGCCAACTTAGCACGTTAGGATTTAGATAATAGAAGAACCAGAATCGGGAACGAAGAAGCGAAAATCGTATTGTATTTCGATCATGCTTTTATATATACACTGAATCAGACCACACAGTAAACCAATCAAGAATCTAACGTTGATACAGAACAAAGTGAATAGTGGCAGTGAACGGGGACAACTTGTGCACAACTAAGTAACTGTAATTCATAGTAATAAACATTATACTGAGAGTAAATATACTAAACGGGAGGTTAGAGTAGTAGGAACATAACAATCATAGAAATGAAATGTCTACATTACTCATAACCAAAATAATTAAAATAGTCCTCCAGAATACAGTTCTAAAAGTTCGTTTCTTTTCTTTAATCATAAGGCGTAACATTTTTTCTTTTAAAGTTTTGTTTCCTTGCTGTTTTTTTTTTCATTTTATCTTACAGGAATTATTTTTAGAACATGATGATCATTCACTACAGACAACTGTTGTAGATCATGAACATTTGAAATGTGTCCTACAAAAGTGGCCAATTTCTTCATTAATGAATATGCTGATAAATCGTCTTTCATCATCTGTCATAATAAATAGTACTACTAGTAAAAATATAGCAACTATTAAATCCATTCATAAACAATCATTATATACTACTAATAGTAATAATAATACAGAATATATTCATTCATTTTATTGTTCAAAACGATTATGTCTATTGAATTTATGTCGTTTAATTATCAACTTAGATGCAAATATGTATTTATCTGCAGCTGAACGTGTATTTTATACAAAATCTGAGCATAACGATAATGGTGATGATAATGATGATGACAATGATGAGAGTGTGATTCATGGTAGGAATAGCAATAATAATCATAACACAAGTGATCAATTGTTTGTTTACAATGATCTACAAAAGTCAAAAGCATCTGTATCATCACCAACACTAGATGATAATGATGATGATGATGATAATTGGATATTTTGGCATCAAATTACACGAAAATGTTTAAATTATGCAGAACGTTTAAAAATTTGGGAATATTCACTATTAAATGTCAATAATAAACAAATAAGTAGTAAGACTAGTAATAACGAAGGAAAATGTGAATGTAAGTTTACTTCTGGGTATCATTTTGGTGTGAATATGTCAACTGAGTTAAATTTATGTTTATAGCTGGATCGAGATGGTTATTTTTGTAGTATTTTTATTTATTTGAATACGTCACCGAATGATGTTGATAGATTCTGGTGCGTGCCCTGCTGAGGGCGAAACAGATGTCCAGTGCTCCCTGCATTTCATTGGTACCCCGCCAACATCAATCTGTGATGTATTTAATTAAATTACGTATATATTGTTATTTTGATGGACGTACTAGTAGTAATCGCCTTAGAAGTAAATGTCTGAATGTGGTTTGGGTGTTGTCAACAGAAAACCCTGAATTTAGATTCCGTGATCTTTAGCACTAAGTAAAGCGTGTATGAAATCCTGAGTGACCGGATTCTATTGCTTAATAACTAATAAATTCAAATATCTTATTCCTATAGATCAGTACCATCACAGATGTAATAACGTGATAAAACTACGTAGTATGGTAAATCGGTTCCTTTAAACCCAGGTACATCATTTCTGACGAGTTTAAGACTACTCGAAACCTAATCCGATCAGAGTTTCCTGTCACTAAAACACTTTCTATCACAATTCGTGCGGTATCTAGTAATTCCCCTTAGTTGTCGTTTATAGAATTTTTCTTGCATATTATCGACCTAAAAATATTAGATTAGCCACTATTCTTTGCTCAAAAACTGTAATTTTGAAGTATCTTTTAAATATAAATAAGTGGATTGTTTTGTCGGTATCTCATAGTCCCCGCTACGTTTGAAAGATATTACATTGTGACGAGACCTTGTGGTTTAGTGGGTAGTGTATTTGTCATTCGCTCATTGAGTTGTAGGCGTCTATACTGCTAAAAATAGATTTTATGTTCCTGGAGTGGGGGGGGAAGAACTTGCTTATCGATCTTGTGTTTTGACTACAACCTAACAAACGCGAAGACGATAATTGGCTGGCGCATTGTCTGATTAACTAAAGAGTTTATCAGAGGTATGGATAGAAAGAACTAACACCGATGAATGAGACTTAAGGCCAGGTCACTTATTTAATAAAAAAAAAGGAATTTTATGTCTCGTTTACTCCACCAACAAGTAAGAGGAAGAGCAAATCACAATTACATTGAGGGTAAGTATGCACAGGGTTACCAAATTATATTCTTTTCATTTCGTTTAAAAGGTTCTGGGTCATCTCTAATGTAACTTCATTGTATATTCACGTTTTTTGGTCAGGAACCGAATTTCTATGATGCATTGTTATGTTAAGGAGTCTCGAAATATCCCTCAGAAAAGTCTAGGGAGGTCCAGAAACTCTAAGAAACCTTTCATTTAGTCAGCATTGAATACAACTTTCTCAGAAACATCTGAAAAATACAGAATATGTTCTACTACTCTGATTAGATATTTAGTCATACCTGTACCATATTTGGTAGGGTTCTAGAACCTTTCAGATACTCAAGGTCATTTGTAATACTATAAATACCCTCATTTTTCTGTACCTCAAAGTTGCTTGGAATAATGCGTTAATCTAGTGTTTGGCATCTTTTAAGGGTGTGCAAGTTTCAGTGTAGATTTAGCTTGGGGTTACCTTTAGCAGATAGGAATTGGATTTCGCGTCTAGTTAGCAGACTTATCACTTTAATTGTACAAGCTTCTTATTCATCATAGCATATTATTCCTTACATTTTAAATGATACTAAAATTACATTGTTTTAACAAGTGAACTGATTTACCGACGAATGTATACATTGTTTAATAAGTGCTTATTGTAATCATGTTATAGTATGAATCAGTCTCATAGAAAAGAAAACATTTAACCTTATTGCCTAACAATACGAAACTTTTTTTTTGGTTGTGTTATTTGAATTTTATTATTTAGACTTCATCGTCATTCTGAATAACTTCATCACTACAAACTTCTCATAGAAGTGAGTTATGAGGATTTCTTCACAAGTGGTCAATTGTTTGTTCTATCGACCTTTTTCTACACCCAAACTAAGCAAACTAAATGAAGTTTAACTTCAACAAGATGCGTTTGATTCTACAGATAGCCTATCAGACGTATAATAAGCATTTAACTCAGGCCTATATATATATATATATATATATATATATATATATATATATAGTAAAGAATGTCCTTGGAAGTGTCACAAATAACGTAGTAAATTAAGCAACGGACCAATCCAATTTAACGTCCTACAATTTGGGAAATCGATAATGTAGTATCAACCTCTGCAGCCGACAATTGGTCTCAACATACACAAAGAGAATATCAAAATCCTTAGATACAAAACAACCAGCAACAAGTAAATTACATTTAAATGGATGGAGAAACTCTAGAAGATGCGAAAACGTTGGCATGCCTCGGCAGCCTCATTGATAAAAATGGTGGATCTTAGTACAGTTTTGAGGTTATAGATTGGCAGGACAATGGGAGCACTTCTACAACTGAAAAACATCTGGAAACCAAATCAGCTATCAGTAAACATCGTGATCAGAATTTTCAATACAACGTTATGGCAGTTCTTTTGTATTGCGGAATAATACACAGTAACCTTGATAACTGCCAATCAGAATACGGATACGTCAGCCCCACGACTATCAACCCCCAAACTCGGAATAGAGAAGATAGCAGCTACGATCCAACCAGACACAATCAATCCAGTCCACTTGCCGGTCATATTGTATTTTAATTATGCCTTTATATATACAACTAAAAAAATCACTCAAAAAAAGGAAACATGATTAATTACTAACTTTGTTAACAACCACTATCAATACATAACAATTGGCGACGGGTGTTAAGGTTAAGGTTAGAGCACTACGTATTTGGTGCACCTAGTGTGGCATGCATTCCGAGTCAGGAAGTTGTCTTGAGTAACATGCCTAAAGTGTCTGCTGTATACATGAAGAAGCTGGCGCATTCAGCAAGAACAATCATTAAGCCGAGGAAGATTGGTACCATTGCCAAAGTACACTCCAGATGCGGTCAACGCATTATCTTCCTAATTCGTTCAAGAAATTGTAACATGTTAAATATGATGAAGTATTGACCTGGTTACCACACAAGTACCCCACAATTTTCCGTGGAGGAGGAGATTAGTGGTAGATAGTGGTTGTTTACGAAATTTGTAGTTAATCATGTTTGTTTTTTTTGAGTGATTTTTTTTAGTTGTACACGACCACACACAGATCTTCGTGAACGTATGGAACCATGTCATTATCTTATATTTCAAAAAGGGGAGGTGTTATGTCGGACCACTAAAGAAGAGTGAAAGAACTTCTAGGACTGTATTTTAGAGGACTAATTCATTTATTCTGATCGTGTGTAATGTAAACATTACATTTTTATTATTATGTTCCTCTTACTCTGTCCTCCCGTTTAGTATATTTCCTGTTATTGTATTGTCTCTTATTATGGACTACAGTTAATTAGTTCCGTACAAGTTACCCTGTTCACTGCTACAATCTCTTCTGTTTTGTACTAATGTAAAATCCTTAATTGGTTTGCTGTGCGGTCTGAATTTGCGTATATATTAAGGCATGATTAAAATACAATATGACCGGCAAGTGGACTGGATTGATTGTGTCTGGTTGGATCGTAGCTGCTATCTTCTCTATTCCGAGTTTGGGGTTGATAGTCGTGGGGCTGACGTATCCGTATTCTGATTGGCAGTTATTAAGGGCACAGAGTATTTATTTTTTCAATATATAACAGTATGCAGCTGAAAGTTGAGGAACTACGAAAAGCCTCCTTCAAACAATTTTTTACACAAGATACTTGGGATCCGTTATCCAGATACTATCAGCAGTAATCTGCTGTAGCAGAGAACAGACGAACCAAAATACAACTGAGGACGAGGTTAGGAAAAAGGCTGGAGATGAATATGATACAGATTTAACTTGGAATTCTCAAGGGCTACATTTTGGTTTAAAGAGTTGCTGACAGATATGAAAAGAATTAACAGCACTTGCGAGCAACTAGAAAGAAGATTTGAGGACAGAGTTTGTTGAAGAATCGTAGTCAACATCTTTGCTCTACAAGTGGTAACAAGCATCGATGTTGTATTTAATTTATTATTATTCAAAGCTTTATTCGGCGTATTCACCGATGTATTGCAGATTTCCTATCCTAAAAGTTTTACACTAGATCATCCGCTACTAATACTTTTTCCTCCATTCAAAATTATACACGTTAGATACACAAATTTGGATGTAGTCACTTCTCCGCTTTTAAAAAGGAGTGAATTATACTAATAACTGATGTATTTCAGTTTACATTTTATCATCTCAGTATTTCGTATACTATTTTGTATTATCAGGTATAGCATAAAGCGTACTGTATATTAAGTTGTGCTTGCAGTTACACGTTGCTGATTATGCAATCTACATGAGGTAATTTCTACTAAGTAAACACCTTTTTGTAAGCTTTTCAATGTCTATTCTGTTTTTATTTCTTTATTAAAGTCAATGAAGTATCATTTGAGAAAAAGTCCTCTGAAATTATAACTGGTCCGTCTACATCATATGATACACAGTCAGATGTTGTAGAAATGGATGATATACAACTGAACAATTTGAACAATACTAAACACAATCCCATTAAAGCCACAAGAAGTCAATCGTATTTTCGTCAACCACATCAAACTCAACTACCATTAAAACATCGGCAACAACAGCTACAATTAAGTAGTGAAGATGACAAGTTGGTCTCAGATTCTGGTGTAAGTATATCATCATCTTTACAGATTGGAGGTGATGATTCAATAAAACTAGAAAATAGTGAATTTGATTTGTCCAAAGGTTAGCAAATTGTTTTTTACGTTTTTTTCTTCAACCAACCTTGTATTATTACTGTATGTTCATTATGGATTTATCTCATTTGTATATCATTGAAAACTAAGGATCATTGAACAACAATTTCATCTTATAATTAAACTCCTCTGCATTATGCACTCTCTATACCGAACCTATGGCCATCAACATCAGTTGGGTGGATGGCGTTCACTAGTACGTTTCCCATTTCAATAAGTATATGCCAATCCATTGGTTCCGATAATTAGGCGTTCATCACGTGACTGGATTCGATCCCCGGTAAGTTAGTCGGTACCTATAGTAGAGTATAACAGCTGTCTAGTTCTTTCTGATTTTCTTTAATGGTGCATAATATAGATCAATCTATGATAAATACAAACAGCTACATGCATATGTTAATTTTTATATTCCTGAATTAATGAATTACTGCTTTTATATTCTTGGATAGCCAATGATACACAAACTTAATGTATATCTACGTTCTAATACCACTTTTATCAAGTGACCACGTATTCTTGATGCCTGTAAAGATTCCTGAAAATGGATTTAGCTCTACACGGTAGATGAAGAGACTTGAAGTCAGTCATATATTTCAATGAATCTTATTAACATATACATGATTTGTTTTTTGACTATGAAAAAATAAATTTGGAAAAATAAAAGAATATGGAACTTCGGTTTTCTTAATGCAAAACAGTAATGAGAGGAGTAAAAATAATTAGTCCTAGTTTACTAGCCATAAATGATATGATATTCAGTGTTTAGTGAATGCATTTTAATTCTGCATAAAGTTCATCACTGCCCCTCAAGTTCTGTAGTAACGGTTACAGAGTTCAAGACTGGGTGATCTGATATCGAATTAGATAACAGGATGAATCCGTTTTTCCTAAGATTTCAGATATGCTTTTTTTGACGTGTGCCATGAAACTGTAGTCATACCAGTTACTGGTAAACACTTTTCCATAATACTATAACAGTTTGTGCATATTTTAAAGAAACATAATGTTTAGTAAGCATGCAACGTTTATATACATACATATGTATGTAAAATCTCTAAATCACATATTGCTGAGTAAGATATCCTGAACCTAATTCATTACAACATCTTAGTAATAATGAAGGCATCTGAAAGCAAGAAACGTATGTAAAGTTTAATTATTCTCTCCGACTAAACTAACGTGTTTCTTTTGTTTCTCTTTCTATCCTATAGACAATCCGTCTAGATCTAAGACTCATCTTGAAGAAGTGACTAATTCTCCAGAAAGTGATTATACTACTAATAAATACTTATTAAATTGTGTTCAATTACGTATTGAACAAAATAGCATATTTTCTAAACACCTAATTTATTGTTTAGATAATGTTTGGCATAAACATTTTCCAATTGAAAATTTATCGAAATTGTATATTAAAGATAAAATGGAACAGAATTTCATGACGTTGAACGATGATGATGATGATGATGAAGATTGTAAATCTCAGAAGTTCATTGATAAGGAGATGGAAAGAAATGAAGAACAGAAGAAGGTTAAGGACTGTAATGCATTCATAAATATTTTTATGAAGGATATTCCACAATCGAACGATTGGAATTTTTATAAATTAAATTCAAATTATACAGTTTTATCAACAGATACTTCAAATAATAATGACCATCGTCATCATCATCATTCATTGATTGCATCGCATTGTTTTACTTCAATTCGACCTCCTTTATGGTTGATTTATTGTTTAATACGACATCCGTACTTGTCACAACGTGAAAGTGTAAGTTGCTTCTTTGTTTTTTTGTCTCTTTTTTTCTTACTTAAAAGTAGTAATAATTCATCGTTGAGCGGATTGTGTTCTGTTGAAACCAACTGACCTTCAAGCATTAGGTTTTAGGCATTTTGTTTTGATTTATTGTAGTTTGACTATCTACATTAGTATCACTAAGTCGCTGGTGTAAAGCGTAGCTGCAATTTAAGCACATAAATCTACCTACTCGAAAAGTACCTGTGATAAACAAGATCATAAACGTTTTGAAATGGAGAAAATGCTAAATAAGGTGCATCAGTTATATGCTAATGTTACATGAGGAGGAGTAATAAGACGTTATATTTTGAGGAGGAAAAATCAACGGTTTATCTCAAAGCGATTTTAATTTCATTACAGTATACATGTAGTGAAGGGGAAGAAAACAGTGTGCACAGTGAAACAACAAAAACTGTCTGAGAATAATGGAGTGATTAATGTTAGTAGATTAACGTTGCAGCTAATTCAGGCAGTGCATAACGGAGTTTATAATATAAACTTGAAAGTCAGGATTATAAAATATTTACAATAATCGAAGTTAGATAGGTATACTTAATAAGCTTATTTAAACTTATTACAACTTCATTAGTGGTGTGTGATATAATCTTTAATGTGAGTCTTTTCAGTGTAACATTGGAAGAGTGGAAAATACCGATATGTTGTACAAATAATGAGTAAGGTAAGGTAACTAACAGAAAGCTTTTGTAACATTCAGCACATACATTAGAGAGCTTAACAGTCTAACTTTGAAATGCTTCAGACAGCTACTTGTTGTTGAATTACTTTTCCTGAAAGAGAGGAGCCAATGATTTTATATACAGTTTATCATCGCATAAATGATTGTGCTTCAATTCCTTGCATATAACGGTCTCCTTGTATATGCAGTCACTCAGACATCTAATGCGATAAGTAACGGAATGAATGTCTATTTGTTTTGATTTATTGTAGTTTGACTATCTACATTAGTATCACTAAGTCGCTGGTGTAAAGCGTAGCTGCAATTTAAGCACATAAATCTACCTACTCGAAAAGTACCTGTGATAAACAAGATCATAAACGTTTTGAAATGGAGAAAATGCTAAATAAGGTGCATCAGTTATATGCTAATGTTACATGAGGAGGAGTAATAAGACGTTATATTTTGAGGAGGAAAAATCAACGGTTTATCTCAAAGCGATTTTAATTTCATTACAGTATACATGTAGTGAAGGGGAAGAAAACAGTGTGCACAGTGAAACAACAAAAACTGTCTGAGAATAATGGAGTGATTAATGTTAGTAGATTAACGTTGCAGCTAATTCAGGCAGTGCATAACGGAGTTTATAATATAAACTTGAAAGTCAGGATTATAAAATATTTACAATAATCGAAGTTAGATAGGTATACTTAATAAGCTTATTTAAACTTATTACAACTTCATTAGTGGTGTGTGATATAATCTTTAATGTGAGTCTTTTCAGTGTAACATTGGAAGAGTGGAAAATACCGATATGTTGTACAAATAATGAGTAAGGTAAGGTAACTAACAGAAAGCTTTTGTAACATTCAGCACATACATTAGAGAGCTTAACAGTCTAACTTTGAAATGCTTCAGACAGCTACTTGTTGTTGAATTACTTTTCCTGAAAGAGAGGAGCCAATGATTTTATATACAGTTTATCATCGCATAAATGATTGTGCTTCAATTCCTTGCATATAACGGTCTCCTTGTATATGCAGTCACTCAGACATCTAATGCGATAAGTAACGGAATGAATGTCTATTTGTTTTGAATTTCGATGAGCATTCACATCTCAGTTTAATGTATGTACAGTTTATCAAGGAGAAGATCTTTCTATGTTTTCTATGTTTTCTATGTTTTCTATGTTTTCTATGTTTTCTATGTTTTCTATGTTCTAGTTGTAACTTTCCAGAGAATCTAATCTGACCTCGTAAAGGTAATTAATCACAACCCGAACATTCCAGTGTTAGCTTCTTAGACTATAATATCAATTGACCTAATACTTAATTCCGTGATAGACAGACAGACAGTTTAAACGTAAAACTTGGTACATGCGTACATCAGTTCAAGTCGCAATGCCCCAGTTAGCAGATAGAGATTAAATTGTCAGATCAAATCCCAGAGTAGGGGAGGTAGTAACAGAGTTAGTATTAATGAGAGGGAATAGAGATCGGAGATAAGATTTAAGAAAATATGATTCAGTGAAGAGAAAATTATGATAAGTTCAGAAACTTAGAATTTGAAGGTAAACAAAGATTGGATGCACTTGCGCAATCGCCAATGATTTTATATACAGTTTATCATCGCATAAATGATTGTGCTTCAATTCCTTGCATATAACGGTCTCCTTGTATATGCAGTCACTCAGACATCTAATGCGATAAGTAACGGAATGAATGTCTATTTGTTTTGATTTATTGTAGTTTGACTATCTACATTAGTATCACTAAGTCGCTGGTGTAAAGCGTAGCTGCAATTTAAGCACATAAATCTACCTACTCGAAAAGTACCTGTGATAAACAAGATCATAAACGTTTTGAAATGGAGAAAATGCTAAATAAGGTGCATCAGTTATATGCTAATGTTACATGAGGAGGAGTAATAAGACGTTATATTTTGAGGAGGAAAAATCAACGGTTTATCTCAAAGCGATTTTAATTTCATTACAGTATACATGTAGTGAAGGGGAAGAAAACAGTGTGCACAGTGAAACAACAAAAACTGTCTGAGAATAATGGAGTGATTAATGTTAGTAGATTAACGTTGCAGCTAATTCAGGCAGTGCATAACGGAGTTTATAATATAAACTTGAAAGTCAGGATTATAAAATATTTACAATAATCGAAGTTAGATAGGTATACTTAATAAGCTTATTTAAACTTATTACAACTTCATTAGTGGTGTGTGATATAATCTTTAATGTGAGTCTTTTCAGTGTAACATTGGAAGAGTGGAAAATACCGATATGTTGTACAAATAATGAGTAAGGTAAGGTAACTAACAGAAAGCTTTTGTAACATTCAGCACATACATTAGAGAGCTTAACAGTCTAACTTTGAAATGCTTCAGACAGCTACTTGTTGTTGAATTACTTTTCCTGAAAGAGAGGAGCCAATGATTTTATATACAGTTTATCATCGCATAAATGATTGTGCTTCAATTCCTTGCATATAACGGTCTCCTTGTATATGCAGTCACTCAGACATCTAATGCGATAAGTAACGGAATGAATGTCTATTTGTTTTGAATTTCGATGAGCATTCACATCTCAGTTTAATGTATGTACAGTTTATCAAGGAGAAGATCTTTCTATGTTTTCTATGTTTTTCTATGTTCTAGTTGTAACTTTCCAGAGAATCTAATCTGACCTCGTAAAGGTAATTAATCACAACCCGAACATTCCAGTGTTAGCTTCTTAGACTATAATATCAATTGACCTAATACTTAATTCCGTGATAGACAGACAGACAGTTTAAACGTAAAACTTGGTACATGCGTACATCAGTTCAAGTCGCAATGCCCCAGTTAGCAGATAGAGATTAAATTGTCAGATCAAATCCCAGAGTAGGGGAGGTAGTAACAGAGTTAGTATTAATGAGAGGGAATAGAGATCGGAGATAAGATTTAAGAAAATATGATTCAGTGAAGAGAAAATTATGATAAGTTCAGAAACTTAGAATTTGAAGGTAAACAAAGATTGGATGCACTTGCGCAATCGCCAATGATTTTTAGCCATACCATCTAAAGTCTCTAACAATTTGTGACGATCATCACATCATGTGTACCCCAACCAGGTAATCTGCATCTATTAACATGGGTCAGCCCAATTGTCAATGACTTCATGGACTGATGCTATGTCTTGGTTTGGTTGCCTCTAGCTTTCTTCCAGCCTACTCCCACACCAGACAGCATTGCTCGTCGCGGTAGGCGGTGATCACTAATACGTAACACATATCCTAGCCACCTCATCTAATGAAGATTTAGTACTTCATGAATAGATTTACCATACTTACCTAGTTCTCTATTCCTAACCTACGTATTGCTTACTCGGTGTTCCCAGTGAACACGAGAAATGCTTCGAAGACATCTGTGATCCAATACTAGGAGCTTACGAATATCCTCCATCCTTGATGGCCATGTTTCACATCCATGAAGTAAAACGGATCGAACTACTGCGCAGTAAACGCGTCCTTTGGTCAGTAGTCGGATGTTTCGCCTACGCCACAGATGGCGCAAATTCCCAATAGCTAATTTGGTCTTATGTATACGAGCCGAGATTTCACCAGACACCAAACCGTCAGAACTGATAAGGTTTCCAAGAGAATTGAAACAGTCAACACATTCAACTGCTTCACTCCTTTTCAGTAACGTCGGTGTCGAATCAAGCCAGCCTGAAGTAACATTTTGCATTTGGATGGAGAGAATCGTATCCCAGACATTTTCACATTCATATTTAAGGTAGTCAAAAGATTCTGAATTTTATCAGCATCTTCACTTTAGAGAACTATATCATCTGCATATTCTAAGTTAGCAGGTTTATCTCCTGGAAGGAGGTTAACTCCGGAGAAGTCAGACGATGATAATGTTAACTCTAAAAGTATGTCAATGATAGAATTAAATAAAAATGTGGAAATCGGACAACCTTGATGAACACCACTTGATGTGATCACTTTCGACGACAATCCGCCATAAGCTCTGACTTGACATGTGGTGTTCGAGTAGAGAGCTTGTATAGTATTAATGTACTTCTGTGGTACACCTTTCAATGACAGACACTGCTACATAACCTTACGATCAATAGAGTCAAATGCAGCTTTAAGATCAAGGAGTACAACTATACAACGATAAGAACTAATTCTTTCATGATATCAGATATACCTTACTTTTTTACTACAATTTTTTTCTACTTTCTCTTTTTTATTCTATATAGGCACTTAGTGGATATTGTGTTTGGTTACATTTTGAAGCAAGTAAATGGACTAGAAAATGTCAACAATTATCATTAACTGATTGTAATAAATCATTTAATTTTAATTGGTCTATTCCTATGACAACCTACATAAATCATCATTATTTACAATCACATAGAATTATACCATCACAATTATCAAGAATACGTTCATTTGCTACAGGTTTATTATCACCAACTTTACCATTTATGTGTATATCAAATGTTAATAATGTAGTTGATATGAAAAATTATTATAATCGTCATTTATGTTCTATTAAATTATTAAATCGTGCATTTGGTTTAATTTTACATGGATTAAAAAAATTCACATTAACAAATCACATTAATGAAATTCTATGTAGTCAACATTTAAAGAAACAATTTATAGTGAGTTGGTTTACTTTTGTCAATTTGTAAAAGATTTTCTTAATTCTTTATAGATTTGACAATTTTCAGTAGTATATAAATAGTTTAGTATAATCAATATTTAAATTGGATTATGACTGGAAAGTGAAATCTAGGACTCAGTAGTCTAATGGTGAACACGGTGGCGTTTGATATGAAATTCACTGAATTCGAAACCTACTGTGAACATTAACATTGGGATGCAGGTACATCCAACCGATGAGTCCTAAATAGGACGAAACACGCCTTCTAGATTCCACTTGCTAATCACAATCCAATTTAAATAATACTTGTGAATAATTCGATATATCGAAGCAATCCGCTCAACATGCACATATAGCCAAGGGTGACTGACCAGCTTCAGTTTATAAAAAATCAACGGGGAATATACAAGTTCATCTTAATATCTAAATGATTTCTTTCAGATTTGCTAACTGAACATGAATTACCCAATTACATAATTTATTATTAATATTTCAAGAATCATTGAAGCTTATTCTTATATTGTACTTTTGTAAGGTATGTTTGACTACAATGTATTATAAGAGTGGATCGTCAGTGAATCCTAAACTGTTCAAAAATAACTATTTTGTTGGCATCATTACCATAGTTGGACTAGATAATTTCAATTAGAATGAGTATTAAATAAGTAGTTTGTGTTATGTCTTTAGAATACACCAAGTCACAATGTATAGATAACAAGATGTACACACGTCTGTACTGTGATTATTTGTCTCTAAAGCCAGGATGAAGGAAATGAGATAATTGAGCCAACTGCCAGACAGTCAATCAGATTATATTTCACCCATTCATTTACAGACATATGAAATCTGACCACTCAGTGCACTGATAGAATGAGTAACATTCATGCAAAAACAGGGACAATAGTGACTAGGAACCTGAGAGTATAGATATATTGTAAATTGATTATAGTTTCTAAAGGACAAGTGATATGATCTAGTTCATCAGTTTAGTGGAGGAGCTTAGGCTGATGGAAACAGGTGAATAATGGAAATAAAATAACTGATTTACAAGTATTCAGAATAAATGAAATAATCTTCTGAAAGACACCTCAGAAGTTAGTTACTTTTCATAAATCACTCAATGTTACAATTTGTAGAATCAAAAAAAATATATTTCCAGTATTTCTGACGTTTCACGACTGAATATAAGAAGCTTCTTCAAAGAATTGAGTTAACATCAGTTTATAAAATACAAAAGAACAAGTAAAAATCTAAATATACAAGACTGTTCATGCTGAAGTCATTTTATTATGGGTCATGGTGTTTCACAGTGAAATATGTTTATGTGTGCATTTTAATTGTCATTCGGTGTGAAAAATGTAGTGCTTTAAGTGAGGACAATGTTGATAATTTCTATGTGTGTGTGTGTGTGTATGTCAAGTCTATTAATTGTAGGTGTTTTGATAGATTTTCCAGAAAGAGATGGATAATGATGCCATCTCTTCTATTAAGTGAAGTAGGGTTTGGTAGAATATGAAATGCTTTAGTTACACACTTTTTTTCTATAGTAACAATTACCTTTATGAATAATCTGAGTGTTATTTATATGGAATTTATTGTTACTGTAAATAATATCTACTGTTTTGCCAATTTCATTTACAATTTTTAAAAATGAAAAATATTACTAAGAAGTCATTTTATTTAGCTTCCATGTTTTTAGATATAAGTTGTTATTTGTCGAGAAGACTCACCAACGTAGACGGCTTCACAATCTATACAACCTAAGCTGTAAACATAGTCTTGTGAAGCGGTGAACAGGATCGACTGCTTTAACCAAAACACCTCAAAATATGTTGGTTGTCTTGTAAACTTTTAAATTCTCTATTATTTTAAAATCTTTTGCAACGTTTCTGTTATATCATGAAGATAAAGTAGAACGACGTTGCCAATTCAAAACATTTCATTCAATAGGAGATCACTCTGTTTTTGTACATTTTTAATGATTTTCATGGAGAAATTATTAAATTGTAGAATGTTAATTGACTTGTTAAATTATGATATAATACGTTTTGGTAGTTCTTCTCAAAAGATTAAGAGCTGAATAAATGTGCTGAATTGAAATCAATATAACGATTTGAATAAGTATCGTCTTTTGAGTGATATTAAGATAAAACGTTCCAGTTGAATTTTTCTTCTTAAACTTATCTTAATTTCTAAGTTGGATTGTGACTGGCAAATGAAATCCAGGACTCGCAATTCGTCCTATTTGGATGTACCTGCCAGTCACAATCCAACTTAAATATATAACTTGTGTAATAACGCTATATCGAAGCAATCCTCTCAGAATGCACATATGGCAACAGAGACTGACCAGTTTCAGTCCATTACAAATCAACGGGAAAATACAAACGTATCCTAATTACTTATCTTAATTTCATATGGTTACTTATATTTTTGAAAAATCGTTTTACACCCAGTTGCAATATTACAAACGCACATTACGTAATTCTAAAAATAACCATTTTAGTCAATCAATGTTGTTGTAAAGGATTTTAAGCCATTCAGAAATTACTTATACTTGACTGTCAAAATGTAAAATGAAATTCATTGTTATCATCATGAGGTAATAATTGTAGTGCTAAATGTATCAATATTAAGTTGCTGCTAAACAAACTGTATGTAACACACTAGCCTTACACCTAAATCGAAACCCTAAACCTAATGTAACCCTAAATCTAACCTGATTGTATTCCTAGCCTTAACATTTGAATAACTCTAACTAATAAACCCAATTAGAATCAATATATGGGTGCAACTCCTATTAAAGGTTTTAAAATACGAGTGTTATATAACTGTATCAACTAGATAGAATATTATTACTTCTTAATTTACTGGTGTAAAATTCCTATTGAATGCTTGAATTGTTACATGTACTATAGAGAATGTGTTTATCATTCTTAATACTATCTTGGAGGATAAAGTATTTGTTTATTATTACCGTTTTTTCATTAAATAACATTAACTGTACATTCATGAAGTTGATTCATTCATTTGTATATTCAGATTTCCCAAATCTCTAATGACTGGTTAAAATGATTATCCATCACCTACACTAAGAATCTCTCATATTCATCCCTATACTATACTCTAGCCATATTTCTCATATATATCCAGGTTTAAGCTAGTTGTGAACGATTAATTAGAGCATAGGCACTTGAGTAAAACGATAATCTTAACCCAAGTATTATATATGTATCAATTCTTATGTGTGATTGGCTTCATTGTATCTCTTTTGTAGAACTGCTTTATAAACGATATCATCATGCGATTGTGAATTTCATGTTTTGTGCTCAATTAATAATCAAGAAATTGTAACTAACATCAGTCGTATCATGCATATCGGTGGATCTCCTTTGCACATACTTTAGTTTCCGTCATCTAGTGCCTTTGAAACCCCCCCCCTCGAAACGAGAAATCAACTGTCTACATGTATACAATAAATTCCTTGCTATTAGTATTCAATAGTTCATTTTCTTCATTTTGCAATCAATTGCTCAAGTTGTGTGTGTTCATACGTATTGAGCTAGGTTTCAGTATTCGTATATATTTAGTGTTTTCAGATAGTCGGTAAGAGATCCTTTTCTATTTCAGTACCATGCTATTTGATACTGATACTCATTTTCTGTTGGTTTCAAGCCTGAATCTACTGAGCTTCACAGTTTAAGTACCTACCACTGAGTTCTTTGTATAGTAAATATGTATCACATTGATTAATATTAATGGATCATTCGATACAAAAATGTCATATTATTTTCTTTCTTTTTTTGTTACTTTAACTGTTACAGAAAAACACTTGTTCATTGGAATCTTTACCATGTGATGAAAATGAATTCATCTCTGAACCTGTTTGTATGCAACATCATCATCATTATCAAGAACATCATGATGTTGTTTCTTCTGAATTTGAAAACATTACTAAAAATGAACATGATTTCAATGTCAATAGTATGAATAACAATGGATCTCCAGTTAATAATAATAATAATAATAATAATAATAATAATAGTCATAATTGCCGTTGTAATAATTCTGATTTCCATAAATACTATCTATTATCTACTTTTCCAGTATTATTCTCCACTTTAATTACTAGTATTATCGATGCCATCTTAAGTTGTATTGTTAAATTAAAAGCAAATTTACAGAAAAATCAAAAGCATACTGATGAAATTAATGCCAATACATCTTTTAATGTCTATGATAGTAATAATGAAGATGATAAATATACTACACCAGAGATTGAACTCTGCACTTATGGTTTAAATACTTTGATTATTCTACTTCAGGTTAGTTAGTTTCTCTTTGTATGCATATATTTCGGATTTATAATTAATTTCATTACTGTAAATATTTAATAACCAGGAGGATATCTCTTCAATGACCTCCTTCCTTCATGCCTTTAGGTTGTTGTACACATGCTTGTAGTAAACCACTAAAATAAGTCGAAAAATTCACTTATCTAGTTAGTTGTGTAAGTATTATTGGTGACGTGATGAATGAGACTATTCTACGCGTGATGAAACCTTCAGCAGCTTGGATTACTCAATATACATTAGATTTAATGTTATTTTATACTACTTATTAGTAGGTAGAAATATAGCTGAACAGTTTTATATCCACAGAGAAATACAATGAACTATGAGGGAAGCTTCTCATCACACTTTAGATGTGTTATTTTGGACAACTCAACGATAACAACTAATTTTCGAAACTCTGTTTTCGAAGACTATTTCAATTACTTTAATTTTATTTGATGTAAACATTTTATTTCTACCATTACTACATCCCTCTCCCTTTATTCTCTCGACTGACCTATTGACTATTAGTCTATGATTGTCCATTTATAAATTATAATTGTCTACCTTATTTTGTATTGATATTGCTTTCGTTATTGGTTGACAATGTGGTCAGGTCTTATACAGACATAAAAGAGTGCTTGAAATATAATTTGATGTTTGTTTTCTTCACCGGCTTCTGTTCTTTCTACTTCGACCGGAAATAGAGTAGGCTTCAGGCAGACGTTAGACATCGACTAGATTGTCATATTTATCATTAGTCGTTGTATTTGGTGTGTACAAGGTCATATCAAACAATTTTTTATGCATTTCGTCATTACGTTTTGTCAACATAACAATAACCCTACTGACCATTTATTGCCATCTTTTGTGCCATTGTAAATTTTGTTTGGCTGTAAAAAAACTGGTTAATAACTTATTGGTAAGGGCAGTTCTACTTTGTGCTTCTGTAATCTGGCCCGTTAGGGCTGAGAATTTTTTTCAACCCACTGTGTTCGATTTGTTATTTCCACCGAATAGTCTCCGATATGCGGTGTTGGTAATTTGTAGACTGTTTAATGTGTAAACGAGTGCTTTTTCCACTTTTTTTTATTTGATAAATCTGGACGTGGATATGAAAGTGGAGAAATGGCTAGTTTGATACATGTCGCCGTATTATGAAATGTTCATAAAACTTGTTATTTTTGATCAATCACGACTTCCTTTTCTGTCTTTCTGAAGATGGCGTAACTCGATATCTTGTAATGTTACCGCACATGGCTTAGAACAGAAGCCAGCTGTAATTTTCTTTTACTGTGCTCATGATAGTGTGATTATTTATTTTGGTCATATTCTTTATAGCGCTGTATTTTTTAAGTACTATTTCTATTCTCTACTTCATTACCACACCAGTGTTCTGTATTCTTTACTTCCCTGTTATACTACGTTTTATGCACTTAGACAAGCAAAGCATCCACACACTTGTGTTTATTTAACGGTTTACATTTTAGCCACTACAATCACATAATGGTAGTGCTTTTGCGAGAGTGGGATTGCTGTAATAGGTCTGGCGCTTAAATTTAGGTGATTAATATTAAGAAATCAGCTAGAAGAATTACAAAACCGCCAGTTCCAAACCGATAATAAAGGTAAGTTTTAGGTTCCTTAGACGACTAATCACGTACGAGCTTATTTCTGATTACGTCTGGAGTTGCATCCATGTTTTATATATTAAAGCTAAAGGAGTATTCCACAATTCTAGCAATTGGACACTATCTTCCCTTTTACATAAATAATTATGATTACTAATAAAAGTAGTAACAAGTTATATCATTTATTGGTATAGAATCTTCTAGTAAAAATTAGCGAAATAATTAGAATCCAATTTTACGCAGTTTTACCATTTTAATCTTATTTCATAGGATTCAGATATTTGTGTTCTCAGTGCTGCTATTAAATCTAACCTACTACCTGTATTATTCAATATGGCTTGGTTATTAGAATTTGGCATGTATAAAGCCAATTATTTGTTATCAATCAAAGACAATAGTACCAATACAATGAAGTGTATTGTTCCAAATTTAATGCCTATTTTAACAAGTTTATGCCGTTTAATTGGTCGAGTAACAGGTTGGTTAATCATGGATGAAAAGTTTCAAGTTGGAAATGTTTCTTCATTTTCATCTACTTTATTTCATTATTCACTTGATACTTCATCAAGATATCAATTGGTCGTCACTTTTCTACGACATTTAATTGCAATGAAAGTTGAAACGTTTAGTGAAGACAATGACAATAATGTTGAAGAGAACATAGAATCAGGTAAGGATTCGTCTACACATTGTAGTTATAATTAACATCTATAACATTATCGCCTTTTGACTTTTGTCCGATAGATTTGATTAATCTGTTCCTAATTCTGTTGAACAGAAGTCAACCAAATAACCATGGTGAAATTCAAGTGTCAGTAGTCATTTAAGTTTATTGACCACTTGTCTAGTCAGTGTTAAGGTCATAGTAATCTGTGGTTGACAAAATAATCGGGTATATTCATCCTGAAATAGCATTAGACAGAAATATGTTATTTAATACTCAGTAGTGATATGAGCCTGTGAAACAAGTAGAATATTTATTCAACTCAATGTGCTATATTAATGTAGTTTGACCTCTTTGTTATGAAACTCTGGAAGTAGCAGACATCAGTCTATGCAATTTATTCCCTTTATGAGTGATTATAAATCGAAAACAATACACGAGGAGGAACAAAAATCAATTTATTTCCTCCCATATAAGCACAAAATCGTATAAATAAGATACAATTTATTTGGATTTTCCCGTTGATTTGTCATGGACTGAAGTTGATCAATCTATGTCTCCATATATGCGTCTTTAGCGAATCACCTTGATATCCAAACCAAATAATACTTATGTTTCATCGGAATATCTAAGCGATCCGCTTAGGATGCAAATATGGCAACAGAAACTGATCAACTTCAGTCCACTACAAATCAACAAGCTGGTCCAGATTCATTCTAAACTACAACTGTTATTTTCTACCAGCCCTATGGTGATACCGAGAATCAAGGATAAATTACCTAAGTTTACCACTTCATTTTGTATATCTCAGTTCAACTGCTCCTGATGTGGAAGTTACATTGGCAGATGCTCAAGGAATTTATTCCTCCATGTCCCGGAGCATTTTCCAGTTTGGTTAACCAAAGGAGTTGTCAGAAATATCAACAGTTCAATACTAGTTCACCTAATTCAAACAGGTCATACGGCGAGCATAAATCAGTCATTTATAATAATATTCTGTGTTAACAGTTATCTGCCAAGATCGGTTAGACTCACAGTCTTTAAAACGGCATAAGCGATAGCTATACGGGTCAAGAGGCCATAACTTTGCATCTTTGTTACTAATACTTTTGAACTAATAAATGTAGAACCTGATGAGCATTTATCGAAAAGAATATTCTTCATTCAAACATCTTTGTTTTTGATAATTATGAGAATTTTTAAACAATTCTAATTATATATACATTCTCGTTGCACAAGTGTAGCTGTCTGGACTCCGTAGTCTACTGGTGAACGCGTTGGCGTTTTGCATAAAACGAACTGAATTTGAGTTCTGGCGTTAATATCTACAATGGGATTCAGGCACATCCAGCCTACGAGTCCCGAATTGAACGTAACGCGCGTCTTGCATTCCGCTTGCCACCCACAATCCAATAATCATAGTATAAATAAGTAGAATATTTTACTAGTGTAATGTTAAATACAACTCTGTTAATAGTGTACGATAATCATAATAAATAGTTCAATTAATAAATAAATAGGAGAAACGGAGGTCATGACGTAATCGTGTATTGAATGGACAGTAACTTTTAAAATGCAAGTATTGATTTGTCCAAGAAGTTCTTTTCGTGAATTGATCGTGAAGTTGTATTGTCTTTATATCTTGTTATATTTTAGTCCTGATAATTTACTTCTTTTTGTAATTTTTGTTCACATGTGAATATTAAATTCGGTTAAGCTGAATTGGAAGTGTTAAACAACTGAACAACATGATCCTTGTTATCACATACAATGGATATTTCATCAGAACAAATCTATTGATTTCTATTTTATCACATCTTTGAGCTTAGTATTTTGTAGGTGTGCTAGAAAAATTGTCGGCGAATACCAAGCATAGTGGATTGTCCAAGTCTACACCTGTATGTTGTTGATGGAACTGTACATTTATTATACATGCCGACGATATTTCTTTTAGTCTATTATTTGAGATGTTAATATCAGCGTGGCTACATATGTTGCCAGTGCTTTCTTATCGTAGCATATCAGTATATATTGTTTAGAAAATCAAGAAAGATCATGTATTTTGTCTTTAAGTTGATGAATAGTTTTGATTTTGTAGGAAAAAAATAGGTAGGGAAAGATAATAAATCACTTGATGAGGTTATAGATCTTCATCCACTGTCGTGGTTGACGACAAAAAAAACAAGGGCCTTGAATACAAAACAACGATCACTAACTTAATTACACTTAACAGAGAAACTTTGGATGATGTAGAGACTTCCTTGAAATCCTCAAGGCTAAAGGAAAAGAGGAAGACCAATGAACATATTGAGCTGGGAATTAGAAGCAAATATGAAAGTATGAATAGCACTTTAGAAGAACTAGAATGGAGATTTCAAGACAAAGATGTTTGGAGAATTCCGGTCAGCTGCCTATGCTTCAAGAGGGATGACAGGTATTATTTAATTGAGTGAATTTTTGGAGGTGGATTACTGTTCAGTCATTGCATTGTGTTTCGCTTTTACTTTGTCAATTATTTAAACATTATATTAGGTTCTGTGTTTTACTCTTCAAGTTTTAATTCATAATTTCAGATTTAATATTTGATCCAGGTCCAGTCAGTCGATGTCTTGTTCGTCGAATTCTACACAGCCTTTTAGAGAATTCAATTAATCAATTAGATCGAATTGGACAAGAACTTGAGAACTCAGTTGCAGCTAGTCATGCGAATTCAGGTAAAGAACAACAAAGTATGTTTATTTTCTGTGGGTAAGGGGTCGCCACAGAATCATTTATTTTTATTCCTCATTCTACATTATTTTCTAATGTATGTTCGTTCGGCCAGCCTTTAAAAAATGCACACAACTCTATGAATCTTCGTCGTCCGGCGGTAAGGTCTGCATGTGTATATAACTAACGCATTTAAAACTAAGCACAAGAATGGTTTTGTGTAAACAATAGTAAGCATTATTCATTTTGGAATTATGTTTCGTCCTTAGATACTTCAAAGTGTACCCTTCCATCATATGGGCAATCAGGAAGTGATGACCACCTTCATAACTCTGGTATTATCTGAGATCATTTACAATTAATTATCTGGATGTTCTTAAGTCCTTTCCATAACTGAATTTTCTTATCGCTTATTTTTTTTGGATGTATAGATGGTATTCGAACAACAAATGCTGTCGATGAATATATCAAACATTTATGTGGAAAATTGAAGTTACATCATGATAATTTAAGATGGATATTAAATTGTACTGTCAATGTACTACTTTATTCACGTAAGTTCTACAAATTTATCTATCGTTGCTTATTTGCTAAATTATTTGAATTGGTTATATGGTATTTGACAGACTTCAATCAGTCATGAATAACTGATATCCTGGTATATATTCGCACCGGTCCAAGTTACCATATCCTCTCAGCACATAGAGATTAATATTAATGTAGTAGAAATAGTAATGATATCAATGTTGTTTGAGTTGGACCGTAGCTGGCAAGCAGAATCCAGGACGTACGTTCTATCCTATTCGAGACTCGTCAGCTGGATATACGTGTATCCTAGTGTAAACGTTCACGCCGAGAATCGAACTCATTTCGTTTCGTACCAAATGCATCGCGTTCATCAGTAGGCTATTGAGCCCAAACATCCACACACAACGGACATTTATATATAATTATAATATGTTTGAATCCTCTCGTTGACTTATTATGGACTGAAGTTGATCAATCTCTGTTGCCATATGGATATCCTGAGCTCGAAACGAACTGAGTTCGAGTCACGTTGGAAATATCAAAACTGGGATGTAGGTGCATCTAGCTAAAAACGTTATTCTTTCAAGTCACATTTTAAATACTATTTCTGATTATGCATCTTTCTTCTACAGCTTATCGAGACAAAACAATAGCTGATATCATGCATAAGTTAAATTCAGCTCATGAAGTTTCTAAACGTGGAAATTCTACATCTACAATTCCTGTAGGAATACCAAGTCGTCAAGTTAACTTGAAAAATACACCCGATGATAAAACCATGAATCATATCACTCTTCCTTCTCCTTCTCACCAACATCATCATATTAATGATCTTGATGACACAGAAAATGATTCATATGATCAATCAAAGTGTTCTGCCCAACATAACGATGACGATATTAACAAATCTACATGTCATGTGAATAATGAAAAGCATTTCTTGTTGTATCCAAAAAGTATGGCTTCAATCGTATCCACTCAACAAAGTTTAGAGCAAGCATTAATCACTTCACTGTTTACTACTACACAACATATTCAAGTAAGTGATTAAACTAATAAAATGTATACTTTGTTCTCTTCTATTCATTTGTGTTCTATTTACTGTAATGAAAACAATTCTAATACATTTATTAATCACTGAGTTTGAACAAATGTCATGTTTGTCCTAATCATTGATGTCAATCGAATTTCATCAATCAACTGAGTTGACATAGCCTGCAACATGCTTAGACGTCAGGTGTTTTGCAAATCATAAGAAAACCTTTGTTCTAGTTTTCATGCCACTTGACACTCGTCAGCGCCTAATAACAACTTGACCGTTAGATTTCTATCTACATTAAGTTTATTGGTTAATATTCAATGATCAGTAAATTTAAAAATAACTTAATCCTACAGGAGATTAGTTGTGGACATATTGAACCTTGAAGCTATATCACTCTATGAGTTCGAATCTCACAGGCACCATCGGTTCCTCTAGGTTTGTCAATATCTCTTGGTGATAGGTGTTAGCTTGCACGAAACTGAAGTGATGAAGCTTTACCTATTAAATACTTATATCTCATGACATTTGTCCAACTTCCTACTGATTTAAGATCGTATGATTTTTAAAAGGAGATTAATGTGATGTATTTAGATGTTATACATTTATCACAGCTTTTTATGTGTTGGAGTTGAGTTTTAGTTCTAACATTAACAATATGATGAGTCTTAAATATGATTTGAGGTTTTGTATTGGATTTCATCTAATTATGCCAAATTTTTTGTGCATTATGCATGATCATTTGTTACAAGTTCTTGGGAATCATAATCTGACAATCCTACTTTGTATGCTATCATGATGTGTACTTCTAACCTTATATTTCTTTTGAATTCATTCATAGATATCAGATTCTTTTCCTTTGTCGAGGTTTAGTAATTTTACACTAAACCTGTTACTCCTTTTTTGTATATTAGTTCCCTTGTTTAATATTTATTATGTCTTGTTAGTTCCGTGACGACGTAGTTTATTACGCGTATAAATTGTTGTGTAAACAAGGTATGAGTTGTCTGAGATAGACCCCTCATCTTAGTGAACTAATGAGAATTTTACTATAACTGAGACCTGAGTACATGAATGCTGATTGGCTGGTATTCCACCGGACTGACCAAGCACATCTCCTTAGACGTAGAGAGCCAGAAAACAACAGCAAATGGAAAACAAATGCCACGTTATTTATTGAATAAGAATGATGGCTTTCATATATCACTTACTGGACTACTCAGCATTATGAAATATAAAACACTTCAATGACTGAAGTAACGGGATTTGTTTGCCGAAATGGGGATTATAGGTTCATAGTAAAATAACAATAAATTGATAACTGGAATATTAAGATAATTAATAGGTCTCCGAAAAACTGACAATTCAGGGAATACAACTATCACATTTACTGAATGTTTGGTAACTATAATTTAGTAATATATAGTTGTTGAGTAGGCTGAGAAAAGCTCTAGAGACAAGCTCAATCTGGCATAGAAATCAATAGGATATATTGTGTCCAATCAGAGCGGAGATAGCTTTTTATCCGAAACTTCTAGACAGAGAGAAGTCACGTGCTATGTCTGTGATTTTTCAATTGTCTTAGCTCTACTATGTCTAGAAGGTTACGGAATTCTCTAGGAGCTTGAAGGACACTTATGATAGTATATATATATATATCCTAGTTTTCTGTACATAATCGAACTCTTGCAGTAAAGCGTTTTTCACAGTGTTTCCTGTCTTCTCTCTTGTGTTCCTGTTGACGAGTAGTTTCAGCCTCAGGGTCGTATCATAGCTTAGGAGTCGAAGCGTGCGGTCAACCGAGACAGATAACAATTTACGACGGAGATCTTGCGGTCGATAAAAGACCTGAACCACGCTTCACAACAATAGTTTTATATCACCAGTTATAGGCTTCAGACATAATGCATTCCCATTCTTTATCCTATTACAGTAATGTGATATTTAAAACTTGTGTTATATCGGGCAGTTCAAAAAGCGTAACCAACTTCCCAAACTGTTTTTCAGAAAACTATTTCATTTATTTTATATATACGTAAGTCGATTATTTTATTCCTATGATTTTCATGTTCTCATCTCTCTAACCTCCCACTAGACTCATAAACTGCTATCGTGTCATTTGTCATTCAGGAACTATGATCAATTAATCGTGTAATTGTAACCTCAGTCCTTAATCACTATTTTTTCCGTTTAGTGTAGATAATATTCTCCCTATTGGTGTGTGATGCATGTCTGGTGGTTGGCTTAGTTATCTTGTGTTCTTCATTCCGGCTTAAGGACTATTAGTCACGTGGCAAATGTATTCTGGCTTTGATTAGTAATATCGAGGTCACACTGCTTTCCATAGGATCTGATTGGCCCGATTTATCAAAATATAACAAGTTATTATTCTAGTACACTAAATAACTTTCTACTCTATCTTTATAACCCGAAGGTCTTCGGTCGATTATTTACCGTTATAGTTAGTTTGCGTCATTGTTATTCGATTGCTGCTAGTCGATGTATAACTGTTATGACGCCAGAAAGAGAGAGTTGGTAGATGCGAACACCAATGAAGTGTGCCTAGTTGATTATGCACAACTGACTTAACCCCACTCACCCCCAGGCCGACAACAGAAGAACCAGAATTGGCAACCGGAAAACGGAGAACGTATTGTATTTGAATCATGCCTTTATATATACATAAAATCAGACCACGCAGTAACCCAATCACAAATCTAGCATTGATACAGAACAAAGGAAAAAGTGGCAGTGAATGGGAAAAACTTGTAAGCAACTAAGTAACTGTAATTCATAGTAATAAACATTATACTAAGAGAAAATACACTAAACAAAAGGACCGGGTAAGGAAAACGTAACAGTCATAGAAATGAAATGATTACACTGTTCATTGTTATAATAATTGAAATAATGTTCTAAAACACAGTTCTCGAAGATAGTCAATCTTCATTAGGTACCCGGCATATCAATAACTTACTGTGTTTTTTGCCAATTTTTTTTAGTATTGTGTCCTCTTAAAAATTCCAATCATTCCAAATTGTCTAACAACCAATGATTTTCTAAATTTGTATAAAAAATCTCTTGGTCGAATTCTTATTTCACGAACACAATTACCAGAAAATGGTGTAGCTGTCGATCTGTTACTTACATATTTATTGAGATTATTTAATGAAGAATCTGTCTTATTGAATTTATGTTTATCAGCATTACCGCCAATGGTAAGTTTTTTTTGTTGTCTTGTTTACAATGGTACTCTCGGAATTGTATGGCTTTCTGCACAAGTTGATCTTAATTGAAAGTGCCATGTAAGTGCCATGAACAGTTGTCTCATTTTATTTGGTTATTCCTCTTCATTAGTGATTGCCTACAAAAATGTCGAAATTGTTAGTTGGGTGATTATTAAATTATTGCTGTACGGAAGTTCCAAAGAAGTTTTCAACAGCATCAAATGACGTTGTCTGTATTGTATGTAATCATTATTCAATATGATTTCTAGGGATGTCAATGTTTTATAGCCTAACTGATCAATTATGATCAATTGTGCAATTGAGACATAATTTCAGAAAACTATCGTGTAGTTCATTCATCTCTCAATAAAAGTCTAAGCGTACTTCTCAGCAGTCTATGGATCCGGAACATGGACTTTAAAAATAGAAGATACGGGTAGGCTATAAGTCTTTGGTCATAGAAATATATATAATATTACCAACATATCATGAAATGAACGAATAAGCAATGTTTGTGTTAAAAGTACTTGGGAAACATGGAAAATCAGTGGATAAGGTTGTTTATCTTCATCGATTGATTTGGTGGTTGGGACATGTGTTGTGTTAGCGTATGGTGTAGGAGTAGTATATGGGAAAGGAAAGGGTTACTGACTTTATCTAAGCCATGTTGGTAAAAGGAGACTAACTGATTGGGGTCCTTGTGATAATCGTGCTAGGTAGCTTGAGACACTAGGTGATATGAACAAGAATCTGTCACACTGGTGCAGATGTATTCACTCTTTATTTTTTTTATCTTAGGTTCTATTATTCTTTCACACCCACGTTCCTATCATTCCTTCTTATTGAATTATATTGTTGCGTTTTAAATTTGATTTGCTCGTGCTAATCCCATATGGCAACTTGAGCATGCGTGCCGGATTCCATCTATTTCATGACTGACTTATTGACTGATATTGAAGATTAGTTCCTTTTTTTACACAATGTAACACAAACCTCACTATCTAGATAATATACAATTAATTTTGAATTTTATATCATGATCTAGTCTTCATACCATCGAATTACAGTCGATACCAGCTCACTAATCATTGAGTTGTAGAGTTAATCGTTGAGTTCTAATGAGTAGACGGTACCATTTGAGTTTAAATATGTCATCTCTGACAAGCAATTACACACTCATAGCAATAGATGAGATTGCGCAAATGTTTCGTGAATTAATTGAGTCAGAGTTTATTCAGCATTTACTGAGACTCCTTTTTAACACATTGTTTTCTGTTTTCCTTCTTCTCTATTCTCCTTATCTGCTTAGTATTCACCTACATTTTGGAGTAACTTAATCAGTGTAAAATACTGGTTACATCAAAATATTCCAATATGGTCTACACACCTCTCATCAGGTACACTAAACAATACTAGTAATGGCAACGTTATTAGTAATATCAACTATGGCTTATCATCTGAATTAGCTTACATTAAAGAATCCTATTCTATAAATCTCTTTATCAGTCGACAATTAACACAACTATATACAGTTATCGGTACATTACTTAATAATAATCAGATTACTGCAAATAATCCATTACTGTTACCAATTGAATTGTCTCGTTCACAAAATCTACCATCAATTATATCCTCCTCTTCGTCATTATCGTCATTACTACCTCGTATACATTATAAATTCAACAGTGTTACACGGTCGGAACTATATACTTATCGTGAATTAATCATGATAGCCGATCGGAAAGCTAGTGAACAATGGAAACTATCACTACCTAATATAAACAAATGTATAAAATCCAAATTATCCATGAAAAGTAAAGGGATTTCTGCGGATCGTGATAAGAAGGTTTGTTATTTATGCCATTTTAAGTGTTCAATTTATATTTTGTTAATGAAATGATGTAACTAATGGTGTCCATCTGTGCTTGGTATGAAACAATTGCCCACAGGTTTTAATTGATGAGATCGCTTAAATATTCGATGAATTTGAAATATCTACCGTTTAAAAGAAGCTCAGTGGTCTGAAAGCGCTCAATCTGAATTTCATGCCTTACATTCTCTGATGTAATCGCTGATAGGCACTTCGTAGAAGTCATATACTACGTTGAAATTGCTATCCAATGTTTCTCGGTTTCCAATGGTTATCTAACCCAATTTGATTCATAATATCAAGTAGACATTAATTTTATTAAAGATTAATTAACCAGTTATACATGCTTTTAAGCCAATGGGCAGCATAAACTACCCTTTGCTTCGTATTTGCTTGGCAATGCATCTTTTAATCCAGCTACTCGTCGTCGCTCCACATCACCTATACCTATAGTATCCTAAACTTTTTATATAACTATTTCCTACTAAGTTGTTTTGGGAATCATCTAATCTGAAAGTAAATCACGTTTTCGTCTGTTTTAGAGATGTTCCCACCAATATTTATGTGTCTGAAATGTTGTTTAGTGTTACGTATCATCGTTTCTTTCTTCATCCCTTTTGCTTTCGTCACCAACCATTGCTCACTATTATTAAGAGGTGACTAGTGGGATTCTGACTTTCGTCACCTAGTATTAATCCTCAAACACGAAAACTGTTTAAACTTAAACAAAAATTTTACTAGCTAGTCGTTTCTCTACAGTTTTGACTTCAGTTGCTACTTAGTAAATGACTGGCGTAAGTAACCAAGACTACAATCAAACTAACTGTTGTTTCATCAACTCGGATCAACGCACACTTAACTTCACATCCAACATTAATGATGGCTAACCAGCATCTCTACAACAAGTATGAACTTGATAAGCTTACATTATGAAATATCTGCATATGTTGGTAATTAGCAATCACATGTTAAAGCATTGAACTTACGTAAACTGCGCTTATCTTGATAGATGAGAGTCAAGAAGACTATTTTATAAAGTGTATTTTGATCATCTTAAAAGTTGACTGGTTTACGTTTTTGCATCGATTTCCTCCATAACAAGAAAGCATTCGACAGCGTGGATAGAAGAACATTATGGAGCTTTCTTCAATATTATGGCATACCCGAAAAGATAGTCAACGTCATACAGAACTCTTATAACAGACTACCCTATAAAATCGTACATGGTGGTCAGTTCACAGATGCATTCGAAGTGAAGACCGGTGTCAGACGAGGCTTCTTGCTCTCGCCCTTGCTCTTCTTGCTAGTGCTTGACTGGATCATGAAAACCCCAATATCTCAAGGCAATCTAGGAATACAGTGAACAACAAAGATGCAACCAAATGGGTTGGACTTTGCCGATGACCTAGCCCTTCTAGCCCACCCAGCAGCAAAATCAGGTGTAGACGGACAGTGTAACAGCAGCCTCGGCAGCAGTAGGCCTAAACACACACAAAAGAAAAAGCAAGATCCTTTGATACAGAACAACGAACACGAACTTAATTACACTTGACAGAGAAATTCTGGATGTAGAAACCTTTACATACTTGGGCAGCATCATCGATAAATAACGATGGTCTGATTCGGATGTGAAGGCGGGGATTGGAAAGAGAAGGGCAGCATTTCTACAACTGAAAAACATCTGGAACTCAAACCAACTTTCAGTCAACATTAAAGTCGAAATTTCTAATAGAAATGTGAAGATAGTTCTGTTGTATGGAGCTGAAACTTGGAGAACTATGAAAAGTATTTTTCAGAAGATACAAGTATTTATAAACAACTGTCTGTGTAAGATTTTTCGGATTCGTTGGCCAGATACGATTAATAACAACCTGTTAAGGCAGAGAACAAATTAACCGAAATCCAGCCGAGGAAGAAATTAAGAAAAGACACTGGAGGTCTATAGGACATATATTGAAGAAATCATCAAACTGTGTCACAAAACAGTCACCATCTTGGAATCCTCAAGGCCAAAGGAAATGAGGAAGACCCAAGAACAGATTGTGTCGGGAATTGGAAACAGACCTTAAGTGAATGAATAGCACTTGAGAGGAACTGGAGAGGAGTTCTGATGATTAGCGTTCGCTCCACATAAGATAACAGGCATTGATTGGTTGATTGAAATAGGTTGACTCCTTTTCCTGTTCTAGCTTTGGAAATTTAGGACTATCTGCTCTATGATTACATGTAAACTAATATCATTGAAACTATGACGAGAAACTGGCTTATGAATCATCGGAAAATAGTTTATGCTAACTGAATGTTTCTCTTTATTTTAAACTCCTCAGCAGCCTACAATTTTAAGTTACTTTATATGAAATTTTATCCAAGACCTCCATGCCTTTTGATTAGCCACCATAAATCTTCAGTTTTCTATTGATTGGTTCACTGAAAGACCTATGCGTCTTAGCATCTATCCATTATGATTTGCTTCAATATGTTAGCTAGTAACTGTTCAGCTTATGTTAGTTGATTTTTATTATCAACTTATTATATAGTGATTCATGTGTATGGCTTCAAGCTACATTTCAATTTTTAAGGTTGCTCAATTCGAAGTAGGTAGAGTGGAATTAGAAGCCGAAATATAGCAGCTGAGTGTTGACTACTTTAGTCATTGAACCACTACTTAATAGTGTATAACGCTAAAGTATTACTTACTTACTTACTTACTTATGCCCGTTGCTCCTCGCTGAGGAGCATAGGCCGCTCACCAGGATTCTTTACTGAACTCTGTCCTGAGCAATACTTTCCAGCTGTTTCCAGTTGCTGTTCATCCTTTTAATGTTTGCTCCCAATTCTCGACGCAGCGTGTTCTTTGGCCTTCCTGTTTTCCGTTTCCCAACAGGATTCCATGTTAATGCTTGTCTCGTGATGCAGTCTGATGGTTTGCGTATTGTATGTCCTATCCATTTCCAACGTCTTTTCCTAATTTCCTCTTCGGCTGGAAGTTTGTTTGTCCTCTCCCATAGTAAGCTGTTGCTGATGGTTTCCGACCAGCGGAATAACGCTAAAGTATAACGCTATTCAAAGTATACTTTTATTTTACTTACATGTTGGTATTATTGACTAATATGATCCCTCCTACTGTCCCCCCACTGTCTCTATGTATTTACTAGACTACTTAAATTATGCCTTATTTTCATTTTTTTTTATATTTTCGTTATTATTATTCTATTTGTTTAAGTCAATACTTGCTCAACTTATACAAATGTTTTGGCCAAAATCAACTAATACTAAATTAATTACTAATACTGAGAGAAATTTATTTAATACAAATGAAAATCTATTATTTTCATCATTGAAATTGTCAAAAAATTATTTACCAAGAAAATTTTCCACTGTACAATTATGTAGTCAAGCACGTAAACAATGTGTAGATGGTCATAATGCATGGTTAGATGCTTATAGTGAACGTAGACGTATTATTGGTCCATTGGGTACTGTACTTTGGGCACGTGTAGCTGAACATTTAAGTCATGACAGGTAATGAATTATGCAAATTTTTACTGTAATTAATAATAATTAGAATGTGTTTGGATCTTTTCGTTGATTTGTTGTGTATTACAATTAATCAGTCACTATTGCCATTTGTGCATCTTGAGCGGATTTCCTCCATATAGTGATAATTCACATGTATTATTTGAATCGGATTGTGGCTGGCAGGTGGAATCTAGGACACTCATTTCGTCTTATTTAGGGCTTGTTAGCTGGATGTACCAGTATCCCAGTGTTGATGCTCTCAGTGGACTCGAACTCAGTTCGCTTCTTGTCTAACGCGTCCGTCGCCCCAAATAGGACCAAATGCGAGTCTTGAATTCTGCAATCTAACTCAAACTATACTTATAATTAGTAGTATGATTTTATCATTGTCAACTAACTGTAGAATTCAAACTAGGGGTTTCATTCGTTGGATATCAGTGAATCCTTATTTTAATATTAACTCGAATCGATTACATTTAACACTAAACTCTAGAGAATTTGTTTCCTGATTACATTTCAGTGTTTTCAGTAATGAATGTTGACTTCAATTTAATATTCAAGTCTTAAATAGAGAAAATCTTATATACTACTGATAATCATAAAATACAAATTTGAATCAACGTTTTAATACTTTTGTAAACAATATATACCATTAATAAAGTTCAATTAATTCGTTCTTGACAATCAGTTACATCACAGGTTCATAAGATTAACTACTACATTATGTGTATGGGAATTCACTTAGATCACTCCCTCTCTTATCTAGTACTAACAAACAGTGTTTTAATAGTAAGTCACCTAACTAAGTGAATACATACGTATATAAAAATAAAGATACATTGAAGTTTATGATAACTGGAGATCTTGAATGCTATTGGAGGTGTTAGCATAGTCATCACTTTCCGACTGCCCACACTTTAGAAGGGTACTTTTTTGCGATACCTTGAAGTAAAACTGCATAAAATATGATTTTAACAGCCAGTGACTGTGACTATAGTGTCCAAGGGTAAAGTGCTTGAGGCCAGTCACGCAGCCTTTTAAGCAAAGTTTTGTTGTGTTAGATCTATGCTTCTTATTACCTAACCGCCGAAGGCAGAAATCCACTAAGTAAGATCAGGTATGCATTTTTAAGGTCGACCTACTGATTAGCTTAGATATACAGTTATTCTTCAAAATATAGTAAGAGGTGTGTATGTGCATGACTTTAGGATAGGTAAGAAAAGGTTAAAACCTATAAATTGACGTCTAAATAGGTCAGTGATAATGTCTTTGACAGTGAAACTGTGTGACGCCACTTCGAATCTCATATGAAGCATAACTTCCCTCTAAATTCTAAGTACACTATATTGACGAGTACTAACTGATACGAAACAAACGTCAAATAGAATACCCCCCATCACTATACATTGATGAATGCTAAGTCAATATAATAATTCTCTATGTAACTTTTACTGTCTAATTTGTTTTTGTTACATACAGAGGACTATTTCATCATTTGGAATCTACTCCATCTAGTTGGTGTGTTGATCCTGTAGAAGATTCATTACGTCAACATTGTCGTTTTCATTATACCCATTTACCTATAACTGAACGTTTAATTCATACAACATCTCGTTCAAACCTATGTAAGAAGAATTTATATTTGTTGTTTTTCATAGCTATATAATATTAAAAATGAATGATTAATAAGGTAGATTATATCTTCAAAATATTATTACTAAACGCGGGTGTAGATTTCAGGAGCGCCATTGATTTGCTAAGATTACATCAAGTTGAATGTAGTTTCAGCTTTACTTATCGTTGTGTGTGTTAGACACAGAATACTACCAAGGATGGAGAATTGGTTGATGAAGTTGCAAATCATCGTCAACTAAGGCCCAATCACAGTTTACTTTGACCTATGTTGATTGGTATAGAGGTTGGGTGGAAGGAAGCTAGTGGTGATCAAATTAATGCATACATACATACATAACATCGTTAGCTGTTGATCTGGGGCGTGTCGATAGATGCAGACTATGAAGCTGGGGTTTCCTCAATAGCCACAATCAGTGATTGGAAACATTGAGTGATATAGTTTAGAATCAATCACGATGATCTATCATCATTTTTTTATCTTCTAGATCTTAAGTTGCATTATTCTTTTTATCATGTTTCTTTTTCTTTCTATCTCGTTGAACTATATTCTGGTATTCTTCTTAGTAATTTGATCACCTCGTTTCAGTATTCTGTATCAACTTGAGCTAACATGAATATATGTGCCATGCTTTACGTTGTTTATGACTGACTGTTTTTTGTACTAACATAGGGAATCATTCACAGATAAGATACTACTGCAAACTTTTTGTTACTATTTTATTGTTTTAGCCTCAGTAGTGTATATCCACATATTCTCTTCTGGTTACATTTGATAGTTTTAGTGCTAACTGTAAACATAACAGCAATCATCTAGAGAGTTCTTGATAATCAAGAAACTGATTTTACTTAGGCACCTTTTAAATTGTTTAAAATTTATTTCGAATAAATATGTAGTATTACATAGTTTTGCTCACTAAATTCTACGGTATCGAATTGAATTAATTTCATTTTCAAATCTTTATTATCTTTATTTCAATTTGGGATATAGTCCTTCAGAAGAACTGATTTATGTTTTATGTTCATTTTGACTACTCTGAGTGACCCTTTTCATTATTAGGACTAGTCTGTTTAAGAGTATTGTTACTCCAGCTATTTATCTTATTCAGTAGTATACTTCGATTCACTTTTTGATATAAAATGTAATGATACTATTCTGCCGCACATGGATCACTGTTTGAATTGAATCATATATCTACACTGATAGATCATTGAATAGTAAATATTGTAATATTTATCAAGTTATTAGTGTTGATTGAATTCTTTTGATCAACTTGCTATATAGTCACTTGTATGAGTGAGTTGACATTGTGTACATTATATTTTAATATCAAGTGGTTGGTTGTAGCCCATTGGAATCTCTGTCTGTTTCAAATCTCGTACAGGTTGACACATCTCAATAAAGACGTACCTGCGCTTTTGAAGGAAATAATGCTGTTGATAGGATTTGATTCTAGCTGTAGAATTACATAACTCGGATAATTTCTACTTTTAACCGGATGATGTTTGGATTCTCATGAGGCATCATTCTCATTACAAATGTGCTTCCTTGGTAATTGTTAACTAGTGTAAAATTTAAGTCAAGCAGAATTTCTCGCTAACTTTACCTATCCACACTACATAGTAGCTTATCTAACTGCGTTGATTATTAAACCAACACTCCTTAAATATTATTTTTAGTATTACATTTTTATAGGAAATGTTTTTCTTTGCATTTATATATATTTTACAGCGTCTACTCATCAGCCACATCGACTTGCATCTTTGATAGGTTTGCCTGTCGTTAGTCGTTCTCCACCTGTAGGTGCAGCATGTACATGGTCTGATCTACCATTGTGCTTACCTTTACCTGCTATTCCATTAATTCAGTTAGCGTCAGCTAGCCGATATCACATTCAAGCGGTTTGGGCATGTCGTTTAGTTGGTGTTCTACATATTCCACCGATTGAAGGTGACCTTATACTTGGTCAATCATGGTTACGTTTTCAACCGGATCCTTTAATTAATGAGAATTTTTTAACGAATAATAATAAGGACAGCAATAATATGCAGTTTATTGAAATTGTAAGTTAATTATTTTTTTGCTAATTTTAAGGACTTCATTTGATCAGTTTCTGTTGGTATATATGAATCTTCTCTGGATTACCTCGTTACTTTCAGTTTCAAGTTCTTTTTTAAGTTGGAACTCAAGGCACGCTTTTCATCCTGTCCGTGACTCATCAGCTGGTGATTCTAGCATCTTAGTGTTTTTGCTTCCACTGGAAATCGAGTTGATCATCTTTCGTTGAACATCTGGTTAACAATTTTCAAATTAGACGAAATGTACATCCTGGATTCCACTGATTTTTAGAAATTAACTATTACTATTTCAATTTGATTGTTATTATCTTAAAAGTGTTGTTATTTGTATTTATCATAAGTTAATGTCAATTAGCTAGCATTGTGGTATAGAGATCACTACATAGTTTTGTGCCAGACTCCTAAATAGTGCACACTAATATTCCAACCAGATATCGAACTCAGGAAATTTATATTTCACAGCAAACTCAAATTTCCTCATTCCATTTTACTGGTAAACAATAATAAGCCAAAAATGCATCTGTTGTTAACAAGTTATATGCAGTTTATTTCTAAGATAATATTGTTTTCTTTCCACTTATTACATTTAGTGTTATCCATCTGTTTCTAATATTCAAGACATTCTAGTTGCACCTCATTAATTTTCTGGTAAGAATATTGTTAGAGGTAGATAGGACATGTATTGGGGAAATAATTAAACTGCATTACAAGACAAGCGCTAACGTGAGATGCTGAAGGCCAGAAGAAAAGAGGGAGACCAAAGAACACATTGCGTCGAGAATTGGAGACAGACATTGTTATGACGTGAAGAAAGAGAGAGGGTTTTGGTTGGCAGACGCGAACACCAATGAAGTATGCCTAGTTGACTATGCGTGCGACTGACCTAAGCCCACTCACCTCCAGGCCCACAATAGGAGATCCAGAATTAGGAACCGAAAGACGGAGAGAGCCGAGAGAACCGAGATCGTATTGTATTTCAATCATGCGTTTATATACACATAAAATCAGACCACACAGTGAACCAATCAAGAATCTAACATTTGTACAGAACAAAGGGAAGAGTGGCAGTGAATGGTACAACTTGTACACTATTTAAGTAAGCGTAGTTCATAGTAAATAACAATACACTAAGAGTAAATATACTCAACAGAAGGACCGGGCAAGTGGAACATAACAGTCATAGAAATGAAATGTTTAATCTGTCCACAGTCATAATAATTAAAATAATGTTCTAAAACACAGTTCCCGAAGATAGTCAATCTTCTTTAGGTGCTTGGCATATCAGACATGAAAAGAATGAACGGAAAATGGGAAGAACTGAGAATAATAGCCCAGGACGGAGTTAGTTGATGGATGCTGGTCGGCGTGCTATGCTCCAGGTGGCGTATCAGGCATTGATTGCTTAGTTGACTGAAGAATATTTTTTTACGATTTGTTTGAATACTATGTACATTATTCATCTATGTTAAACATCCATTACTTTCAATTTCTTGTTTTAGCATTTTTTTATTACGATGGATAAATAAATTCTATTACTTTGACGCGTAGATTCATCAACTCTACAGTAGTGTATCATTTGTCATCTTCACCTAATCACTGGTGCTATTTTTGTATCGGAAATTGAGAAACAGCCACTCATTGAAATCAGATTGTATTGTGTTAAATCAGTCAGTCATAAAGAACGTAGAACCTGGTTCATATATACAAGCTGGCATACAACATTAGCACGACCAGATCACATTTACAAGATTAACACAACAAAATAATTCAACATGAAGAAGATACAGGCGTGAAAGAATATCAAATAAACAAAAAAATATCCATTGGTCCATCAAATATAAGAATATGTTTCAGCGAAGAGTACTCTTTGGCGTATTTGTTTTCCGAAAGAATATTGAAACTTACGATCCAGGAGAACATAAAAAATTGAATACGTTTACACCACTGTGACAGATTCCCAGCCATATCACCCGACATCTCCATTGACCGATCACGATTATCACGTGATCCCCAATTACGTAGTCTACACCCACTAACGTGGCCTTGACCGATATTCAAAGACTTCATGAAATGGTGCCTTGGTTTGGTTCGACCACCGCTTCCTTTCTTCCATCCTACGCCTTTGCTGGCAAACATCGCTTGACGAGTAAGTGGTGGTCAGGCATACCCAACACATATCCCAACCATCTTAGTCAATGAAGATTTGTGATCTGTTTGACTAATTTTCCTGCTTTCCAAGTACTCTGTGTCTAACATCAACATTACTTATTCTGTCGTTCCATGATATACAAGCGATACTACGAAGATTCCAATAATTAAAGACCTGTATCGTAATAATATCTTCTACCTTCATAGTCTATGTTTCTCATCCATAGGTTGAAAGGCTACTGAGTGTTGTGCAGTATACTCGGCCTGTTATTGAGAGTGATATGTAAAATAGTTATAATAAACTGACAACTATTTTTATACATTATATATCTTTGGTTGAAGTTCTCTGAGATTTTGTTGTAATTTTCTAATACTTCTATCAAGTTGTCGTTATTTTTTTCCTCGTTTACTTTAGGAATCTTTATATCCTTATCAAAGTCCTTCTAATCGTTTATGGTTTGCATGGTCATTTAAATCAATTCATCATATTGAAACACGTCGATATTCACTTCGTGATATTGCTGTTGAAATATTTCCTGATGATACTAATGTGAATACACCAATGCTTTTTGCTATGTATTCTTGTAAAGTGAGTGAATTGTTGATAAATAGATCGAATCAATTAGTTTCTAATCAAATAAGTCATGAATTTCAGTTTCGTATTGTCTACTTTCTTCTGGACAATTGAATTACTGCATTAACTATCGTATGCAACAAACATTGAGTACATTTTTCTGTTTGTGTTATGACTTGAACTGAATACTTAATGAAAAACTGTAATATGTAACTCATTACATAGTATAGACAAAAAAGTCATATATTTCACTATTCAAACACTACAATCCTCGTCTTTTTTGTAGATTAACTGATATTGGACAGTAGCTAACGATGGTTATATTGATGCAATACAACAGGGGATGTTAGGTTAATATTAGGTGGTCTATTCAATCTAATGTGTTTAATACTGCATAATGTTTCCGTCATTTAGTGTTATGATGAGTTAATCTTCTTCTTTAATACGTTTTCGGAAAAAGGAAATCGAAGGAAAAAAAAATGATTTAAACAAGAATATGCTTCATAGCGAAGAGTTCTCTTCTCAGTGAATTCATCACCTCAATGCTGTACAGTCTCGACTATATACATTCTCTGTTAGAACAATAATAATAATATAAGACATTTCAACGAAGAAAATTTTCTCTCCGACGAATTCATTTACAGAATCAGTGAATATTCATAGTAATAGTAAGTGTTTAGATGGTGTTTCAAAGAAAGAAGGATTGTGTAACAAATTATGGAATTGACTGTTCACTTAACAAGTGTGCAAATAATGAGAAACAAAAAGTTAAGATCATGAGGGTCGCTAAATAAGTGATCCTGCAGACAATTTTAAAAGAAACTTCATGTGATATGGAATGATCAATAAGCGCCAGATGTTCCAGAGTCGAGCTATCTATGCTTTTATGTTATCCTTTAGAGAGTCATATTGTGAAATACTTGGAGGTGCGTTTAAAAAGTGAACGCCTTGTGAGGCCAATGTTCTCTGCTCCACAAGAGCAAGTAAACCGGCAGATGTATATGAAAGTGGCCTAAATCGAATGTTTATCTTTTAGAAAGCTGCAATTCATAAGCTGGCTGGATTTGTATGATTAACACCACAATATAATTCAACAGGAAGGAATGGAGCAAATGCAGGTGTAAAATAATACTACAACTTAAGATCTCGAAGAAAATAAAGACTGAATACATTTTTCACCACTATGATCAATTCTGAGGCTTGTCACTGATCACGATTATGACGTGGGCCCCAGCCACGTAGTCTGCATCTAACAACGTGGCCTAGGTCGACGGTCAGAGACTTCATGGAACGATGTCATGGTTTGGTTTGGTCACGTTTTTTCTTTTTTCAATCCTATTCTTACGTAAGCCAACATCGCCTGACGATCAGAATGGTAGTCAGGCATACGTAACACATATCCCAACTACCAAGTCAGTCGATGAAGGTTGACCGCCTCACTTACTGATTTTCCATTCTTCTTCATACTCTTTGTGATATTAATATTGCTTATTCACTAATTCCCTGATATACGGGTGATATTATGTATATTTCTGTGATCAAAGACCTGTATTCTACTCATGTCTTCTATTTTCATGGTTAAAAGTGTGCAAAGTGCTGTGCAGTACATCTAATCTTCCGTTGAGTGACAGATATTTCACTAATGCCACAAGCGGTTCAAGATGACAAAAGCCATACATACTCTTTGAATCCAGGCTAAAATTTTATCAGATATCGACTCACCAGGAATTATTTGGTTCCCGAGATAAGTGAAATGATCGATTTATTCAACTGCTTCACTACATATGACCAATCTAGACAATGGTGCAAGCCACTTGTAAAGTAACATTTCTTATTTAGATGAAGGGAAACACATTCTAAATATACTTACGATGTTACACAAAATAGTGATTAAACTCTGCATATTGTCAGTGTCTTATTGTTGAGGAGGACTATATCGTTTACACATTTTAAGTTGACAAGTCAATGTTCATTTAGGTGGTGTTTATTCGATCCAAATAATTTCGGTTAACATCTTCACTTTCTACTTAATGTTTCTTTTTTCCGGTATTTATAATATGAAATATTCGTTGATAGTGTCATCTAATGTATTGCATACTATGAAAATAACTCTGGAATATAATTAAGTAGTATTTAGATAGTCCCGTTGACTTGTCATGGATTGGAATTGATCACTCTCTATTGCCACATGCGCAGCCTTAGCTGATTGCCTCGATATAGCAGTGATTCACAACTATTATTTGAGTTGGATTGTCATAGGAAGCGGAATGCATGATGCTCGTTTCGTCCGGACTCATTAGTCTACTAGTGAACGCGGTGGCTTTTGGCACAAAACGAACTGAGTTCGAGTTCCTGTATGAACATCAACACTGGAATGCAGGTACATCCAGCTGACGAGTCCCAAAAAGGAAAGGACATGCACCCTAGATTCCGCTTACTAATCACAATCCAACTCAAATAATAATTCTGGAGTGATTTAATGAAAATTGTATTACTTATTCTGGTTTTTACATTTTGCTTTCTTATATCTTGCATAATTATATCATTGATATCTTTTCTTTTTCAATAGGATAGAGATAATTTTATTGAAACTATAACTCCATTAATTGGATATCATTCATGTTCTTTTCCTCGTTATCTTAATGGTTATAACTCGGAAACATCTATTACACATCTTTCAAATCGTCAATGTCATCCTCATTCCATTTTTAAACATTTAAAGAATTATAGATTACAATGTGTACAACAAGCATGGTTAAATGGTGAATTATCCAATTTTGATTATTTAATGAAATTAAACACTGCTGCTGGTCGAAGTTATAATGATTTAATGCAATATCCTATATTTCCATGGATTATACGTGTAAGTTTATTTGTTTTATTTTAATAGATTTAGATTATAATTATCAAGTTGAATCTAGAGTGTAGGTTTCATCCTATTTGCATTTTAGTGTTGATGTTCACATCGGTTATCGAATTCATTTCATTTGTGTTAAACACTACTGAATTTGAGTCTTTATGGCAGGTACAATAAGTTGACTAGTCACAAATACGATAAAAAGGCATGATTTCATATGCTAATTATAACTGTATTCGTTTAAGATCCAGAGATTGCTCAAGTTTAGTCCTGAACAATATCAACAGTTTGATACATACATACCTAAATTATTTCTAAATGATAGTTATAGACAATTGCAAATGAAATGCTTGATAGAGGTTTGAAGGTGAGTGGGGCAGGGGTAATGTTAGTCTGGATTCCAACCAAATTTTTTTTTAACTTTCAGTAAGTATGATGTTAACCAACAGGTTGCGATATTTGTCTGTTTATTTAGCAAATTATTGGTGCATATTAAGGTGTAAATTACACTAAGAATTTCATTTCAAGACAACAGTATATGTTCACTTAAGTATTTAGATGGTAGCTCTAAACTATTGGAAATGCAGGATAGAAAAATGGACTGTACAACATATTGAACACTGAAAATGTAGCGGATAACTTCATCTCTGAAATTAAATCATTTGCCATGTATTGATTCGTATATTCATCTTCGAGTAACACTTTAAATGATAGATCTGGTTTTACTATTATCGTCTTTTCAAAATTGAAATCGGTGAATGTGAACTCAAACCAGCCATTTAGTAGTTGAAAGTCTAACTCCTTCAACTAACCACCTCTGCATACACATGAATTATGCGTTTTAGTTTTTCACTGAATTGCTTATAAACAACCTTTCAAGAAATTTGCTCAAAAAGATTGACTTAGAGTCTATGTTTAACCATAGTGAAAACAGGAAGAATTTGATAAAAACTTTATCTTCTTTTGAAATACCAATACAAGAACATACACAGTCAGTATAGTCAAGTAAAAAAGTATATAAACAACGAGTACTGAACAGTGGTGAAAAATGCGTCTAAATAAATCATTATGAGAAACAGTCATGTTTATTGAAAGAGTACAATTTTATGTTTAGTCATTAAGTGAAGGTAGTTCGCATTAAGGTGGAACTGGGTCTATGTAGCGTTTTCTTAATTTGCGTTTACCATTTCGGTTGCTTCTGTGGAGTAAGCTACATAAGGCATAAATCTAGGGAACTCGGTCAACATATTAGTGAATAACTTGTATTGTGATTCAACAGACGTCATTTTAGTAAATACCAGTTATATGATACAGCAAATCAAACCGTTCAAACTGACACTTCGTATGCCAATTATGGTTCCTTACTAGAGTCTGAATTTATTTATTACGCATAACAGAAGCCATATGGATTCGAGCCTTCAACCTTGGTCCGTTTGTGGGTTAAGAAGAAATTCCTGACACTCCCGTCTCTTCCTTCGACAAATAAAACTCAATAAACGGTCTCAGGTGTATTTTTAATCTTTTGTTTCGTGTTTTTACCCTCATCTTTTCGTATATTGCTTACACCTACTCTGTTTGAACTGTTTATTCATACGTTTCCTATTACGTAGATTGTAATAAATTTATTTTCTTAGATTTCGATCCATTCCCTATTACTTCAGACTGTTCTTTAACATTCTTACCACTATTACCAGTAAACGTACCATCAGTTACTAACAATTAGCACTTGTTACGTAATCCATCCCTTCCATTGACTCACAAATCACCTTGATTGGTTTAACTTCCTTCGTATTTGCATATAAACATTATAGTATATTTAAGTAAAGCCTGATGAAGATTTGACTGATGAAACAGTGTTTTTCATTTTTATATGTTAATTTATCAAATTTCATTGTACAATTTATTTATGTACAACGCTTATGTGTAATGAATTTCATAGTCACTTTAATTGTTAATTTGATACCACGAATTGGTTTCAGTTCGGTAATCATTGAAAACTAGGAAGTACTGTACAACTGCCTTGTTCTAGTACAGAACTCTTCAGGAGCACGCATTTACGACCCCTCCATGGATTTGAGCCCAGGAATTTCCAGGCTCCATGGCCATGGCGAACACTTAACCATTAGACCACTGAGCTGACCAGCATCCAACGGTTGATATCTCTAACTCAGTCACTGTCCAACATAATTGTGCAGCTTCATCCATTATCAGTGTTAGATAACTGCCTCACAGTCAACATGGTTGAACTCCACTGTTCACATCTTAAATCGTCTATATTCACCCTTCTGAGATGCGGAAAATAACTTATATATAATTTTGTATACTGATAAGTAGTATAACGTAACAATCACTATTTATTTTTTTTAGAATGGACAGTTGCTCATGTATATTTATATCTTATTTTACCATTGTTTATGCATTTTAATAATAGGATTATGAAAGTTCAGTGCTAGATTTAACTCAACCTACTACATTTCGCTGGTTAGATCGTCCAATAGCTGTACAAGAAGATGACAGAGCAGAAGCTGTAGCAGCACGATTTAATGAAGCTGAATTGCTACTGAAAACATCATCTACGCCACATCCGGAGACAGTGACAATGAAATCAAAACTTTCTACTTTGTCCAATGTAAACAGTAATATATGTCCACCATATCATTATCCAGCACATTGTTCAAATGAAGCGATTGTATTGCATTTTCTTGTTCGTCTACCTCCCTTTACATTTCGTCATTTGCGTTTTCAAGGTAAATTGTTGTCAATATTCCAGTACCAAAGAACCTCAGTTCTACTTTTGAATAGCTCTCAATTAGAAAGTTTCAATGTAGCATAGGTTTAGATTTCACAAACGTCAGTATCTTCATCAAAGTTGCAGATACTCCTTACTAATGAATTCTAGCTAGCCTAATATCTAGAATAATCGTATATATGATCAACAAAGAACTTGGCATATATGTGCATCGGTCCAAGTTGTCATGCCTCAAAAGCACAGCAAGATTAACAGCACATTATTAGAAGTAGAAGTTACTTCAATCATAATAATAACGAAAGTGAACATATAGGATATAGTTCAGCGAGTGAGAAATGGTGCTTGGAAATAAAGCTACGAAATAATTGTAAGCTGACAATTTAGGGAACAACAATTATTGGATACACCCACTCTACTGTGACTGATTCTGAGCCATTTCATCCATTGTCTCCAACTAATGGTTACGTCATTCGCGAGGACTCTAACCAACAGTCAGTGACTTCATGGACTGTTTTGGCTTGGCTCTCCATATGTCTCTCCCTATCTACTCGTATATCAGTCATCATCGCGAGTCGAGATAGACAGTGCTTAGGCATATATAACACATGTCCCAAACACCTCAGTCGATGAACATTCACAACCTCATTGACTGATTTACAATCTTTGCCTAATGCCAGGCATTTAACCTCGTTATTACTTACTCGGTGATGCCAGCTAACTGGAGTGTCGTTTTGAAGAAATCGATGGTCAAATACCAATAACCTACGAGTGTCGTCTAGTTTCGATGGCTACATCTTTATAAATAATTAGCGTTTATTGAACAATTTAGAATAATAACTAATACCGTTGATAAAGTGTTCAATGATTTAAATTTTACTTCTTTCATAAATCTCGTCAGCCCTGGTGGTTTAATGTCTGATGAAATCTTAACACAGACTCAGAAAGCTCGCTCGGTTTTTGTTGACTTGTACCGTAGGTGAGGTATCCGTCTCTCAAACGAAGACATAGTGTACTCCGCAGCATTCCACTCTGTTTTAACCTATTGTTACGAAACATGGACTACCAAAATAGAAGATATGCGTCGGCTCCAGTTTTTTACCATAGATGTCTTCGAACTTTCGCCTTTACATCATGGAACGATGGAGTAAGCAATAATAATGTTAGATACAGAACATCTAGGGTTATATGCATGGATAAGGTTATGAAGCTTAATTTTTTGATTTGTTTGCTAGGATCTTTATTACGTATGCCTATCCACTGCCTGCCTCATCGTGAGATATAACTTACTTACTTATGCCCGTTGCTCCTCGCTGAGGAGCATAGGCCGCTCACCAGGATTCTCCATTTAACTCTGTCCTGAGCAATTCTTTCCAGCTGTTTCCAGTTGCTGTTCATCCTTTTAATGTCTGCTTCTAATTCTCGACGCAGCGTGTTCCTTGGCCTTCCTCTTTTCCGTTTCCCAACAGGATTCCATGTTAATGCTTGTCTGGTGATGCAGTCTGATGGTTTCCGTAATGTATGTCCTATCCATTTCCATCGTCTTTTCCTAATTTCCTCTTCGGCTGGAAGTTGCTTTGTCCTCTCCCATAGTAAGCTGTTGCTGATGGTTTCCGGCCGGCGGACATTCAGTATCTTTCGTAGGCAGTTGTTTATAAATACTTGTATCCGTCTGATGATGTTTGCAGTAATTCTCCAAGTTTCTGCTCCATACAGCAGGACTGTCTTCACGTTCGAATTGAATAGTCTGACTTTGAGGTCAGTTGATATTTGTTTTGAGTCCCATATGTTTTTCAACTGTAGGAATGCTGCTCTGGCTTTGCCAATCCTTGTCTTTACATCTGCATCGGACTCTCCTTGTTCATCGACGATGCTTCCCAGATACGTGAAAGTATCCACCTCATCCAGAGTTTCTCCATCAAGTTGAATTGGGTTGTTGCTCCCCGTGTTATATTTGAGAATCTTACTCTTCCCTTTATGTATGTTCAAGCCTACTGATGCTGAAGTTGCTGCTACACTGGTTGTCTTCACTTGCATCTGTTGGTGTGTATGTGCTAAAAGAGCTAGATCATCCGCAAAGTCCAAATCATCGAGTTGCATTCTACTTGTCCATTGAATTCCGTGCATCCCCTCAGATGTGGTGGTCTTCAAGATTCAGTCAACCACTAGGAGGAAGAGAAAAGGTGAGAGTAGGCAACCTTGTCTTACTCCGGACCTCACTGGGAATGCATTTGTCAGTTGTCCTCCATGCACAATTTTGCACTGTGTTCCATCGTAAGAGTTCCGGATGATGTTGACGAGTTTCTCTGGTATGCCGTAGTGTCGACGAAGTTTCCATAGTGTTCTCCTATCTACACTATCAAACGCCTTCTCATAATCAATGAAGTTGATGTACAGGGGCGAATTCAATTCAATTGATTGTTCAACGATGATCCGTAATGTTGCGATTTGGTCTGTGCACCACCGATCCTTACGAAATCCAGCTTGTTGATCTCGAGGTTGAGCCTCCACTGAATCTTTCATTCTGTTCAACAATACTCTGTTAAAGACTTTCCCTGGTATCGACAGTAGCGTGATCCCTCTGTAGTTGTCACATTTGCTCAAATCTCCTTTCTTTGGTATCTTGACAAGATAACCTTCTTTCCAGTCTGCTGGAACTTGTTCTTCTTCCCAGATCTTTTTGAATAAAACGTGGAGTATCCTTGCTGTTAGGTCGATATCTGACTTGAGTGCTTCAGCCGGTATATTGTCAGGTCCTGCTGCTTTTCCACTTTTGATTTGTCTGATGGCCATCTTGATTTCTTCCATCGTTGGTGGAGTGACATCTATCGGGAGATCTGTAGGTGCTGCTTCGATGTCCGGTGGGTTCAGTGGAGTTGGCCTATTTAGAAGTTCCTCAAAGTGTTCTACCCACCTATTCTTTTGTTCTTCAATCTCAGTGAGTGTCTTGCCTTCTTTGTTCTTGATCGGTCGCTATGTTTTACCATGTTTATCTGACAGTTTCTTCGTTGTCGTATAGCTGTTTCATATTTCCTTCTCTTGCAGCCTTCTCCGCTGTCGTTGCAAGGCCTTCGATGTATTTCCGTTTGTCAGCTCTAATGCTTTTCTTTACTTGCTTATTTGCTTCTGAGTATTCAGCTTGAGCCTTTATTTTCCCTGCTCTTGTTCCTCCTTTGTTGAATTTTGCTCACTGTTTCAGTGGAGATCCATTCCTTATAATGGTGCTTCTTGCGGCCTAGAACTTCCTGACACGTTGACGTTAGTGCTTCTTTGATTTCTTTCCAGTTGTCCTCCATAGTGGTTTCTTCCTCTTTCGGTAGATCTTGTAAGACTTGGAACCTGTTGTTGAGAGATATTTTGAATTCATTGAGCTTGTCAGTGTCTCGGAGAAAGCCTGTATTGAACCGTTGTACTGCTGCCTCTCCAGTTGTCCACTGCTTCTTTAGCTTCAGTTTTATTTTAGAAACCACCAGGTGGTGGTCTGAAGCTATGTCAGCTCCTCTCCTCGTTTGCATATCTTCGATTGATCTTCTAAATTTTTTATTGATACATATATGATCGTTTTGATTCTCAGTAGTATGATCCGGTGAGACCCATGTAGCCTTGTGTATTCGTTTGTGGGGGAATATTATACCACCTATAACCAATTTGTTGAGGGCACATTGGTTTGTAAATCGTTCGCCATTTTCATTTCTGTCTCCCAGTCCTTGTCGTCCCATGATTTATTCATATCCAGTGTTGTCCACTCCGACTTTGGCGTTTAGGTCCCCCATCAGTATTGTCAGATCCTTTCCTCGACACTTTGCCATAACTGATTACAGTCTATCGTAAAACTGATCTTTGTCTTCGTCGTTGCCGTCGTTGGTTGGTGCATAGCATTGAATAATATTCATTGTAATCCCTTTCTTCATTGTTTTGAAGGATGCTTTGATGATCCTGGGTCCATATGGTTCCCATCCCACAAGTGCATTACGTGCCTCCTTGGACAGCATCAAAGCAACTCCTTGGGTATGAGGAGCATTTTCCTCTTTATGGCCAGAGTATAGTAGCATCTCTCCCGAAGCCAATGTTTTCTATCCAGCTTGAATCCAATGGGTTTCACTGATTCCGAGCACTGTCAACTTGTATCTCCTCATTTCTGCAGCTATTTGATTGGTCTTCCCGCTCTCCCACATTGTTCGAACATTCCATGTACCTATAAAAATATTTGCTCTGGTTGTTAGAAGGGGGGGTCATCGGCCTCATGACTTCCTAAGAATTTCCGCTTTCATCATGAGGCGCATAAACAATCCTTCTACTCCCAGGGCAGAGTTTAAATGGTTTGTCTTGTTTAATCTGGTTTGCGTTTTTTTAGCAAGTTTGGGTTTTACGGGATGGGGGTGCTAGCCCCATGCCCAACCCTCCTCCTTTACCCGGGCTTGGGACCGGCAGTAGCCCTAGGAGAGCTACAGGCGGAGTTATCGTGCGATATTGGCCGGCATTATTCCATGAAGTCGTTGACTGTTAGTTCAAGCCACGTTGGTAGATGTAAACTACGTGTTTGGGGTCTGTGTGTTAATTATGATTAATGACTGGAGACATTGGATAGCGTGGCTCAGAATCTGTTACAGCAATGCAAGTGAATTGGCTTTCTCCATTCCTTTTTGTTGAATTATATTAACTTGTTAATGTTGTAAATGTGATCTGATCGTGCTAATGTATGGTAATTTTGTACGATATGCATATGTGTCCGTTTCTTAGCAGCTGAGATGCTGTTGTAATCTTCTAGTGTTTTCACCGAGTTGACAAAAACCATGTGAGCTCTCCGGATCTCATGTTAGATTTGGTTAGACATTGAACCATCACGACTGTTGAGACTAACACGATAAGTGAAATAGTCAAAGCACTCGACTACCTCATTCCCTATGACCAATTTAGACAATGTTACAGGTTAGTCCTGAAGTAATATTTTTCATTTAGATAAAGAGAAATGTATTCCAAATTAGTTTACAATGTTACTCAATGTGTTCAGGAGACTGTATAATGTATGAGACTTTATCGATTACTACTTTACCGTCTGATTATTCTTAGTCGATATGTGGATTTCTTAGAAGATGATCAATTCCTGAGAAATGTTTGATATGAATAGTAATTGATGGAGTGTTGATTTCTACAAGTTTACAGATTTTCTTTCCCGATGAATCGCAACTAGACTGAAGTCTAGATGCTGTAATGTATATAGATTGCCTCCAATTTATGATTTAACCTACTGTCTACTTTAATTATGAATTATGTGATACGATGCTACTTTCGTATGTATATAAACGTATGTTTGATTTCCAGATAATAACTTCGATGTACCTGATCGTCTGTTCCATTCAGTTGCAACAACATGGCGTTTAGCCACTACGACAGTTTCATGTGTTAAGGAATTAGTACCGGAATTTTATTTTCAACCAGAAATGTTTATTAATCGTTGTGGATTGAAATTAGGTTGTCGTCAACCAGGTGACAGTGTGGATAGTGTGGAATTGCCACCGTGAGTCATGATTTGCTTATCTCTTTAAACAATAATTGTTACCATTCATTCATTTTATTTGGAACGGAATGCATTAAAATATGCATTATCCTTTTTCGCCGTACCACTGCTTCAAGATAAAAGGAAATTAACTAGATAAATAACAAAGAAGTTGAAATTATCATAGCATCAGAAACGGCGAGATGGTTGGCAGCCCTCTGCACAAGGTTGCACAGCAAGTCTAGTGCTCGCTCTCCTGGGGCAAGAAACATCCTCTAATTTTAGACTGCCTTTTGATAGGTGCAGGCTACATAGTTGGGATCCGCGTAACAGTCGTGACCAGTGGTTGGAGACACTAAGTGGTTTGGTTCATAATCGATCACAGTGACGTAAATATATTCACTCTTTATGTCCTAATAGATCCTTAGTTCCATTATTCTTTCGTGCTTTCGTTTGTTTCATTCTTTTTTGATGAATTATACTGTTTTGTTAACCTTGTGAATTTGACTTCGCCGTGATAACGTGATATGGTAACCTTGACCTATGTGCTTACACATCGGGAACATGAAAACAGTATTTCATCATTGTCAGCATTCATCTTTAATGTATCTCTACAGTCCAATGCACTTGTACAAATGAAGATTTTTCTTACTCAGTGCCTCAGTTATAGGTTTTGTGCGTAAAGGATAAATGAATCAGATGCACTTATCTGTCATTAGATGATAATTACCAGTGTCATATTGTTTATTCTATCGTGATAGTTGATTTCTGTTGATAATTATGTTACAACATGGAACCTACCATTTATGTACAGTTGTCGCAATTGCCACACCATATCGCCAGACCACAACGAATAACAAAATAGTAGATGTAGTAGCAACATTAGTTCTAGTAAAAAATGATTGAACATGGAAACCGTAACTCGAAAAGAAAGAATTAATTCGTGTAGTGAGAGGTTCAAAGAGAAGATGAATGGTACATGCATATGCACGATTGAGACCGATTCTTAGTCATTTCGTTCAATATTATCAACCACTTATATTGATTATCTCTTATACTTTAACTAATTAGTTTACACTTAACAAGGCATGTCAGGTCACATTGACAGTCATAGACTTCATTGATTAATGCCATGTTTTGGTTTGACCTTCCCTTGTTTTCTTTTATCAAAATCCTAGTTCATCCTCATCATTCTACATAGAAGTAATCCACTGTTAAATGTATGTTACCTAACAGGGTTATGCACACATTCTCTTGAAGGTTTGTTTATTTTGTTATCTCATTTATAGTTGGTGTAAAAATGATCCACGTTTATTCACGCTCATTTGTCGTGCCGCGTTAGAAAGTGATTATGTTTCGATGAATTTATCCTATTGGATTGATTTACTATTTGGTTATAAACAATCTGGATCAAATGCTAAAGAATCATTGAATTTATATCATCCATATGTACGTTTCTGTGTACTTTTTCTCTGTTCCCTCTTATTATTCAATTAAGATTTTACACTAGCGTGAAACTGGTTAAACAATCATTCTCAGCTAGGTATCTGTTTGGTTGGTATTTCTAACTCTAGTCAATTCACTCTTATTCATCAGAGTGGCTAATTTTAACAGGCTATTCCTGATTATTAGTGAAAGAATGTGGCCCATTGAGTTTAATGATATCTGGCACGTTGTAGTCATCTGCCAGTCGCAGTTGGTGTAGTCGTGCGATATATCATAAATTAACTGAAGTTTGAAATAGAATCTCTTAGATGTCGGTTCAGTGGTATAAGTGTTTCACGATCTCAGCAAAGCTTGATTGTCCTAATTGGGGACATGGGTGTTCACTGCTAATTAGTCCCATTCTAGGTTGGTATTGTTGTATTTTTGTGCTTTCTGGCTTTTATTCGTTGTCTTACTCAGTTCAATTTATGATATTTAATTCAGTGGTAAAATGGCAATTGTTAAAATTCTGGGTTCAGTTATGTACAGGGTTGCAGATATAAGCTGTTGAAAGGTTATATACTAGTTCAAAGAAAAACATACTTTTTTAACTTCGGGCTAATGATGATAAAGAAATTTTGATAATTAAGCCGTTAAGCTGCATACCTCCACTGTCACTTAAACACCAATATTTTCTGAACGTTAGTAGTTACTGTCATTAGAAAATTTAACTAGCAATGTTCTTAGATGAATTATATACTTATTAACTTCTCTTAGTAGCATATTAGTGACTTTTATTTGGCTTTCTTAAACAAAATTTATCACTAGACATATTTCGGTGCAATCGATGTGGATTCAATAGACGATCCTGTTTTAGCACAGGCTGTTGAAGCTATGATCAATAATTATGGTCAAACACCGAAACAGTTATTCCATAGGTGTCCTCATCCATCTCGGTAAGTGCAAAATCAAATCATTAATCAAAGCTCGCCTAAATACATTTTATGTATATATAGAAGTTTATACGATCTCAACTCAATTCCTCTATTCTTTATGATCTAAATCATTAGCTGTGAGTGACAAATAATTAGCCCGAGGTTATGCATAACGTTTTTCAATATTCAGTAGGTGAAGATTGGTTCTAAGCTTCTTTAATCTGGTTAGCGTTTTTTTTTTTAGCAAGGTTGGGTTTTACGGGATGGGAATGCTAGCCCCATGCCCAACCCTGCTTCTTTACTCGGGCTTGGGATCGGAAGTAACCCTAGAAGAGCTACAGGCGGAGAATCCTGGTTAGCGGCCTATGCTTCTCAGTGAGGAGTAACGGGCGTATGTAAGTAAAAAGTTGCAGATTGGTTTTATGTTACTGTTTGTGTTTGTCATATATTAATCTCAGTTGGGTGTTACTGTGAGGAACAGAGTACTTGGTAACTGCTTCGTCTTAATATTGATGCTTATTGCCACTGAGAAGTTTCATACTTTGAAGAAACAGCTGTCTAATGCTTCCTGGTTATCAATAATACTTAACTTAATCAAAAAGTGCGTTTTACCGTGCATTTTTTGACGTTAATCAATCACTATAAATACCCATGTAACAATTAAAGCCTATTTGGTCATTATTTTGTTCTGCTTAATGTTTTATCGTAAATACCATGTCCTAATTTTCAGTAGTTGAATGCAAATAGTCACTTAAAAACAGAGTAGAACCTGATCGACTTCAATCAGGTGCTCTACACCTACAAAAATGTTTCACATGAGCAATCTTAACTTTATAAAGGGACAGTGTGTTTTGCCTTAACTGTGACTAATTTTCTTCCACTCTTCCTCTCTATCAGCTAACAGTGTTCATTGAGGTACGTTGACGTACGTAATTCATATCTAAACCATCGCAGTCAATGAGTATCCACAGTCTAATCAAATGATTTCCCACTACTTTATGCCTAACCTCAGCATTACTTACTCGATCGTTCCTGTGTATACGAACGTTGCTTCTAAGGCATTTAGTAATATAGTTTGAATTAGATTTTTTTCTTAATTAATTGGACCAAAAGTTGATAATCTTAAATATTGATGTCTTGTCTTGATTTATCTCATTCAATAATGAAAATTACTTTTAATACTGGCTAAGAATGTGTAATTTCAGTTTATGCACGATGCTTCAAAGATACCTTCAATTACAACTGCAGAGTAATATAAAGTGAACTGTCGTACACTTTAAATTGTACGATGCTGGCAACTAAATAATTTACTAAAGTTATATTCAGTGAATTAATTAATTTTATATTATTTGTATGTTGTATTAATACTTTATATTGTCGTTAATTTTTTTTTTATCCTAGAAAATTATCAATTCCCAATGAAACTAAATCAAATGTCACTTTAAAATTTAAAAGTAAATCCATTGAAACAGTGTCTCATTTGGTAACTAGTCAAATGAACACTAAGTTAAATGAAGTTAAACATTCTTCTACACTTGAATTATGTAATTCTATTCATTTTAATGATGATAATGTTAACTTATTACAAACTGGAACATTTCTTGTAAATAAAAATCAATATTCTTCGGCTAAGTTAGATAATACTACACCATTAGAAACTGTGATTGGTTTAAAATGGGGTGAATGGGCAGGTAGTCCACAAGTGAATTCTGTAAGTTTAATGTTTCTTTAAGAATTTATGTTTATTAATTTCACAAATGATAATGAGAATAAAGGTGTCAGTAGTAGCAATAGCAAAATGCTCATTATCTGATCAAGATACAAAAACTACTCAATATTACTCTAAACACTCATGTATAATGTATGTGTTGACTAAGAGATTTTTGTCATAGAGATCTTAGAAGCTTAGCTTGTTTATTGTAAAACAAGATATATATTCCTAAGTAAATATATCGAGATAGTTGATTATGTTGCAAGTCTTCACTGATAAAGGTGGTTGGGACATGTATTATGCGTACACAACCACTGCTTAACTGAATGCATTATCCTGCCTGGCGGAAAGGTGGATGAAAGAAGAGCAACCAGGCTAAAACATACCGTTAGTTTATTAAATCGTCAACTCTTTGTTTAATCCGTGTTGATAGGTGCATATTATATCATTGGGTCAAACTGATAATCACGACCAGTGTTTGAAGACATTACGTGGGTGAGAATCGTTTACAGTCACACAACTACATTCACTCTTCATCTTTTGTTAACCCAATCTTAACTTGCAACATTCTTTCATGTATACCACGACAGGATTTATGTTGTCTATAACTGAGGATTGATAAGAGTAAATGGATTATACAACTCATCAGAATCATGGCCTTTACTTTCTTCTTTCTATAAAGGCGGGCACATATATATCACTCATCATGTGTATACGTATCTGGAACTCAAACGAACTTTCAGTCAACATTAAATTCAAAATTTTCAATATAATTTGCAGACAGTTCTGTTTTATGGAGTTGAAACTTGGATAACTACGAAAAGTATCCTTCAGAAGATACAAGTATTTATAAACAACTGACTGCGCAAGATTCTTAGGATTCGTTGGCCAGATACCATCAACAACAACCTTCTGTGGCAGAGAACTAATCAACTTTCAGCCGAGGAAGAAATTAGGAAAAGACTCTGGAGGTGGATTGGATACACATTGAGGAAACCATCAAACTGTGTCACAAGACAAGCACTAACTTGGAATCCTAAAGGCCAAAAAAACAGAGGAAGACCCAGGAACACATTGTGTCGGGAATTGGAGGCAGACATGAAGAGAATGAACAGCGCTTACAAAGAACTAGAAAGGAAATCCCAGGACAGAGTTGGTTGGAGAATGCTGGTGGGCGGTCTATGCTCCACTTGGGGTAACAGGCATTGATTGATTGTGTATACGTATGAATAGAATATTTTTGTCAATAATTTCAACGAATAAAATTAAACAGAAATACGTTTCGCTTTGGAAACTGGTCCAAGCTTCTTAAAGGGAATAGCAAAAATAAGAGGTTAAATGTCACTGCAACTGTCCAATCGTATGCAGAGTATACGAATCTTAAATGAGTCATCAGAAGGTAACTCATATTGAAATTTTGTGGATGAAAGAAGTTACATGTTGCAATCATTTGTGCATGTATATTGTTCTTGGTTATATTCACGGAAAGGGATAGACAATATAAAGATCGACGTCCTAAATAATGCTAGGAGAAAACGAATGTGGTGATAATTATGGGTCAATGGATGGATGTTTATTTGCAATTGATAACATGGTTGAACTTTGTAATTAGACTAAATAATTCTAAACAGAATCAATAAATGAACGAAAAACATTGGAATGTATTTGATTGCTAGAGTAGTAGATATTGTTTGAATTCATTTTCTTAATTATTTGTTTCCATGATATAGCTAACGGTACTTCATCCCTTCGGTTTACATAACTGAGATTTGCTTATATATGTAGGGCTTCCTTCTTTATAAGAGTGAAAACTTCTATTCATATATCTTGCATACACTTGGTGCCCAAGTTTGGTAAATCTATTCATTCTTCTTTGGACAAAAATTCCTATAAAACATCATTCGTATATTATTATTATTATTATTATTATTATTATTATTATTATTACTATTATTATTATTATTATTCGATTTTTGGTAGTTAAGTAAATGAATTATACTTTGAGTCCATAACAAGGTGGTACCGATAACTCTCTGTAATCAACAGGTAAACTTAACATCGTGCTACGCATAAGTCGATCATTGTGTCATTAGCTCGAAAATTATCCTTTCTCATTGATATCATAAATGATGTAAATTTCAGTTAGTTTTGCACGTTTCATAAATTTATACGATGTTTCAGTCTAACTGTTCATAGCTTTATTCCAACTTCTTCCACTTTATTCACTATTATACATCACTATTGGTGGTGGTCAATGATACATAATGCCTTTCAGTGATCACTTCAAGTTACCAGTTTGTAGTACTGAATACAAGTTCGATTATTTCTGTATACATTTATCAGCATGAAAGTAAAATTAGGATAAGACTGAAACTGGTCAGTCTCTGTAGCCATATGTGCATCTTAGGCAAATTGCCTCGATATAGCGATATTACACAAGTTATATATTTAAGTTGGATTGTGACTGGCAAGCGGAATCCAGGACGCGCGTTACTTCCTATTTGGGACTCATCGGCTCGATGTACCTGACCAGTATCAGTCCATTACAAATCAACTGGAAAATACAAGCTTATCCTAATTACATCCAGTCGATGAGTCCCAAATAGGACGAAACACGCATCCTGGATTCCGCTCGCCAGTCAAAATCCAACTTAAATATAAAAGTAAAATTTGTTTATTCACTTTTTTTTAATTTATCTTTATACTTCTGTAGTTTCAATTGATCTGGAAGAAACAATTGATCACTTCTATAAAGTCATCTGTCACTACATTATCACAGAATTCAATACAACATTCTGACATAAAAATGCCATTTGCTAGTAGTTATTTAACTGGTTCTGCATGGTGTGAAATTAATGACATGAAAAAATCTCATATTTTTAAGATGAATCAATTTGATGATTATATCTCTTCATCATTGAATAGTGATAAATTATATCATTCATGGAATGGTTGGGTTGATTTCAATGTTGATTATGAAATCGATAAATGTTTATTAGCAACATCATCTTCATTATTATTTAATTCTTCAACAGAAATGTCATCACTACTATCATCATCCTCATCATCTTCTATTATTCATACTGATATTTCATGGTATTGGAAAATTTTATTCTGTGAATCAGATGCACGTCTTTGGATCTCATCGTTACCATACATTAATAATAATAATAATAATAATAATAATAATAATAATAATAATAATAATAATAATAATGACGAGCAAAGCCGACAATATTCTAAACCATACTTAATAAAATTGAAACCATCTTTACTAGATAATAGAACTTTGAATATTTCTATGATACCTTTATCTAGTATATCATATCATCTTTATGATAAAAATAATGAAAATGAACCTATTGAAACTTATATTATTAATGCAACCTCAGTAACACATAATAGTAATGAGATAAATCTACAATTACCATGTTCATATAATGTTCCGTTAAATGTTGAAAAACCTTACATTACATCAATAAATATAGCGCCTAGTTCAAGTCATGGTATTCAGTTATTTGTAGGTACTTGTCTCGGATCTATTTATTTAAGACAATTACCTACAAATTTATACGATATCTCATCTATTAATGGTTGGTTACCACAAGTAAGTGATTAGAATCGTGTATTACTTTCAATATAAAAATGAATGGTTGAGTATGTAAGCCTGGTTTTTTTTTCTGCATATGAATTGATCCGTTATACTCTTTATTTGGCATAGTAGTTAAGTGTTCACGTTTTGAGATGTATTTACACTGATACTTAATAAATTTCCTATATAGTTAAGCAATGAAATCCAAAATGCATGTTTCGGCTTACACGGAACTCGTCGGCTAAATATTCTTGTATCTTAATTTTTGATATCTATATTAAGGCTGTAACGCCGTATGTGTCGTTTGAATCGTCAACGCTTTATCGATTTTGCCACTTATTTCAGTATTCGGATAAATCTTTATATTCCCGTTCATCCTAGTACAAATGCGTCCGTTACACAAATGTGACTGTTTGAACTCAGTAGTCTAGTGGTGAACGCTGTGGCGTTCGACACGAAACGGACTGAGTTCGGATCCCACTGTGAACATCAATATTGGGATGCGGGTACATACAGCCGATGAGTCCCAAATAGGACTAAATCGCCTCCTGGATTCTACTTGCCAGTCATAATCCAACTTATAATAACACTTATTTCATGTTTTCTTTTAAGTTTCACTCTCACTTTAAGCATCTAGTTAACGATCCTTAATTACAACGAGGCATTTGTCTTGAATTCCATTGCTAGCCATGTATCCGATATATTAAATACACACGTTTAAAGGCCTTATCAAGGCGATCCACTGTTAATTTCTATGTACATTCCTGGATATTAGCAAACCTTTATATGTCCTAAAGATTGACTGATGTTAACTAATGTTGAGATCCTTGGATGCTGTTAGAGGAATGAGGGCGGTTATCATTTACTGGTTTCCTCTATTATGGGGATGTTCTCTTGGAGATACCTCAAAAGGATATTGGATAAGAACTGGTCTCGTTAATCCGAGAAGGTACTTGCAATGCACAAGCAACAACTGCTTGAGGCTGGTTGTACGCGGCCTTCTTATGAGTGGCTTTTGGTGAGTTATATTCTAAGTCCTTATCACTGGAGACGTAGATGAGGAGTAGGCCATTTCCGATTCCACCTTCCGTCATGGGAAGGCAGCATTATCACTATCATCTTAGTTATCTGAAGGAAATACCTTACTACCGTCAGACCTCTGTCAATAGGTCTCCTCAAACTTTATATTTGCTGCTTCTAGTCCTGCTGATCTTCACCTAACCTTTCTGGTATGGTAGGACCGTAAGGAACGATTTTTTCATCCGGCTATAGCCTGATTGTATTGTCACGATAGGCAGGCCTGACCACCATGATAAAGTAACAGCAACAGTTAGGGTCTATGTTTTGCATGCACACGTGTATACATACAAGGTTGAGGTCCAGTAAACGAATACACATAAGTAGTTGATTTAGTCTCCTCTCGTAAAATAAATAACACTTGTTTATTTTGTATATAATTCACCCAGTAATCATTTATAAGTTCTTGTATATTACATGGTTCAGTGATCAGTTTCTGTTTACCATCGAATAAGCAATACTGAAGTACAATAGAAGGATAGTAAGATGGTTTCCATTCCTCACCGACTGAGGTAGTTGGGATATTTATTACGTATACCCATCCACCACCTACTTCGATACATGTTATCAGCTGATGTAGGATGAGAGAAAATCCGAGTCATCCAAGGCAACGTTGACAAGTTTAGACTACCTGGTTGAAGTCTGATTAGTAATCACCATCAGCGGTTGAAAATGTTAAGTAGAATGGTTAAGAATCAGTCTCAATGGTGTATATGCATTCACTTATTATCTTCTTTTAAATCCTGAGCTTAAAATTATTTTCTATCTTTTCAAGAATTAATTCATTCTTCTCAAATCATATTCTTTAGTGTTAAATGTTTTATGGTCACTGTTATCATTGCTACCTTGGTATTTTTCGTGGATTACTGATTTAGTGTAGTAACTTCAAGTCATTCACATATATTCTAGGTTCTACACTGTTCTTGTATGATTACACCATTTGAATGGTCTACTGTTTAGATTCTCAATGTTATCAGATACTATGAATAATGAACAACGATAGAAGACATTATAATGTAACTTATTTATCAAGTACTTTGTTTTGAAAACATCATATAAATGCCAATAAATCTGCTATCGGAAATTTTAAATAAAATTGGATAGTGAAAATCTTTCAACCGATAACTTACTAATTGAAAATCAATTCCTTTAACCAATTTATCATCAGTTAACAAGATAGTTATTGTAACTAAAGCAAGTTTCATATAGTTGAATAAAATGAAAACTTGTCAGTGTTTAATATTTTTCCAATTACTTGTATTGTAGACAAAAGTTATTCCTTTAGGGACTATCCATAAATTAAACTAGATTAGTGATATATCTTGTGCCTAGATTATACCTCGGAAGCACTAACGATAACTCTAACTCGCGAATTTATCTACGCGAAACAGATACCCGCAACCTTTGACTAACGTCTCAACAACTGAACTAGTCGCCTAAAGTCAAATTAAGAAGACACAAACGCAGTACTAAGAAAAATTAGATCCTATGTTGTTCCAACGCTGTGTATATATAGTTACAATAATGATCATGTGATAATTAGAATAATTTGCATACTTTAAATCATAACAACCAATCAGAAAGAGCATGGTCACTGCAGTGAGAATGAACAGTGGTACTGATTATCGTCTACTTTACAATTAATAAAAAGTAGCAAAAATAAGAATATTTACATGTAAGATAACTAGTTTCGTATCTACTTAACAATTAGTTACAATGATTTAGTTAATCTGAGTGCATGATAATTGAATTCAAAGATCATCTAATCAAATATCTAGTTACATCATAAACTAACTTTAACAGTGCATTTTATTAATATCAATAGAGATTGAGTCCAGGACCTGTAAGTTGACTAATTTGTATCTCATAGTCGATATTTTTGTAAATCTTACCAGCTAACCTTCAGTTTTTTTTAGTTTTAATTAAATGTTACTTACTTTTAAAATTCCTTTCCCTTTGTATTCTATATGTTCTCTTTATTTCTCATGAGTATATTCTTACTTGTCTCTATTGATTTAATGAACAGTTCATATAAATTTCTTCATATTTATGATTATTTGTTTGTTTCATCTGTGTTCTTTTGTGAACTGATTGAAACAGTAGTGGATTTGAACATTGTTGTATCTAATAAACATGAATACACTAGTATATAGACGACTTTAAATCATACAATATTCATGTGAGTGTTAGTACTACCTCTAGTCAACTATCTAAATCGAAGTAGATGTTGTTTTAGTTGTTCGACTGTACAACTTATTGATTGAAAGCTGCGATTTATTAGGAAAGGTCATTTAACTCGAAAAAAGCTACCTCTCATAATCGATTCCTACTCCAGCTACTTATTTTCGTACAACTAAGTAGTATAACTAACTCTTCTAATATAAAATACTGAGAATATTATCTTTAGTCAATCAATGCCTGTTACCCCATGTGAAGCATAGGCCGCCGATCACCATTCTCCAATCAACTCTGTCTTTGGGTTTCCTTTCGAGCCCTTCCCAAGTGCTGTTCATTTTCTTCATGTTTGTCTCCAATTCCCACAGCAATGTGTTCTTGGGTCTTCCTCTTTTCCTTCGGCCTTCAGAATTCCAAGTTAGTGATTGTCTTGTGACACAGTTTGATGATTTCCTCAATATATGTCCTATAGACCTCCAGCGTCTTTTCTTAATTTCTTCCTCGGCTGGATTTCGGTTAATTTGTTCTCTGGCATAACAGGTTGTCATTGATGGTGCCTCGCCAACGGATCAGGAGTATCTTACGCAGAAAGTTGTTTATAAATACTTGTATCTTTTGGATGATGCTTCTCGTAGTTCTCAATACAAGTTTCACTTTCATACAATAGAACTGTCCTTAAATTTGTGTTGAAAATTTTGACTTTAATACTGGCTGACAGTTGGTTTGAGTTCCAGATGTTTCTCAGTTGTAGAAATGCTGACTATGCCCTGTCATTCCGCACCTTCACATCTACATCAGACCCTCGTGTAACGATGATGCTGCCCAAGTATGTAAAGGTTTCAACATATTCCAGAATTTCTCCGTCAAGTGTAATTAGGTTAGTGTTCGTTGTTCTGTATCGAAGGATCTTGATTTTCCTTTTGTGTATATTTAGATCTACTGCTGCGGAGGCTGCTGTTACACTGTCCGTCTTTACCTACATTTGCTGCTGTGTGTGGGATAGAAGGGCTAGGTCATTGACAAAGTCCAAATCATCTAGTTGTATCCATGTTGTCCACTGTATTCCTAGATTGCCTTGAGATGTTGCAGTCTTCATGATCCAATCAACCACTAGCAAGAAGAGTAAGGGCGAGAGCAAGCAGCCTTGTCTGACACCAGTCCAGCTTTTAACCAACGGGTTTCACTTATTACGAATATCCTCAGGTTGTATCTTTTTATTTCTCCAGCCGTTTGTTTGCTTCTCTCTGTCTGTCACATCGTGCGAACATTCCATGTACCTATATTAATTGTTGCTCTGGTTGTCAGAAAGGGCATCGGTCTCGTGGCTTCTGAAGAAACTCGGCTTTCACCATGAGGCGTCATAACAGACCTTCCAACTCCTAGGGCAAAGTTCAGACGGTTATAAAGGTTTTTACTAGTTAACATTCCTTTAGAAAGATTGTTTTTTTTGCGGGATGAGGTTGTTAACCGCATGCCCAACCCTCCCATTTTATACGGACATGAGACCAGCAGCAACCCTAGGGGGGGCTGCAGGCGGAGTTAATATCATTTTACTCCTTTCAATTTTTTCGAGTGATATCATCAATGTATGATACAAACTATATTCAATTTCTTTTTTCTTTTTGTTTATCACTATAGGATTATAATGATATTCCATTGAGAAATGAAAATGAAAACAAATCACTTCAATCATATAATATTATTCCAAGAATGAAAAAAGCACAAATGAAACATTCAAAACATACTACTAATAGGACTACTCATAATCATCATAATCCTATTCATTATAATGAAATGAATATAAAAGAAGCTGGTCTATGGGAAATAACAGGATGGAAACATTTAAATGGTCATGCTGGTCATGAAATCACTATTTTAGTGATTAATCAAAATAATAGTTTATTAGCTAGTGGTGATGATCACGGTTATGTATGTTTATGGGATAGATATCGTTTGACATTGATTAAAACTATCAATACAAATGTCATGCATCATCATCATCATCATCATCCGCAACAACAACAACAGAATGGTGATAATCATTGTTGTCACAGTGACAGTAATACTCATAATAGCAGTCGAAGTAATAGTACTACTGGACTTGACTTTAATAATAATAATAATAATAATAATAGTAATTTAAGACAATCATCATGTAGAACATGTTTTAGTACTTTTCCTAATTGTTCTGAAAATTTCATGCATAAAAGTAATGATGAGAGTATGGTAAAGAATAGTTTCAGTAGAACCAGTAGCCGTAATAGTAGTAGTAGTAGTAGTTCAATGATGGATTATATAAATAGTAATGATGAGTTAATATTGCATGGTTTTAAACGTATTGATGGAATATGTTTTAGTTTAACAAGTGGTGAATTAGTTGTCGCTAAATGGAATCATCCTAATTATCATGGTAAGTAAGCACATTTGTTTTGTATTAACTTCTCTTTTTCTAATATTTATATGTATTGATTAAGATGGGAATCCTACTAAGAGATACGTTCTCAATGTTATTGATGGATAAGTGTTTACTATGAAACTTGAAGCTTTCATTCTTAGTGAGGTAGTAGTCATAACGTTTTGAAGAGATTTATTGTTATGTTTTGATATAGTTGGCCCTGTTGTCAATTGTTATATTTAAATATGTTCGGGTTAACTACAATCGTATGGCAAATATAGTGTGACCTTGGTAATTACCGATTAGTGCTCTATACGTCTACCTCGCGATTACTAGTCGTCAAACCGGAATAAAGAACACAAGATGGATGAGCCAATCAGACAGAAATAAGAGTCAGAATCGTATTACATATCAAACACTCATTTATATATACACAAAGTCAGACCACACATTGAACCAATTAGGAATTTTACACTAATATAAAACAAAGGAGATTGTGGCAGTGAATAGGGGGATAACTCGTACACAACTGATTAACTGTAGTTCATAATAAGGGAAAATGTAATAACAGCAAATTTACTAAACGGGAGGATATAGTAAGAGGAACGTAACAATGATAGAAATGAAATGTCTACGTTACCCACAGTTAAAATAATTAGAATAATGTTCTAATACACAGTTCTGCGAGTTCGTTATTCTTCTTTATTCTCTCGATATAACACTTATACACAGTTGTCTAGTGCTTCCATTAGTACTCAACCGAAATCAATCTATAGTATATTCAAACAGTAAATTATTTTTCTCCAAGTTTTCCTCTATTTGATTGTGTTGACATGGTTATTTCAAATCATCATTTATTAAGATATTTATTTAAGCTGTTAACAATCTTGTTGCTATATCTACCATTCCTACTATCATTACATAATTTCTACTTCTATTCATTATGATCAATGATGTAATCTACTCCGCTTTTTTTATTCATTCATTCAGTCAGTTACAATGTAGAACTTGGTACGTGCGTACATTAGTTCAAGTTACCATGCCACAATCATTAGATATAAATGACATTGTTGAATCAAATCCTACAATAGTGAAGGTAGTAACAGACTTCGTGTTAATGGAGAGGATAAGGTTTAAGAAATTATAATTCACTAAACAGAAAGTTATAGTGAATTCAGAAGCTTAGAATTTGAAGCAGGTCAAGAAGTGAATGCACCTTCGCCTTTGCGAATGATTTTACGCCTTAATTCGCTTGTTATTCTTCATATGTACATACGAATATATTACTCTATCACTTTGAAAACATTGTGCATCAATTCAGACCATATTGATTACTCAGTTTTCGTTAATATGACATGTTGTTAAGCTATTCAAGTTGTGAGTGTTTAAATTCTAGTTCAATTGAATTCTGTGTGTATGCATGTATGTACGACAGAACCTGGCACATGTATGCATCAGTCCAAGTTTAGGCATGTCATGAGTGAGATAATTATCAGCACTGACAGTGGTTGGTCGTCATGCTATACTACAAATTGATGGAAGTGAAAATTCTACCATTGGAAACCGGTCCAGTTGTACAGATATTTAGGCGTTTGTTGAGGTTTGGATGGCCTGTGTTTGATCCCCTAATGGAATCGACGGTATACACTGCCGGCGAGTCCTATACTAGTACGAAACGGCAGTCCAATGCTCCCTGATTTTCAGTAATACGCACATAATGTCACTTCGTGACGAACACAAACAATTTAGGTATGTTGATCATGCAACTGGACTAGACAGAAGATTGTATCTTATAGATACTATAGTCATTTTCATTCTTAATTTCATATCCATTACATGTGGTAATTATAAAACCAGTTCTTTTTTATGTTTTCTTTAAATTTGCGTGTTTTTAGTTTGTTGGCTTGGTTTATATTCTTGTTCTGGAGTTTGGATAGCTGATCGTATTTTAGATTTTCTAGCTGAAATTAGTGATCCATACGTAGATTCACCACTGTCACAAATACAAGGAAACTGTCAACATCTTCCTGTTCCAATGGCATTTTCAACTGTATCTGAAGGTCGAGGTGTGAATTGTTTATTATTAGGTGGTCCAGGTGGTCGTTTAGTTTGGTTGAATTCATGGACATTAGATACAGTACGAACATATTTGGTAAGTGTATACATGTGCTAAAACATATTCTCTTGACTAAGGCGTTAGACTTTCAGTCACTAAGTCTCAAGTCCTATTGTCTCCCTGTAAACAACGGTGTCGTCAGCCAAGAAGCATCATTAACTATTGTGCATAGTATCGTTGGAATTCGGTCATGATGTCAATTAAATAACATAACCATTAGTTAATCATACAATGAACAAATTTATGTGTAGCACTATGTCAAATTTAGTTATCGTTTAGAATGAGTTATCGGCGCCACATTGTTATGATCCCATAGTACAATTCATTTACAATGTACATCACAACGGATTGTGAATGATTAGGAAGCTTTAATTACCGAAAATCGAATAATAATAATAATATACAAATGGTGGGCGATATGTGTCCCCCCCCCCTGATATAGAGAACGTATAGGCCATTATTCTGATGAGATGTATAATCCATTTACTCTTATCAATCGTCAGTTATAGACAACGTAAATCCTGACAAACATGTGCATGTTAGCTGTCGTGGTTATACTATATTAGCATGATAACAAAATGAATACTAGGATATAGGTTAAATTGGAAGTAATGAAACGGAAGTATGCATGGGAGAATGTTGCAAGTTAAGATTGGGTTAACAAAAGATGAAGAGTGAGTGTAGTTGTGTGACTGTAAACGATTCTCACCTACGCCACTGCGTGGGTGGTTGTGATTATCGTGTCATCCTAGTCAGATAGTCTGTTGATCTTCTCAACTAATTCCTCAACAGAGAACAAATTCAGAAAGTTGACAAAGATGGTTTGTATCTAGATGATGCAAAGCATATGTCTGACTTAGGGAAGTTTCTACCCAATCGCTGTTTGAAAACAACTACTTCTAAATAATGTTTCTAGGATAGTTCGAGTATATGCTTATGAAATACCTACAGAACACACTACTTCATCAAATTCACCCTTATGATGTTGTATAGAACACACTATCATTATGCTCCAAGTAAACTGTCAGCTGCATACATCTCTATCATTTCAATTCTTTTCTTGTTAATTTCTTTTTATTTTTTTCATTAGCTTCCAGGGAATAATGAAAATGCTCGTATAACATCATTATGTTTTGGACCATTATTAAATGATAACAATAATAATTATCAAATAACTTCAAAAGATTTAGGTGAAATATTATGTCATGGTTTATATGTAGCTGATCAAAATGGTTGTATTTATCACTTTGGACCAAACTATGTACATCAATCTAACAGTGAAGATACAATACATTCATCTATTTCAAATGATTTATATAAACATTCTCTTTTAACTTGGTTGGATATATGATTTTTTTGTAATGATGATGATGATGATGATGATCAGATATTTATTTTAGATTGTTTTAAACTAAAAGATGTTCTTTGTTTTGTTTTGTTTTGTTTTGTTTTGTTTTGTTTTGTTTTGTTTTGTTTTGTTTTGTTTTGTTTTGTTTTGTTTTGTTTTGTTTTGTTTTGTTTTGTTTTGTTTTGTTTTGTTTTGTTTTGTTTTGTTTTGTTTTGTTTTGTTTTGTTTTGTTTTGTTTTGTTTTGTTTTGTTTTGTTTTGTTTTGTTTTGTTTTGTTTTGTTTTGTTTTGTTTTGTTTTGTTTTGTTTTGTTTTGTTTTGTTTTGTTTTGTTTTGTTTTGTTTTGTTTTGTTTTGTTTTGTTTTGTTTTGTTTTGTTTTGTTTTGTTTTGTTTTGTTTTGTTTTGTTTTGTTTTGTTTTGTTTTGTTTTGTTTTGTTTTGTTTTGTTTTGTTTTGTTTTGTTTTGTTTTGTTTTGTTTTGTTTTGTTTTGTTTTGTTTTGTTTTGTTTTGTTTTGTTTTGTTTTGTTTTGTTTTGTTTTGTTTTGTTTTGTTTTGTTTTGTTTTGTTTTGTTTTGTTTGTTTTGTTTTGTTTTTTGGAAAAATATTTATTTCTTTATGAATATATTTTCTAAAAGACATAACTTTCTTACTTCTTCCGAAGTTCTAAAGAGAGAAAATGTAACTGATAGAGTTCGATCATGTTCGATTTAAAAGTATTTATGTATCAGCATAGTCAGTCAATTAATCAGTTACAGCATAGAACTTGATACCTGCTTACCTGCTTAGTTCAAGTTCAATCAATCTGTCAATGCCTGTTACTCCAAGCGGAGCATAGACTGCCCACCAGCATTCTCCAACCAACTTTGTCATGGGTTTTCCTTTCCAGCTCTTCCCAAGTGCTGTTCATTCTCTTCATGTCTGTTTCCAATTCCCAACGCAATATGTTCCTGGGTCTTCCTCTGTTTCTTTGGCCTTTAGGATTCCAAGTTACCATGCTACAATTTTAGCAGATAAAGATGAAATTGTCTGACCAAATCTCACAGTAGTGGAGGTAGTAACAGAGTTAATATTAATGAAGAGGATTAGAGATCGAAAATGGGATTTTAGAAAGCGTAATTCAGTAAACAGAGAAAATTATGATGAATTCAGAAGCTTAGAATTTGGAGCAGGATAATTAATGGATACAGCTGTGCCACTGTCAATGACTTTGAAACATGCCATTCAAAGTCTCTAACCATTGGTTGCGATTATCACACAGACTCTAACCATATAGTCTGCAGCTATTCACATGGCTCAGCCCAATCGATAATAACTTCATGGACTGGCGCCATGTTTTAGTTAGACTGACCATAACATTTTTCCAACCTACTCTACTCCTACACTAGACAACATTGCTCATCGAGGTAGGCGGTGGTTGGGCATACGTTCATTCATCAACAATGTACAACCTGGCGCTTACACCCATAGGTCCAAGTTGCCATATCACATTAGCACTACGAGATGACAGAGGTAACAAAATAACAGAATACAAAAGGGGAGAGTAAAGTAGAAGTGTGCAGAAAATAATAATAGGATTCAAGATCTAGATGAAGTTAACGAGTGAACACACTTATACCACTGTGATCGATTCTGAGCCATGTCGTCAAGTGTCTTCAGACATTTATTGCGACTATCACGTGGACCCCAACCAGTTGGTCTGCATCTATCAACATGGCTTAGACCAACTGTTAGAGACTTCATGGACTGATGCCATATTTTGATTTGTCCACCCCTACCCTTCTTCCATCCTTTTTCAATCCTAGTTAACATTGAGCAACAAGGCAGGCGGTGGTTGGGCATGCGCAATACATATCCCAGCCATCTCAGTCTATGATGGTTAATAACCTGATTTATCATATTTCCCAAGAACATTTTGTCTGACCTTAATATTACCGGGGCATATGTAACATATCCTAACCACTCCAGCTGATGAAGATTCACTATTTCATCGGTCGATCTGCCATATTTAAGTAATTCTCTATTCCTAACCCACGTACTGCTTACTCAGTGGTCCCAGTAAATACGAGCAATACTTCGAAGACATTGGAATACTAGAAGACTACGGATATCCTCCACTCTTAATGCCGATGTTTCACATCTATAAAGTAGAAGAGATCGAACTGATGTGCTGTAAATGCGTCCTTTGTTCGGAGGACGGATGCCTCGCCTACTCCACAAGTGACGCAGATTGGTAAAAGCCAATCAATGAGACTTCCAAGAAAAGTAAAGCGGTCAACACATCCAATTTCTTCACTCCTTGCCGCTAATTCCAACGCTGACGTAAGCCAATCCTGAGGCAATTTGGATTTGGATAAGGAGGATCTCACCACAAACATGCATACATGCTTAAGATGGTCAAAAGATGTACAACATAGAACCTGGCATATATGGGCCTCTGTCCAAGTTCCCACACCTCAATAGCACTGCAAGACGAACACTAAATTAGTAGAAGTAGTATTTACTTCAGTAATAGTAAAAAGGAAAGTAATTTGGATATATAGAATATGACACAGAGAAAAAAACTTGTTTGTGAGAAGAAAATGGATAAAATTACTTCAGGTTTTCATTTTGAGACAGTGAGACTACAGTTGCCCCACTGTCACTAATTCTGCGCCATACCACTAAGAGGTCTACTGCACGATTTGACTTAGACTCCATTCGTTGAAGCCTTCAATATTCAGTTTGGAGCGTTGTTTCAGTAGCCCAGGAGTAGAATTTCGTGGACTAGAATCGTTGACATGAGGAGTAAGTTGAAAACAGGAAATTAAGGTTAAAATTCGAGGTTGAAGAAATATGATAATGGAAGTGATGATAATAAATGCAGTTAGAAATATGAGGGCGGTGTTAATTTACTGATTTTCCTTACCGTGGGAAGGTTCTTTTCGCGATTCCTGGAGGGGAAGCTAATCTCGACGATCTGCAGTGCCTAGATAACAACTGCTTAAGGCCGGTCACATAACCTCTTCATAAGTGGCTTTTGGTGATTTAGCTCCGTACTTGTTAACGCCTTATCGTTGGAGACAGAAATCCATGAGGTAAGGTGAGGTGTGTATTGTTTAAAGTAAGCCGTCTCCAATTCTACCTTCGCTGTCATGCTGATTGTCTGAAGTTAACACCTTACATCACGACAAACAAACCCAACCACAACCAGGGTAGCAGTGACAATCGTTAGATTTAAAGAAGTCGCGTAATATATCTGTTACGCCGGGCGATTAAAGAAAAGTAACGAACTCAGAACTGTATTTTGGGGGACTATTCTCGTTATTTTATTCATGAGTGATGTAATCATTTTATTCCTATGACTGTTACGTTTCCCTTGCCCGGTTCTCTCGCTTAGTGTATTAATTCTTTGTGTATTGTTTATTATTACGAACTACGTCTACTTATTTGTGTACAAGTTCTCCCCATTCACTACCACTATTTCTTTTGTTCTGTACAAATGTTAAATTATTGATTGGTTCACAGTGTGGTCTGATTTTATGAATATATAAATGCATGATTAAAATATAATACGACCTTTGTCTGGTTCTCGGTTTTCTCCGGTTCTCGGTACTCAGTCTTCCTGTTCTCAATTCTGGTTGTCCTATTGTCGGCCTAGGGAGGGGGGTGAATGGGCTTGGGTCAATCGCACATTCTTAACTAGGCACACATCTAATTGGTGTTCGCGTCCACCAACCAAGATCACCCCCTCTCCTTCCTTTCATCGCGTCATAACAATATCACAACTAGATTAAAGTCAGAGACGTGAATTGCTGAGTGCTGGCAGAGAGGTTAATCACGAGCTTTGAACCATGAAAGTCCAGGACTCGGTTCCACGGTGAAATCAAGAATGTTATCTTTTGAGGAGCGCCACATTGAAACAAAACTGCTATTTATTGCTTCGATAAACACCAGAACCTCAAATAGGTACTCTATATCTACCAACATGACTTAGACTAACAGTCAGGCATATCATGCATTATTATCGTGTTGTTGTTTGGTCACCCCTTTCTTTAGTCATAACCCAACACTTGCTTACATCTCAACACAACATAGGTAGTGATTGGACATATACAACACATCACAGTCGATGACGGTTTACGACATCTTCGATTGAATTGGTATGTTTTCATAGTACTCTGTGTTTAGCAACAATATTATTTATTAGCTCATTCCATGATAGGCGAGCGATACTACGAATATTTCTATGATCAAAGACCCGGACCATACGCCTATCTTTTATTTTCATAACTCATACTTCACATCAGTAGGCTAAAACAAGACAATTCAACGTAGTATACTCAGCCTTTCATTGCCTACGCCATGAATGATGATAGTTAGCAAAAGCCAAGTTCAGATTTCGTCAGATGCTGACCCATCACGTCTGTTGGGGCTAACATGATAAGTGTCAGTGCACTCATTCACTTCACCACCTCCTTGACCAATCTAGGCGATGATACAGGCTATCCCCAGAGTAAAATTTTCCATTTAGATACAGAGGAATGTATTTTAAATAGGCTTGCATTGTCAGTATCTTCATCGAATAAGACTATACCACCCGTGTACTCTCAGTCGGCATGTCGGCTTCCAAGGAAATCAATTCCTGAGAAGTCAAAAAGTAATACTTCTAGGAGGGAATCTGTGACGAAATTAGAAAGTAGGATATAAAGCAAACTTGACGAACACCACATAAGATTGGTAACTTTGATGACGGTTCGCCATATGCACAAAAGGTTTGTGCCTTTGAGGTTCACCTAATGATAAATACTGCCTCGAAACCCTATGATTTATGAAGCTGAAAGCTGCTTCTAGGTCAAAGAATACTACTACTGTCGGATGCTGGTATATTTGTTTTAAAATCTGAATGTGGGTGAGCATCTGATCAATCGGTATGAAACCAACCTGCCTTCACTTTTTGATCCATCTACAGATAAGCATCAGAAATGCAAGGTAGAAATGCTGAGTTGCACAGCCAAACTCAATGCACCGAACGACTAGCGTAGGACTAAACTTAAGATACACTACAGGCAGGTAAATCATGGCACTAAACCGTGAAACCATAAACTGTTAGACTAAGTAATACAAACGTTTTCATTGGAGCCAGTAAGGTAACCAACTCAATATTCCTAGACACAAAAACATTTAAACGCTACGTAACATTATGTTGTGCTTAACTACTGACAATATCCTCATGCAAACCATAGCACTCGAACATATAGACCATTAAGTCATAAATCCGAAGATAGTTTCCCATTCTAATAGGTGTCAAATATGTACATATAAACACAGGCATCCATAGATTTAGATGAATGTGTAATCGTCATTACATTCATCTAGTCCGCAAGGTTTCGGTTATTATTTAATCGTATATCAAACAATCAAGAAATTTAATCGGACGATGATCTGATAGAATATCTCCGACTGTTTTAGAGCTTTGTCGAGATTTACAGTAGTTATTCCATGTTCACATAGTAGAATCCCGATACTACTATTGAATCTCACAACATAATTTCATGATGTTAACGCTTTCTATAATCTAATCCAGTGTGTTGTGATGGACTCATCGACAAATTTATGTAATTTAGTAGTATCTACCAATTTATTTTCTTTGACTGTATTACAGTCAAAAAATAAAATAAACAATCACTCTAATACCTACTGAAAAGATGAAATGTAAGTCACAAATTATAACGCCACATCCGATTTCATCTACAAGTTTACGAATTTATATACGAGAGAATAATGAAATTGTAATACAGTTGAGGATAGTAAAATATGTGACGAGAAGGCATGCGATCACAGTCTCAGATAGCTACGTGATGTCGATCCACAAAATCATTGACCGACTGAGCTCAACAGATAAGACTAGATTAAACAGCTGAAATCCATGCGATTGTAACAAATTGCTGAGGACGATAATGTTATCAACAATCGGGTTGTTTAACATCGTTGCTTACATAGTTAAGAAATAGATAACACAAGTACATAATATTCATCCTTTTTTTCCAATTGACATGCTAAGTCGTGTAATTTTGATGAAGAAAGAACATTCTTGAACTAATCAAACATTCATATTGTCATTAAATAACTGACATTTCTTTAAGATGATACAAGATCGAACCCATCATGTTAGTGTGATCTATTCTACTCACTAGAAATATAACTCCGCCTGTAGCCCGCACAGGGTTGCTGCCGGTCCCAAGCCCGGATAAAGGAGGAGGGTTGGGATTGGGGTTAGCAACCCCTTCCCGTAAAACAACTATCATGCTAAAAAACAGTTCACGAGTAAAAACCCATATAATAATAATAATTCTAACTCTGCCCTGGGAATTGGAAGGATCAATATGACGCTCCATGGTGAAAGCCGAGTTCCCTCGGAAGCCATGAGGCCGATGCCTCCCCTTCTGACAACCGGAGCAACAATTAATGTACTCGACCGACCTCAAACAGCTGTCCCCTGGACACTGCGGTCACACTCTCAGGTCATCACGACCTCCTCTAATCCTCTTTCTCTTTCAGGTTCCTCAAGAATGACCCTTCCACGGTGTGGGCAACCGGGAAGTGATAACTGCCTTCATACCTCTAACAGCACAAGAGATCATTTTGCTCGAGGTCAAATCCCACACTCAACTCTCAATAACTCCCTTATTAACACGATTAACCCGACGAGCCTAACCTTATCACCTGACGCCTCTAATGCTGATGGTTTGAGTTCACAAAACGTTATTCCTGGTCTCCTGAAACCTCGCACTAAACTACATATCGGAGCTTTTAACGTTCGAACCTTAGGCCAAATAGGACAACAGGCCTCCCTAGCCATGACCCTTAATTCTCGTTCCATCGATGTCTGCTGTCTCTCTGAAACGCGTATACAGGATCCAAGTACAGTCATTCACCTGACCTCACCTTGTGAAAACAAGGAACCGGTCCGGTTCACCCTTCGTGTTTCCGGAGACCCCACCGCTACCACTCGAAGCCTTGCTGGTGTAGGTATAGCACTAAGTTCAAAAGCTGAACAGGCTCTCCTTGACTGGATTCCCATAGACAGTCGGTTATGCGCTGTCCGTCTAAACGGGACGGTAAGAACTCGGAAAGATAGGGAAACACGCCGTTGCCTCTTTGTTATCTCTGCCTACGCTCCCACTGATTGCAGCTCTGATGAAGTAAAAGATGAAGAAAGCTTTCAGACCTCCTTCGTAAAGCTAAGCGTACTGATGTAGTGATTATGGCTGGTGACTTTAATGCCCAAGTAGGTAGATTAGACGAAACCGAAAGGCACCTAGGTGGATCCTATGGTGTCGAGGCCCAAAGAACAGATAATGGCGACCGTTTATTACAACTGTGCTCAGATAATCGTCTATTTCTCGCAAGCACTAACTTTGAACTTAAAGAAAGACATAAGTTGACATGGCGGCCTCCACAGTCAACTCAACGTTGGTCTCAAATAGACCACATTGCTATCAGCCACCGTTGGAGAGGCTCGATAGAAGACTGCCGCTCATTTTGGAGCACATGTTTAGACTCAGACCACGCTTTAATACGAGCGCGTATTATTCTGCGTCTCACTGGACGTAAAAGATCCACGGCAAAGATCCCTATAAGAGTCCAACTTAATGATGAAAAAGTCAAGAATATATTTCAGGAACAACTTAAAAACCAATTAGTCAACTGCATAAAAGATACCCACCCCGAGTCAGCTTGGAATGATATCCAAAAAGCTGTTGAAACAGCAGTGATATCTACTAGTAAACTAAACCAAAAAGTTAGGAAAACTCAGTGGATTTCAGCTGCATCTACTGAACTGATAGATGCTCGGCAACACATCCCGTCTAGTTCTGAATACGATGAGGAGCGAAGGCAACTTAAACGCAAACTGGTTAAAAGCTAACGAAATGATTGTGAGCAGTGGTGGGTGGCGAAAGCTAAAGAGATGGAAAAGGCAGCGGCAATAGGTAACAGTAGGCAACTTTTCAGGCTTATCAAGGAAACGGGCATCAAAAACCCAACTGTAAGTGAAACTATCGCAGAAAAAGATGGGAGCACTATTCACTGTCAATCCAGAAGGTTGGACCGATGGGCAGAACACTTTAGGGAACAGTTCAATTGGCCCTCGGCGTCATCCCAGTTGCCTACCGTTCCCAAGCAATCTGAATGGCAAGTTAATACTGGTCCCCCAAGTCTTAGTGAGGTTGAGAAGGCTATACGGAACCTAAAGCGAGGTAGAGCAGCAGGACCCGATGGGTTGACCCCTAAGATATTTAGGGATGGTGGTGCAGTTTTAGCAGCGAGATTAACCGAGATCCTGGCTAGAATCTGGGAATTGGGCGTAATCCCACCTGACTGGTCCCAAACACTAATTGTTCCAATCTATAAGAAAGGACAGAAGTCCTCCTGTGACAATTACCGAGGAATCAGCTTAACGAATATAGTGTCCAAAATATTGGCTTCAATCATACTTCGACGCCTAACTAAAGCTCGTGAAGAGCAGACTAGAGAGAACCAAGGTGGTTTCAGACCTGGACGTGGCTGCATAGACCACCTATTCACACTCCGGCAGGTTCTAGAACATAGACACACTTTTAGATGCCCAACAATAGTTGTATTCCTTGACCTTAAGGCGGCATTTGACTCTATCGATCGTAAGGTTATGTGGCAATGTCTGTCAATAAAAGGCATACCAGAGAAGTACATTAACCTTATACAAGCTCTCTACTCGAACACCACATGTAGAGTGAGAGCTTATGGCAGATTATCATCAGAACTGATTACCTCAAGTGGTGTTCGTCAAGGTTGTCCGCTTTCCCCATTTTTATTTAATTTTATGATTGATATACTTTTAGAGTTGACATTTTCATCGTCTGACTTCGGCGGGGTTGACCTCCTTCCAGGAGATAAACTTGCTGACTTAGAATATGCAGATGATATAGTTCTCTTAGGCGAAGATGCTGATAAAATGCAGAATCTTTTGACTACCTTAAACATGAATGTAAGGATGTTTGGGATGCGATTCTCTCCACCCAAATGCAAAATGTTACTTCAGGATTGGATTGATTCGACACCGAAGTTAGTGATAGGGAGTGAGGCAGTTGAATGTGTTGACCGCTTCATTTATCTTGGCAGCCTTATCAGTCCTGACGGTCTGGTGTCTGCTGAAGTCTCTGCGCGTATACATAAGGCCCGATTAGCTTTTTGGAATTTGCGTCATCTGTGGCGTAGGTGAGACATCCGACTACTGATCAAAGGACGCGTTTACTGCGCAATAGTTCGGTCTGTCTTACTTTATGGATGCGAAACATGGCCATTAAGGATAGAGGATATTCGTAGGCTCCTGGTATTCGATCATAGATGTCTTCGAAGCATTGCTCGTGTTTTCTGGGACCACCGAGTAAGCAATACGTGGGTTAGGAATAGAGTACTAGGTAGATACGGTAAGTTTATTGATGAAGTAGTAAATCCTCATCAGCTAAGGTGGTTAGGACATGTATTACGTATGCCTGACCACCGCCCACCTCGACGAGCAATGCTGTCTGGTGTAGCAGTAGGCTGGAAGAAAGCTAGGGGCGGCCAAACCAAAACATGGCACCAGTCCATGAAGTCATTGGCAATTGGGCTGAGCCATGTTAATAGGTGCAGACTACCTGGTTGGGGTCCGCGTGACGCTCGTAATAAATGGTTAGAGACTTTGGGTGATATGGCTAAAAATCGTTGGCAATGGCGCAGGTGCATCCATTCCTTGTCTTCCTCCAAATCCTAAGTTTCTGAACTTATCATAATTTTATCTTTACTGGATCATATTTTCTTAAATCTTCTCGGTCTCTATTCCATTCCATGAATACTAACTCTGTTACTATCTTCCCCACTCTGGGATTTGATTCGACAATTTAATCTCTATCTGCTAATTGAGGCATGGCAACTTGAACTGACGTACGCATGTACCAAGTTCTACGTTGCAACTGTCTGTCTATCTGTCACTAGAAATACTATATCTTCTTCCAGTTGAACTAATTATGAATAGTATATCATCTTTTCTAAGCTTCTGTAAACAGAGTAGATAATATTGGGTATGATATCTTATGTTTTCCTCAGACAACGATTATTTACGAAGACATTGCCCTAAAATTGCATACTTCATCTTCCTTCAGAAACCTCATTGATAAGGCCTTAAGAATTATGAATCTATGTGATCAGCCTACAGTAGTTGTTCATAACTTCTAACGGCCACGTTTTTTAGATTATCAATCCAAACCAATCTTCATTTAAAGGTGTCTTAAGTGCCTACCACAGTGTGAGTAACTGCGAAGCGATAACACAAATTAGTATGTAATCGAGTAAGGTCTGTTGTTTGTTAAAATGCACACATGAGTTGAAGTAATTGAATAACACTTTGTTTCTTTCTACGCTTCCTGAACCATATTCTATATGTTCACACACCTTGTTACTATTATTATTTTATTTTATTAAAATAACTTCTACTAATGGAGGTGGTGTTAATCTTGCAGTGCCATAGAGGTATGGCAATTTGAACCGATGCACACATGTGCCAGGTTCTATGTTGATTATACAAACATGCATACATACATAATTGAATAACCTTATTTCTACGGTTATATAATTTAAAATGCAAGAAATCACAGATATTGAACTGTTCATTCAATGGAAACAAAAACGTTCCTAAAGTATTACAGCAACACTTCGTATTCAATAAAATTAATCATTATTGGTAGTTGTAAACTATTCTGAATATGATACTAAATTAGTATTCTAACTGTAACCAACTCACTGAGAGGATTTGTAGGTCCTACATATAACCACTTTATAGAATCATGAAAGTAGGCAACTAAACAATATTGCACTAGGATGAAAAAAAACTTTATATGATATCACGAATAATCTAAATTAGACAACCGTTGATCGCCAGCAAGCACTGGAGAGCTGTTTTGTCCTTGTATGGGACTCTTCGGCAGTGTGCAACCACAACCTCAACAGAAGGTGAACCTAGGACCCTCTAGCTCCGAGGCAAACTCTCTATCAATGGAGTTCAACCATGTCGGGTATGAGGCAGTTACCCACAGATGGCAATAGATGAGGTCGAGCAAATGTATCACGAATTGACTAGGATAGAAATATCGACCCGAATAAATCGAATTAAAAATATTAATCGTTGGATGCTAATCAACTCAGTAATTTAATAGTTGATCATTCGCAGCGGATCCAACAGGTACTGGGGTTTGGTCCCTGATAGGGTTGTAGATGCACACTACTGAATAGTCCCATACGAGGATGAGACAGCTGTCCAGTACTTTCAGGTGATTAATGATTGTCTAATTCGTGATATTAAATTAACATTCAACAATCTCTATATAAAACGTGATTACAAAAAAAACAGCCAATGATTCAATCGTTACCCTAATGAAAATATAAACTGAGAAATCACTACATAGTAACTGATCAATAATTCCAAAAAGAGAACAAAGAAAGTAAGAAAACAAAAAAAATATTAGGATAAATTTGTATATTCCCGTTGATTTGTTATAGACTGAAGCTGGTCAGTCATTGTTGCTATATGTGCATCCTGAGCGGATTGCCTCGATATAGCGAATTTTTCATAAGTATTATATAAGTTGGATTGTGACTGGCAAGTGGAATCTAATGGCTGACCAGCTTGTCTATAACAAATCAACGAGAATATACAAGTTTATATTAATACCAATGTGCCCGTTGCACAAGTGTGACTATCTGGACTCAGTAGTCTAGTGGTGGACGCGGTGGCGTTTGACACAAAATGGACTGAGTTCGAATCCCACAGTGAACATCAACATTGGGATGCAGGTACATCCAGCCGATAAGTCCCAAATAGGACGAAACGCGAGTCCTGGATTCAACTTGCCAGTCACAATCCAACTTATAAAAAAGAAATAGCAATATTTATAATACTTTACTTTCTATATGCCATTCATTGATAGTGTAGTTTACGGTGTATATATATGCTTGCTTATCAGCTTAATTGTGTACATGCAGAAGAAAAACACTAATTATTAACTTTTTTTTCTTCTTTTACATATTGATTAGTTAATTCTTATCTTATCAAAAAAAATGTGAAAAAAAGAAGAAATAATAATAATAATAATAACAAAGATTAAAACATACATATATGTACACAGGAAAAAAAACCAGAAAGAACAAAAATAGAAGAGAAAAGAGCAAACATAATAACCATGGCAACTGCTAATAACGCACTCAAAAGTACATATACATTGTTGAAATAGTCATCAATAGTTGAACTGTGATGTAATAAGAGATTTAAGAAAATAAAAAGAGAAAAAAGATACCACTTTTCATTACCGCCACACCCTCCCACCCACCCACATCCATTCACATTCCTCAAAATAATCGATAATAAACAATTAAACGGAGGAAAAAATGACGAAAAAATATGCCACGATAACAATAATAATAATAATAATAATAATTTCCGATTGATTTATTACATTTTTTAGTACTATATAATACAAACAAACATATACACATAAACATTTATACACGTTGATAATAATAATAATAATAATAATAATAATAATAATAATAATAATAATAATAATAATAATAATAATAATAATTCATTAATATATATCTATGATATGGTATATATACATTAAATTATTGTTACCAATACTATTATTAGTACTATTGCGTAACATCCAAATTGTTCTCTGATGATGGAAGCTGAATTAAAAAATTAAAAAGAAAACGTATAAAAGTACTTATTCTGATGTAGATTTATTTAAGATTAATTAGTCAGTTGGTAACAACGTAGAATCTGGCATACATGTACATAAGTTCAAGTTAATATGATATTACAATGACGAAATTAAACTTCAAAGAATAACATGACAATAGAATACAATAAAGAGGAATAAACTGAAGAATTGCATGAAATAATAAAACAACTTAATACCTGGATGAAAAGAAAGAGTGAATACATGTCAAAGACATTGTGACCGCCTCTTAGTCATGTCACTAAAAGTATCAAGTCATTGATTGAGATTATCACGTGGACCCCAACTAGGTAGCCTGTATCTACCAACATGGTTTAAATCAACCGCCAAAGACTTCGTGATATGGTGACATGGTTGGCTTTAACTACCTATGTATTTCTTCCATCCTACTCATACCTCACCTAACATTGCGTGGCAGGGTAGGTAGTCGTCGACTGAACGCAACTTATGCTCTAACCATCTCGATCGATGATGGTTTACAACTTCGACTGATTGGACACGTTTTCATAGTACTCTGTGTCTAGCATCAATACTACCTATTTCATCATTCCTTGATAAACAAGCCATACTACGAAGATTTCCATGACCACAGAACTCAAGCCTATGTATATCTTCCATTTTCATGCACCATGTTTCGTACCCGTAGGTTATATTTTCGGTAATCATACAGTCCAATAATATTAAAACTTTAACTAACTCAACTTCGCTCACTATATGGTTATATCGGTCAAACAGAAGGATGGGCATACCTTAGACTTTCGGATGACGTCTCAAAAAACATTCGATTAGAAGAAATAAAGATTAGTAACAGCGCAGTTTCCAGTCACCTTTTAGGCTGTAGGCAAATGAAATAGGGCTCGTACATGAGGCCTATTAGTTGAATGTAACCATACCATAAAATATATTGTATCCCCAACGAGACTCAACAGACTAATGGAGAACAGTGTGCCGTTTGATATGAACGAATTGAGTCCGAGTTTGAAATAGGATAAAACAATTATCCTGGATTCCACTTTATAGGTACAACCCAACATTAATTATGCTCATATCAACGCAATTCTATCAAGACGCACATGGGGAAAGAAATACTAGTCAAATTCAAACCTTAACAACATCAAGAAAACTCATAGAAACAAGCTCAAATTATAAAAATGAAAGTAGTTTATAAACATTAAAACTTATCCCTAACTTCACTTTATTAGGTAGAGATTCGCGACCTTACCTTCACACTCGAAATGTCTGGCCTAGTGATATTATTACCAAAATGTCCACATAAAAATAGATAAAGTAAGAGTTTCGAACATACGACTTAGTGGTTTAAAGTTGAATGTTGCTTTAATCAATAATTCAGTTACTGTTTTAATAAAAAAACAAGAAAAATATTCAAGAGCAATAAATTTACACATACTGAATAGTGACCATCTTCATTAATATTTAAAAGAACTTCTGAGTCATTCGATCCTGTTTTGCCATTAACAAGAATGATCCCATTATTTGAAGGCAATTCTTGAGGCACAGTCACACAAACATGTTTTGATTTTTGTGAAAGAGGAGACTTAGAATGAAAATCCTTCAATAAATTAGATAATTGTAGTAAACTTTCTTGTCTATCTTCTTCAGACAATAGACCACCCCAGCTTGTACCAGTAGTTTCATAAGTACGCGGAAAATTCTTCCTTGGTCTACCTGGTCTACCTCTACCACGACGTGTTAAAGGTGTTGACGATGATATTAGTAATGAATTACTATTTAGATTTGATGAGAGAGTTGACAACTCTGAATATTTATTGGACATTATTCTAGATACTCCCCGTAAATAACGCTATAAAAGGAACGAGGAAAAAAATTACAATGTGGACAAATTCTCAAAAATAACGAAAATTAACAGTCAAAAAATCTAGATCTTCAAAATAATTAATTCTCCTTATAAACTTCGATAGTGTAATAAGAAAACGGAGTGGATCTAAAGAACGTAAAAGTGTATTCGTGCCGAACAATTTGAACGATCCAGTCACATACACATACTTATCAAGGAACATATTTATAAAAATGGGAAACTAATGAAGATCACGCTAAGTAAAAGGTTGAGTGATAACAGTGTGATGATTGAGGACTAAAGAGAAACATAGAAAACCATCACATCAACAAAGACAATTAGACTACTAGGGTGGATTCAATTGCTTTTGCATACAATGACGGTTTAAATTTTCTAATGGCTAAAGCCTCTATAAATTTCAGAATATGCATATAGTGACTCCAACACACAGCCACTGTCAGGTAAATCCATTGATAGACAAGGTCTTCCACATCATATTCATTCTACACGACGGTTCGGCTTTAGGTAATTGAGGAACAACTCGAATCCTCTTAACAGTCCTAGAGTCTCCAGAACGTATCAGTAAAGAGTTGTCCTTGCCACAATTGAGAAAAATATTTCTCACATATCTGTATACTTGCGTCTTGAAAGTAAGGAAGTCCCCTCAGCAGCAGTAGATGGTTAAGAGTTAGACATTCTAACAGGGGATTGGATATTACAGATATAGGGATGAGACGTTCATTTTGTGAACTAGAGAAGAACATGCAATCCATCTATTAAAACTTTTCAATAAGGCATACTGCAATATTCAATTCACAATGGAGTATGAAAAGAATGATAATTTCTATTTTCTTGACATCGCAGTACGCAGAAGAGCATACGGCTCCATCCTATGTTTGTAAAAACTAGAGGATGCTCAAAAAATTTGTATGCTACCACAGTTGCCTCCAGAAGATTGCTGACTACCGGTAGTATAATTATGTTGATAATGCTGAGGTTCGACACTGTGAGTTTGCGTGCAATTGTGATTATTCAATGAGTTAGTCACTTTCACATTTAACTGTACATGGTTTCCATTCTCTAGTAGCAAGCAACGACCATCGAGATAGGCGACGGTTGGACAAACGTAATACAAGTTGTAACAACGGCATCAACCCGCATGTCATCCTTAGTACCTTATGTTTGGCTTCAGAATCGCTTCTTTCAATTATTGCACGATATGGGAGTAATGTTTCGGAGACACCTGTAGTCTACATGTGACTTTCACTTTTACAGAACGTTTCTTAATCCCAGAAGATGAACTGTCCGTTCGTTAGTAGACAGATATTTCACATTACAAAGAAATTAGTAAAAACCATGCGAGTTTTCCTAATCTCTGATAAGATTTTGACAAATGCCAACGAATTAGGGATGATGAGAATTCAAAAATAATGAAGTACTACTACTACTAATCCGTATGAGACAGGTGAGTGTTGAAACAACTTAAATAAGTTTAGATAGTTACTTGAATGAGCGAAAAGAAGGTAGGAAGATATGGGAATAACAGACTATAATAAAAAGGACTTACATGAGCTCTAGAAATGGCATGTAGTGCAGCACGACCTCGTCGTGAAGGCGGTCTTCCACGTGTTCGTTTCGCAATAAAACTATGTTGAATTTGTGTATTAAGACGTGTATCACATCCAGCATAAATTCTACAATTTCGTGTTCTTCCTCTTCCGCGACGTCCAGTGTTAGTAGTAGTAATACTACTAAGACGTGAACGTTTACTAGTATGCGCATATGAACAACACTTGCAGGAAGTTTCATTATCTCCATTCCAATAGGATTTTAATGAATGGTGATAACGTCGACGATAACCATAGAATGGTGATCTTACAGAAGGAGTAGTAACCACATGATTGATACCATCGCATTTTAATTCATCATCATCATCAACAATATTATTAGTAGTACTTGATAAAATCTTAGTAGTATGTTCAGTGGAGCGTGTTAGAATGACACGTCGAAATTGTTTACCATTTACTATGTTACAATTTAATAAACGATTTAATTGTACTTTACCAACTAAATAACTAGCTAATTTATTGCTAAAAATTGAAAAATTCGACTGTGCATGTAAATGCAAAATTTCTAAATCATGCATCACGCTAGGATCAGGTACATTGGATTTAGATTTCATAAGAAATGGTAATAATTCAATAGCTCGTGCAATTCCAGTTTGTAGAGCACCATGAGTACATTCCTGAAGAGTAGGAAAAAAGCAAAATGAATGCCTTATTGAAAAAACATGTACGAATAAAGTACGGTAACACAAGTACGGCAACCCAAGTTATCTAGACTGACCCTTCAGAGGATACTGTCAGTCCCAAGCCCGGATAAAGCAGTAAGGTTAGGCACAGGGTTAGCAACCCTAGCCCGCAAAAATAACAACCCTGTTAAAAAGTGCAAATCAGAAAAAAACATATAAAATTCTTTAAACGCCGCCCAGGGAGTTGGAAGGTCTTCACTTCAAAAAGTTATGATGCCTCACGATGAAAGCCTAGGTTCTTCGGAAATCACGATGCCGACGCCCCTTCTGACAACCGGAGCAGCAAATAATATAGTTGACTGACTTCAAACAGTTGTCTACAGGGCACTGCGGTCACACTCTCGAGTCAAGACCTTTTCTCGTGTGACCCGGGAGGGCGACCGCAGAGCCCAGGGGCAACTGCATGAGACCAATCACGCGCGACCTTGTTATAAGAAGTTTTGAAGTGTTAGCTTCGTTCTTTAGGTCATATTGCCGGAGACGGAAATCCGTGGAGTAAGGTGAGGTGTGACATTTTTAGGGTTGACCTTTTCTAACCCCTTCCTTCCTTCGTAAGACAGCATCACTGCAGATGCTGGTTATCCGAGAGAAACAACTTACTGCTGTCACACCCAGCTGCAGTCAGCAGTACATCGCACTTGGATCTTAGGTTGCTGCTTTTAGTCTTATCGCTCTCCAACAGACCTGCTTGGCATGGTAGGACCTAGAAGAACATGCGTTCCGGCAAATATAGCTCGATTAGGTCATCACGATAGGCAAGCCCGACCACCACATCAAGATAGCAGCTACGGCCGGAACACCTTGAGTAACAATGCAAGCATATTCGGGATTTGCCTCACCCCTTCCAAATGCAAAATGTTACTCCAGGACTGGCCTGCTTCTTCTGCCAAATTAGTTATAGGGAGTGAAGTAATTGAGTGCGTTGACCGCTTCACTTATCTCGGAAGTCTCATCACTCCAGGTGGGTCGGCGTCTGACGAAATCTCAGCACGGATTCAGAAAGCCCGATTAGCATTCGTCAATTTACGCCACTTATGGCGCAGTCAAGATATCTGTGTCTCAACGAAAGGCCGGGTGTATTGTGCAGCAGTCCGTGCCGTTTTAACATATGGCTGCAAAATGTAAGCCATGAAAACCCAAGATATGCACCGACTTCAGGTATTTGACCAAAGGAATCTTTGTAGCATCGTTCGTATATCATGGAACAGTCAAATAAGTAATATGGAGGTTAGACAAAAAGTTCTTGAGAAATATGGTAGATCAGTCGAAGTGGTCATTAATCTTTATCGACTGAGATGGTTGGGACATGTATTGCGCGTGCCCAATCACCACCTGCCTTGTCGTGCAATGTTAGCTAGGATTGAAATAGGATGGAAGAAGAGTAGGGGTGGACAAATCAAAACATGGCATCAGTCCATGAAGTCTTTAACAGTTGGTCTAAGCCATGTTGATAGATGCAGATCAACTGGTTGGGGTCCACGTGATAGTCGCAATAAATGTCTGAAGACACTTGACGACATGGCTCAGAATCGATCACAGTAGCATAAGTGTGTTCACTCGTTAACTTCATCTAGATCTTGAATTCTATTATTATTTTCTGCACACCTCTAGTTTACTCTCCCCTTTCGAATTCTGTTATTTTGTTACCTCTGTCATCTCGTAGTGCTAATGTGATATGGCAACTTGAATCTATGGCGGTAAGTGCCGGATTCTACGTTGTTGATGAATGGATGAAGTCAGAAATGTACAAAATACAACTTGATATATAACTGAACGTTAGCTCAACTTGCCACATCCAACTAGCATAATGAGACCAAATGAGCATAGATTATTACCAGAATATACTTCGACAGGAATGAAAGAAACAAAAAATAGATATGAAAGAATAACGCAGCTTATGAGTGAAAAGGCACACAGTGAATGTCTCCTCAGAAGATATAACTGACTCTCAGCCATATCACACAATCAGATAGTTTGTGCTTACTAACATAGTTCAAACCAACAGTCGATTGCCTCATGGACTCATCTTGGAAGGGTCTGAGAATGATGAAGAACGACAACAGCTCAAATGCAAACTAACCATGACGGGCAGCAAAAGTAAAAGTTACGAAAATGTATATGGCGATAGGTAATATGAGACAACTGTTCCGACTCATTAAAGAAACCGGCAATAAAAAGCCGGCTGTTATTGAAACGCATTAGGAAAAAGATGAGAACTCGATCCACTCTCAGCCAGGATGATTAAATTGGTAAGCAGAACACTTTCACGAAAAGTAAAACTGGTCTTCAGTTACACTTTATTCGTGGAATATCTTCAAAAAATCTGAATCTGTAATCGAGAGCCTTCCCTTGAAAAAACAGGGACGTTCAAAAAATTATAATTAATATCATCATCATCAGTAGCAGCAGCAACGTAGAACCGGGCACAAACGCCGTAGGTTCAAGTTGCCATACCACACTAGCACTACGAGATTATGGAGGTAACGTATAGACAGAATACAAGAGAGAAGAGTAAGTAAAGATGTTCAGAAAATAACAATAGAATTCAAGATTTAGATGAGGTTAAAGAGTGAATACACTTGCGCCACTGTGACCGATTCTGAGCCATGTCGCCTAGTGTCTCCAGTCATTTATTGCGATCATCACGCGGACCCCAACCAGGTAGTCTACATCTACCTGCATGGCTTAGATCAGCAGTCAAGGCCTTCATGGACTGATGCCATGTTTTAGTTTGAAGTGTGAGGAAGCAGCAGAACCTGATAGGTTGATTCTAGATATCTTAAAGGATGGTGATTCAGTGTTGGTAGATAGGGTGACTGATGTATTGGCGAAAGTCAAGGAGATAAGCGTAATTCTATCTGATTGGTCTCAATCGCTGAACGTCCCAGTTTATATGAAAGGATTAAAATCCACTGCCAGAAGAGTTAGACATTATGGTGAATTACCAATGTAAAGTGTTGTTCGTCAGAACTGCCTATATACTACTTCTTATCTAATTTTGTCATAGATGACTCAGAAGTTAAACTACTTCAATCTAACTTTTCAGGGACTGAGCACCCACTAGAACACTCAATTGTAGACTTAAAATATGCAGATGACATAGTCCCATTCAGTAAAAGCACGGAAAATATACTGAGTCTCCTGGGCACCTTAAGTTAAAATCCACACATTTTTGAATGTAAATAAAGCTAGGACGACAATACTTGCAAAACACATTGAATTCATTGTATTTCGATGCATTCTCTTCAGCTACTGGAATGTTTTTTTCCTAATGAATGTGTAGTGTTACGTCACAGCTCGAAGCTATTGTTTAGATTGATCATGATGGGTGGAGTAATCGAATGTGTCGAACATTTCATTTATCTAAGTATTTGCATCACTGCTGATAATGGCTTATTCCAATCCATAATACCTCTGTTTGTGATTTTTTTAAAATTAGCGATACCATAAACCTTCAGCCACTGCCTTATCATCTTCAATTAAAGATCTAGTTGTGATTAATATCAAGAGAGAAATTGCTAGGAAATGCAGCTAAGAAATGGATTTTCGATATTGGTTAATATGGAATATTCAATTAGCTAAAAATACCAATATCCACAAAAATAACCATCTCAACTGAACTATAATAATGAGCTCACTAATGACTAACTTTAGGATGTTTCTGAAGCTCTAGTGAGAAGTCGTGACTGATGGAGTTCAGACTTGTTGGGAGTGAGACAGTTATCATCAAGGACAATGGATGAATGTCGCACTATATATATATATATATATATATATATATATATATATATATATATATATATATATATATATCACCAATTGATGGAAGTGGGAATTCCATCATTGGATGCCGACCCAGTGGTGCAAAGGGCTAGGTGACCGCCGACAACTTGAAACCCTTGGTGCGGAATCTGGAGTGTACACTAATAAGGAGTTCCAGACTAGGACAAAACGGCTGCCCAGTGCTCTCTGGTTTTCAATGGTACCCTGCCAACATTATTCTGTGACATCTTCAATCAACTAAAAATACTGATATTCACCAAAATAACCGTCTCAATCGGACTAATTTCGAACACTTAAGCCACGCGTATACCCTTGAATGAGGTGTTATGATACTCGCATAATGAATAGCTTCTTCATTAGGGAGACACTAAAGGATTCTAGAAATATTCACGCCTATTTTTGCATGTCGGTCGAGGAAAAAAGCAAACCATTCTATTTATTTTTATGTTGTCAGTAGTTGAAGCTCAAGTTGCCTAACCACATCAGTACGATGAGACGAAATTAGAAAAATGAAAAATAAAGGAGTCCAAATAATGTAATGTGGGGGGGGATAACGAGAAAGACTAGATATGCACCAACGGTCTATGTCGTGTCGTCAACTGTACCAGGCTATGAAGACAATAAAGTAAATGCCTCAGACACCCAGCATTCACGACAATTCTGTCTTGTCATAACAGAATGAGGTTAGGAGTCGACCCTAATAATCCACACTTCACACTGCCCCGATGAATTACGTATTCAGCGTAATGATTTTAAAGGCAAGATGCTAACACACCAAGGCCATTAAGAACGGTCAGAACTCAGTTTTGTTTTGGGAACCCCAAGTAGAACATTTAGACAGTGGTAACCGATTTCATACTGCTAACGGCACCTAAAGACTAGTAATAAAAAATTATTTATTGTGTTAATGAGATCCTCATCATTAAAATTTGATGCATTGTAATTAAAAATAATTTACCTTAGCTTCTTTAGCTGTCAGTGTCCCTTCGCCAGCAAACAGAAGGCGTGGGATTTTCAACTCATTGACATTATTTGTTGCAGTAGCAGTAGTAGTATTAAGACCAACATCTCCATCAATAATAACTTCATCGTCCTCTACTATAATTTCACATGTACGCTGTAACTGAGTTTTGGCATCCATACCTGTTAAACTTGATGCATAGGTGGCCCGGTCAACATCTGAACTACCTGGCTCCCCGGTAGTGTAGGCGCCCAAAGCAAACGGATCTTCAGACCAACGAGTCACTAAATAATACACTGGATCAGGGATTTTACGGGAATTCGACACTTGAAGAACATTATCACATTTTCCACCATACATTAAATCTAATAAATCTAATATGATATCAACAATCTCTTTATCCGATCGACCAGCTGAATTAAGACCAGATCCTCCCCAGAGGTGAGCACATAAAACACCGTGTTTACCTGAGAATCAAATGAATGAGGTATATATTTACGAGCAGAAAAATATCTAGTACATTTAGAAACTAATAAAACAATTTACTTTGTCATATATATATATATATGCACACCTACTGCATCCTACGGATCAAAGCTAGGGCACTCAAATCTCATGTTAACGATGTTATATTTGAGACCCCGAATCAAAAACCAGCAGATATCGTTTCTAACGTCAGTCCATTCGCAATGTTGCACAAACATCCAGTGTCAGTGGGGTCTGTTTCATCCCAGACCTGGTTGGATTACGCTGTTGCAGTTTTTCATTAGACCTACGGAAAATCTTCGGGAAGCCTGATGCTAATGAGCCTATGAACATGAGCAATATCTCTAATCGACTGAAATAATGAGAAAACCAAAATAAATGATTCCGAACCGTAAATTTAAGCGTGGCACACTCACTACAAGACTTAAAGATTCTAAATTCAATCTAGAGAGGGTTATGGGCGTAAATCGCTAGTGTCTCAACCTAGCACAAAACGTCTAGTTTAAAATATTCGTCTAGCTGAAACCAAACTATTGTAAAACATATATATATATATATATATATATATATATATATATATATATATATATATATATATATAATCTCTACAAGGTACTGCACATGATGACCTGAATTACAGCAGTTATTATCAACTATGGTCGGCGGCCTATGCTCCAAATGGGGTAACAGGCAACGATTGATTGATTGAAGTTATCCTTCACATTTCAGTCGGTCAATCAGTTTAACGTAGTGGTTTATGTAGTCGTCGTTTGTATACAATAAAACCTGCCTGGTGAATTTAGACAATTGTGTAATCACAAACGCTGTTAGGTAATTCAGTATATGATTAGTAACCTTAAATTGTATGAAGCTTGATCATTATTCATGATGTTCATGCACCATGATAACTATTTAGTTGGTTTCCCCATCTAGGAATGTCAACAACAGTGAGTTGATCATAACTCACAGGTGATTTGCAGACGCCGAGACTGAGTAGAAAAGGTGGATAGACGGTCAGCTTAAGATATACTGTTACGGTATGAAATATAGCTGTATATGACTGACAGCTACAGATCACAGAGACTGTGTAATGCAGTGAGGTCACACATTGTCAGAAAAGACTTAGAATAAAAACCAGTTGCAAGTATTTATTACAATCTTCAAAAAATTATCAAAAATAGGACGTACATCAATTTACAAACTTCGCTATTAGACCTATAGATAGTGTTTAGCCAAAGATAAGGATTATACAGCATGATGCTAGTCAGTAGTAAACTAATTCCAATAGATAATAGGCAAGTGTAAAGTCCCAGTAAAGAAAGATGATTGAAATGAAACTAAGTTCAATTCGCTTTTCACTGAATATATTTAAATGAGAACTCAAAAACACCCTACAGATACACTGACTAACTTCTATGAAACAATCTATTCTTTCAAATAATCAAGGAGCAAGAGGTACCCGTCTCGTGGTACCGCCAATTGTTTGTACAAATTTATGTGTATCTGTCAAAGCAGTTACTTCACTGGGACAGGAAGAAGAGCTTATAACCTAATTTGTGAACATCTATCCAAAAGTCTTCGGTATTTACAGTCAATCATCTACAACTTGTGTCCAATTACTTCATTGCTACTATCTACTATGTTCAAGAATTTGCCATTACATTTCAGATGTATATATGCAGCATTGTATCAAACTTTTTCAACTTTATCTATGTGTTTGTCACACCATGTTGACATGCTTACTACAGAAAAATCAACTGAATTTAACTTTATCAGCATGTTAAACTTTATTTAAAATTCCCATTCAGTCATTTGGTTAGGATAACAGAAAGAAGAATTTGTATATTCTTCGTACGATCAGATATCGTATGAAAATCATCCACAAACATATGATACACACGGAAAAGCATGAGTTCCTAAAAAAAAACCAGTACTTAATTACAATGTTCCATTTTTTTTTAAGCAATAGCTGAACTGAGAACCAAGTGATGTAAAATGAATTGCCATCTTATTCTGAAGAACTCACTATTCTTGTTTGTTTCAAATTAACTAAGAAAATCCAAGATTTTATTTTGAAAACAGCGATATGAAGATAAAACAACCAGTCCATAAAGGAATAATTTAAACCGCATAAAAAAGTCATAAGTTTCCCACTTCATTTATCAGATACGTGTACGTGCCCGTGCCTCTGAGTGATCCTGTTATAGATGAGAGGCTACTAGATACTACGAGCCGGTCGATAAAACTGAAGGTGAAATGAGGTTGAACATCAGGCCTCAATTGAATGTCTTAACCACTGACCGACCCAACAACAACAAAACCATAGACAATAGAAACTGTAAACAATTGGAACAGAATCTAAAGACGAAACAAAAAACCTTAATGAAATATTTACATACCATAGCGATGTAAATTTAGGATATGAAAACGAGGATCAGGACATTTGAGATGAGCTGCTCTAGTATCCCAAAACACATGTTCAGGACACTTAAAGCGTAGAATTACTTTTTCATGTGTAGATGAACCTTGACTGGGAATTCCTAAACGTTCGATAGCTTGACGTTTAGCCAATGGTAATTCTGGATTGAAAGTGATTGTTGAACTTGAACTAAGACCTGGGGAAGTAAAGAAAATGATGTAAAAATACAATGGAGTAATAATAACTATTAGCATTACAAATGTCAAAAATTATGGATTGAATATTTGAATTGAAGAGTGATAAGACTGAAACTATTCCGTCCATCAGTCAGTCAGTCATACACAACGTAGAACCTGGCATATGTGCACCAGTTAGCTTAGGTTGCCACACCACGTTAGTACAAAGAGATCAAATTAAAAATGATTATTACCAGAATATATTTCAACGAGGACAAATGAAGTAAAAGTATGAGTGAAACAATAATGCAACCTAAAATTATCAACAATGTCAAGCAACCAGGTAGTCTACACCTACCAATGTGGCTCCGACTAACACTTCATAGAATGATGTCATACCTTGTTTTGGCCACTCCTACCTTTCTTCAATATTACTCCTACACAATAGGTAGTAGTTGGGAATACGTTACATATATTTCAACCAACTCTGTTGATTCCGACTTACAACCTAATTGGATTATTTGATATTCTTGTCTATCACCCTGGAACCATACTTCATAGGCATAGGTTAATACAGAGTAAACTTCTGAGAAACATGCTCATCCTCTGTTATCACACGGATTTCGTCGACACCACAAATGATCCAAGTTGGAAGAGGCCAAACACACGGGCCCCAACCAAGAAGTCTGCACCTACCAACACGATCAATGATAGTCATCAAATTGCATCTCGTATTTCGTATATTCATTAGAGCTGGTTAATCGTGAGAGTAAAGAAATTCTTTGAAAATTGACAAACAGGCATTTCGGAATTAAATCAATACAAAACACAGCAAACCTTTTAATACACCAACTGGAACAGTAATAATACAATGTTTAGCTTCATATATACATTCTTCATATGATTCTTCTGTTAAGTTATCATCACCACCTCTATTCTGGATCGCTTGAGACTGTCGCTTTACTTTGGCTTTTATTGTAATCCCATTACGTTGTGCAGTAGTAGGAGTAGTAGTAATATTACTAGTACTACTCCAATCAATCTCTGTAACTACAGCATTATAGATTACATTGACACCTTTTAGTAAAGGATTTAATAAATCACTAAATCGACTAGTTACTAAGCGATCTTCCCAAGCAACACACACCATACTAGCAATTGACGGTAAAGAAGGTTTTTCGTTATTTTCTAATGCATCTAATTTACGTTTTGCCCATGCATGATAAGCTCTTCGTTGTTCTGCTGTAGGATAGGATTGGACAAGTTGAGCTACTAATGAGGACTGATTTAAGGCATATCTAGTAGATTTTGTACCGATTATATTCGATTGCCATTTTGAGTCAGCCACTTCACATAGATCATCTAAAACACATAATGGAAGGCGCTCTATAGGATTGACATAGGCTAAATAACGGCTAACTACGGACATGAATATCCCCTCTTCGATGGGATCACGAAAACTGGCCGAAGGACGTATTCCAAATTGAGCTTCAGCGTCAAATATGTCTTGTAAAGCTTCATCAAAAAGTTTCTAAATTGGAAAATAAAGAGGATAAGAAAAACAAACTAATAACGTAATCGCAAGGAAAAGTAAACTTATGAACAATAAATGACAAGCCGGTGTTAGACTACGAAAAAGATTATGCAATTTCCCACTGCTGATATTCAGTGGTGAGTAATCAACTCTTCTGTATATGTATCCTTACATATTGTAGTACATTTAGATTGTTGCCAACAGAGAAATCTAGCGTTCCTGTTTCATCTTGTTCAGGACCCACCACATTTAGCTGGATTCTAAATAAGACACAACGACAGTGTTGGATTATAACACAACAGGCCGAAGTGTGGGGTTGATTATGAGAGAACCGAAGGTTAATCCAGTGGAGAAACCGAAGATGTCAAGGTTTAAAATGTCAGCTAATAAACCCCCAGTTATTAGCATGGTTATGAGAGTAAGGATAGTAAGGTCAACTTACTTCCACGAAAAAATATATTGCTGCAAAACTATGAGTTTGATGTTATAACAATCTTTACCATTTCAGCATTCATCTTACCATGATATGGTAACGTGAAACGATGGACATATGTACCAGGTTTTACGCTGCATAAGACTTGTAGGAAGAGAGTATTACTGTAAACGTCGGATGTCTGAGGAAGATACATTACTCCCGTTGCACCTCATTACAGTCATAGATATGCCTTTGCACTTAGGCCTTAAACTTTTCTGCTATAAGTTTACTGCTTTCTGACATGGTAGAACCTAAATATAGCGTTATTACTGTATGCAAGCGTGGATATAAATGCATTTATTCCTATCAACCTATTGTAATATCTTATCGATAAATTAAGTAATGACTTTATAAAAGCAAATGTCAGATAACCAGATAGATATTCAACCACTCGTTATATTTATTTACTGGACACTGGGTTAGGCAGATATAATGAGTGGATTAAACAAACCAGTGCTGTATCAAGATAATAAACTAGGAGATTTCTCAATGACAAAAAATGCGTATAATACAAGTAACCAAAATACCTACTTTGACTGAAGTATCAAGTCTATATTGTGCTTTACATTTTGCTTTCATATAACGATCAACAGTAAGATGAATAACTTTATCAAACAAAAATACACCATCAGCAACATGATCAGGAGTTATCGGGGAGTTAGGCGTAAAGTGATTAAGCCATTTTGATATTTCTACACATTCCCAGCCACGATATTTTTTGCATAAATCACCAGCAGTAACAGCTGTTGGAATTCGTAGCATACGTGCTAGATGAAATAATGGTTGATCCACCTGGCGATTCCCACAACCAATTAAATAATTCGCACCTAAATCAACATCAATCGGACCGGAATAATCCGGATTAATTTCATCATTTAACTGACGATCAAACGATTGATAACCAGATGTCAACGAACGGGATGATATTGAACTATCTGAATCAGATAATTCATGCACTGATGTATTGTTAACTCTTTGTCCATCAGTAATAGGGAAGTGATAAGTACTGAGGTTATCATGATTGATACTTGACTGAACATTAGAAATAGGAGCTAAATGTCGGAGAGAATAACAAAAGAGATGCGCAAGTCTCTAAATTCTATTAGATGAATGGAAAAGAGAACAGATGATTCAAATTGATCATTACATAACATCCATTATAGTCAGTCACTAACAATTTGAGATCTAGTATATATACTCATCGGTTCAAGTTAACATCATATTAGTATAGAAAGATGAATATATAAAGTAGATATGATAGTACAAGATTAGAAATAGAGGATGTGGTTCGAGAAGAATCAATTCGTAAAAACTGTATAGGATTTTAAAGCTGAGGATTTAAAAGAAGACAAACAGAGAATGCAGTTGCATTGATGAAATTTATTCTGAGTCACCTTAGTCAATAACTGTGGGGACCCCGAACAAGTAATCGACACCTGGCAACATGGTTTAATCAACATTCAATCGGTTTATGGGCTGATGTCACGTTCTGCTTTGGCCATCCCTTTCTTCTTACTCCTATACTATATGTAATATACATTTCAATCACATCAGTGGACAGACAATCACAACCTGACCAACTGATTTATCACCTTTATCAAGTACCCTACTTCGAACCTCAGAACCATTTAACAAGGGGTCCCGATGTACACTAACAATATCCCGAAAACATTTGCGATCATAGATTTGTAGCGTATCTTCTACTGTTATACCTAATGCTTTACAGACACTAATACAGTGAACCTCTGTGTAGTATATTGGTCCTTTGGCTGGCGTGCAGACATCTCACCTACATCAATAGTAACCAATAATTCACTAGTTATCAACCGACTAGGACTTCCAAGACACATGAAGTGAAACTTGACGTAGTAATAGCTTAGTATTGTGTAGAAATTTAAATCTATGTACAATTTATCTTCATAAACGTTTGCAGCTGAGATGACTAAAATTCACCAGGTTTATCCACATGAGATAGTTAAAAGCGAAAGCAAGCATAAGTAATGAGCACGTAGTAAAAAGAATTAGCTCTTAAAGCTGCGAATACTGTAACCAAGGAATAACACTGATATTGATCAAACATTTCCAGTCATACTCAACGTAGTGCAAAGATCAAACATGCGCTAGTCCAAGCTGCTATACTACATCGTCATAATGAGATGAAACTAGCAAGAAGAATGGTGAATGAGTTGAAATAATACAGAAGAAGTGAGAATGACTATACATTGACACTATGATTCTAAAATATAGTATGAATAGGTTTGCATGAAGATTACTCGGCACAGACAAGAACGTTATCTAAAAATTTCGCTTAGGTCTAATATATAATATATTTGTTCACAGCTGAGAGGAACTATAATAGTGATCTGTAACAAATTAACTTAAGTAATGAGATTGCTGTTATCTTAAAAGTGGTAAGCAGTCTCGTCTTAGCAACCCGTGAGACAATAAATCCTTAATTACTTATCAAATTTCAGATTTGACACAAGGCCTCATATTCCGAAATACTTACGTTCTGACTTGATTTTCACAAACTAAATACTTTGATTCTTAAGGCGATATTATCCAAGGGGCTTGAAAAAGTTTATTACTTAGATGTCGTTAATACAAATATATCGATGTATGCGAGGATGTCATGAGAATCCCTAACATCAGTTTGGAACGAGCAGAGTAAAAAGGATTTATTTAGTATTGGCTTATGTAGGTAAAGTATTATGCTTCGAAAGGTGAATATAAATTTCAGAAAGCTGAACTTAATAAGAAATCGTATGAGGAGCACATCAACCCATTGGCATTCAACTAACCACACCAAGTATAAGCCTAGTGAAGAGCCAGATAGCTAATTAATGATCAAGTTTAAGGTATTTCATGGTTGTTAAATACTCTTCCAATGTCAATAGAACAGAGGTAAGCGTTCAATCACCAGTGTTCAGACACTCACTAATTGAAGAAAAATGGGGTAAAACTACTAAGTATCAGTTCATGAATTTGTTGACAATAAGTTTCAGCTGCGCTATAAAGGTAATAAGTGTTTGAAGGCATTCGGTGGCATCGCTCAAGTGAAGTATGCTGAGGCACTCGTCATGTTAATGTGAGCTAACGTACATGCTTAAAGTTCTAAGTTGCTTGTGACTGACTTTATTCTACATTGATAGTTTAGTAATTAATCCGTCAATAGTCAATCTGTCACTTAAGTTTTACATCGGTAGTATCATGCAAAGCTATATCCAAAATTCATTAACTGAAAAAAAATGAAAATTCAATATTCTAATATATGCAACGAATGAAGTTTAAATCAACATGCTAACAATACATTATACAAGGGGAAACAAAAAAATGTTGAAATTAACCCCCGGGAAACGAATGAACGTTAGACGAATGAGTAGTATTAGTAAAGCCAACCCACAACAGTTCTACTCAACTCTCACAGACAGAGTGATATAACCATAGGGATACGCATTTCTTTTAGTGGTGTACTATGAGCCACACGAAGAAAAACTAATGTTAGCCAGCTAAGAAAAAAGTTAAATTACTTTCTATCTAGTAAGCTGATATTTGATAGCTGAACCACGTAGCACTTTGTTAGCACTCAATACTATTTATCAGCCAAGGTATCCTATTTTATTTTACTCAACAAACTGAGGTATCGAATGTGTGCCAAAGGTGACCACAAATCTTCTGATGAAAGCTTCTCAAATGAACGAATAACTTAGAGAACTTAGAGGGAGGGTTACGATTACTTGGCCAGGACTACAAGAAAGACAGAGTAAGTATAGCTATACCTGTCGAATTAATTAGAATCACTGCAGTTTGAAATCTCACATTTTTTTCATCTTTATCACCTAAGAAGTCTACACCTGCCCACGCAATGTAACTAATACACATCTAAGATGTGATTGAAAAATAGAGACATAAGCCTGCAAAACACTTAAATAACAAGCTGTGTTCTTTTTGAAATGTAGACTTACATAACGAGGGTAGGTTTATATACCCAACTTCGATCTAGACAGTGTGGGGCTAGTGATACAACCGATAGATTCACTGCAAAAATAAATCTTCTTTGCGCACCCGAGTTAGAAGATAGCAAATCATAATTGTATGTTTTATGAATAACTTTGACTTGCATATCAATAAAGTTTTGAACTGCATTTTACGATTTTTGGGCCGAAACAATATAGTTTCGGAATTTAGACTTTAATTTAGTCTGTTAAGATCCTATGTACAGTGTTTTCAAGCACTTTTGATTCCATCTACAAAAATGTGATAATTAATCAGTAATATCGTCTAAACCAAATCTAAATCAATTTTAAATACATGTAATTTAATAGATATTAGAAAACTTATTTTAACGGTATGAGTGTCTAATTTTCAGTTATTTTAAGTCGATATTTATGTAACAAAAAACTTACTTGATATTGAGGGTAAACGAACGCTATGTATTCGGCCACCTGGACGATTACGTGCTTCCAACACCAAAACACTGTGTGCTTCACGAGAAAGGAGGTGGGCAGCTGCCAGTCCAGATATGCCTGCACCTATAACTACTACATCGAACATTCCTGAAGACCCTTGACTGTTAATAACCGTCGAACGTTAAGCAGTCAGTAATCACACCCCAGCGACACGGGGAATTAAGTGCGCGACAAATTCAATTTTGAATTGAGCATGCATTACCCATCGTGTTGTCAGCTTATACCTAGCATTTCAAATGGAAAAAATTTCAATTTTCGGGGTATTTTGGTGCGTGTTAGCGAGTAGGATTAATCGAATTCTCAAGGTATTATTCACAATATATTAAAATTCTTGACACGAACTGTGCATATTATAAAAATCAGTATAACATGCTACAGCTGACCGAAACATGAAGAGATCATACAATGGTGGGGGCCATCAAGTAGTATAATACAGTCACTACTATTGCAGTGGTGTGTCATCCGTACGTCCAATAGTTATTTCTATTTGGTGTGTATGGCCGTAAGTGATATGTTTTAAGTAATGCCCAAACCTCGTATAAAGCCAGTTTTTATTTCACAATTTGTATGTAAACTGGAAGACTACATGACAAAGGTGGAGTTGTTTTTCTCCGCGACAATTGCGACAAATTAATTTCACCATAGGAAATCCTTACAAAACTCGGAGTCTGCAACCTTACAAGTTTTAAGGAACCTACATCACCACGCACAGAAACGTCTAAAGTTTACAGTTTTTAGTCACAAAGGAGTGACATGATATATATCAGATCACCAAGCCATTAATTGAGGTTATTGTAGTAAGATAAAGTTAAGTAATAAGTGGGACTAATAAAACTTAATGTCTAAGATCTATAATTTCTGCATGGATCTTTCTAATCGTATGTGCATAAGTAGAAACACCGAGTAGTAGTTGGTTCGATCAATGTCCAATACGCAACACTATTGCATAATCACCTAAGTCGTCTGACGCCTGATGTGTATGTCACATTACTTTAGGTTAATCCACCCTACTTTTATCAGTAGTCCTGGATTACATTCAGTGTCCCTAAGTGTTACACTTCCATGTGGTTAAAATATGTGCTGGCATGATTTGCACACACAAAATCAAACATCAGTGACAAAACGTTTTTAAGACACCAACTCATATTTCTAGATATATGGATCACATTGTTTTCTATGGGACAAGTTCGTGAAAGCTCCTGTGTTAAATAGGAGTGATCAAATGTTTTGTAATGGCGAACAACTATCCCCTCTTCCATCAATTAAATATAGATGACCATGTCAATTTTAATTGGGATAATATGCTAAACACTGTTGGCCAATAATACTTAAGCATTGCTCACGTCTTCTTTACACAGGCAGCTGATTATACTTTAGTTCATCTTATTCCGTATAGGACTGTATATGTTCCTTATTTCGACTGACTTTCCATTCTTTCTTATCATCTAGGTACTATGTTCCAAAGAACCTTTTGGAATAAACAATTTCTAAAAATAAGTAGCTAAGCAGACATTCGTCATTGATATTGGTCATGTTTCCCATGACATGACACCATTAGTAAATAATACTGCATGGAGAGTGAAGTGTATCCGGTATATGACCAGACAACGTTGTAGTATAACCAGAGCAACTTCTAATGATTGAACCCACTCGTACGAGCGAGAATAAATCAGAAGGCATTGAAGGACAGAGTTGGAGTCATATTCGATCGCAAGTTGAGCGTCAATAGGATAGCAAAGTCTAGCCTGGCTAACTGGAGAGAGGCTTGCTCCTCATGTTGTGTCGTGTCGTAATCTAGTGGTGTTGCGTGACTGAGCGTCTTCAACTAGTTGTGTCCGTTAAAACAAACCTGGTCAGAGTCAATGCACAGAGCATATACAACTATTTATTTTTGGAACGGAAATTTTGTCGCCCATGGAAAAAGTGATTGGTCAACGCGCTTTTGACGAAGGATTGTTCCGTCAATTCTTTCTATCAAAACACAACAAATTGGTTGCATTTCATAACAACATAGTAAATAAACTTGCTTCATCCGCTGATTGAATTCTGGAGATCACTAGAAATCGCCACGGTGAGGTTAAACCCGTTACAGAAAAACCTCATGCTACCGAAAACGAGGTGATAAAATTGTGCGATACTCTCTCTCGTTTACTCAGCGTACAGGAATGACACAGACTAAGAGATTCTCGAGGACCAATTTCATCATGGAAAAGACCGTCATCTCGATTTCGACGAAAAAAATTCACACTGGTGTTTGTGCGACAACACCTATGGCACGGACTCGAAGAAGTGTCGAGACCCCCGCTGTTTCCCTAAACACAAACCCTCTGTTGACTCATCGGGAAACTATCACGCACTAGCTGAAACCTTAGCTGGTGGAAACACCTGCCTGTCATTCATCACTGGTGTGAAGGTCCGCTACCTCGTCGGTACTGGCGCAGAAGTTAGCGTTCTTCCTGCAGCTCCATCTGATCGCCACCATGAAGCTGCGTTCGATTTACATGCAGCCGATGGAAAACACATAGCTACGTATGACAAACGATACGTCTACTTAAACGTGGGTTTACGAAAACCCATACACTGGATTTTCACTATCGCCGATGTGAAAATACCTATCATAGGCATGGATTTACTTAGCCACCACAACTTCCTTGTAGACCCTAGTAAAAAGAGACTAGTGGATAGTAACACAAATCTCTACATTCGTGGAACCGTTGCAACAGGTTGTAGCTCATGTCCTTTTCGTTTTAAACATTTAATCAACCCTTATTTTCATCCGATACTCGACAAGTATCCAGATCTGAATAAGGCGTCATCGAAATTATCATGTGTAACCAGCAATGTTACACATCACATCACGACTACAGGTCAACCTGTATTCTCCAAAGCACGCCGACTCGCGCCTAAAAGACTAAGGATTGCGAAAAACGAATTCCATCATATGATTGACTTGGGAGTAATTCGACCTTCCAGTAGTCCATGGTCATCTCCATTACATATGGTCCCGAAGAAAGATAGCAATGACTGGCGTCCCACCAGCGATTACCGACGTCGTAAAGCCCAAACTACGCCTGATCGTTACCCTTTACCGCACATCCACGATTTAACGGCCACCCTAAAGGGGATGACAATATTTTCAAAACTCGACTTCGTAAAGGCGTACAACCAAATACCGATGTCTGAAAATGATATCCCGAAAACCGCTATCGTAACCCCATTTGGCCTTTACGAATTCCTCCGAATGCCTTTCGGGTTGAGGAACGCAGCACAAACATTCCAACGTCTCATTGATGACGTGTTCCGCGGGCTTGACTATGTCCATGCATACGTCGACGACTGCCTGATAGCAAGCCCAGACGAGGTAACACATATGAAACATTTGGACACAGTCTTTAGTAGACTGCAACAATATGGAATAACCATAAACATACAGAAATGCCGAATCGGAACAACCTCGTTAGACTTCCTGGGGCATACTATTAATGCGAATGGTATACAACCCCAAAAACACAAGGTGGCGATTATTCTGGAGTACCCGGAACCAACCACCATCAAGCAGTTGCGAGCTTTCAATGGGTTGGTAAGTTTCTACAGACGGTTTATACCGAACTGTGCATCTATCATGAAACCACTAAAGGATCAGCTACGTGGAAATAAAAAAGTGGTCACAATCGATGCAGACTCAAAGGAAGCCTTTACTGCGACTAAAGAAGCAATAGCCAATGTGACTATGCTGGCACATCACAATATCGAAGCCCCTGTCAGCATCGCGGTTGACGCATCTGACTCAGCGATTGACGCAGTTCTGCAACAATGGACTGACCAAATTTAGCAACCTTTAGCATTCTTCTCAAGACGACTAAACGATACCGAATCAAGATACGGCACTTTTGGTCGTGAACTGTTAGCCATGTACTGTTCTGTACGACATTTTCAACATTCCGTTGAAGGCCGGGAATTTACAATATTCACCGACCATTAACCACTGACGTTTTCTATGAGGTCATCTTCAGATAAGTACTCTCCGCGAGAGTCGCGTCATCTAGACTGCATTTTCCAGTTCTCGACTGATATACGACATATATCTGGGGCTAACAATGTAGTTGCCGACGCCTTATCACGAATACATACCTTGAATCGTATCCAAGGCATCGACCTTGTTGAACTAGCTCGACTTCAAAATGAAGACAATGATCTTCATCACGAGTTATCCACAACAACGCTTAAACTCCAAACAAAGACGATTGAAAAAGGTAAGAACACTTTAATTTGTGATTATTCTACAGGTACAGCCCGTCCAATCGTTCCCAAGAGTTATCGACGAATCATCTTTGACACATTGCACAACCTCTCTCATCCTGGAGTTCGTGCTACGTCTAAACTGATTGCCCAGAGATTTTGCTGGCCAAGGATAAATAAGGACATCAAAGAATAGGCACGCTCCTATATGGCCTGCCAAAAGAACAAAGTAATTCAGCACAATAAATGTCCTCTTGGCACTTCCCCAACTCCCGACGCTTGATTCGACCACGTCCACCTTGATTTGATAGGACCCTTACCTAAATCAAATGGGTTTTCTTATCTTTTGACATGCGTGGACCGTTTTACACGCTGGCCAGAAGCGATTCCCTTAAAAGACATCACTAGTGAAACGATTGCTCGCGCTTTCGTCGAACGATGGATAGCGAATTTTAGTTGTCCATCTACAATAACGACAGACCGTGGACGTCAGTTTGAATCTGGATTGTTCCACTCTCTGACAAAACTTCTTGGAGCAACGCGCTTCCAAACAACTGCCTACCACCCACAATCTAACGGTTTGGTAGAAAGATTTCATCGACAGCTGAAAGCACCCCTTTCAGCTACAAACATCCCGCAGTGGACAGAGGCTTTGCAACTAGTCTTACTCGGAATTAGAAGCACTATAAAGGAAGATTTTGGGTGCAGTGTTACTAAATTAATTTACGGTACGACTCTTCGACTACCAGGTAAGTTTGAAGAAACCGCTTTCACCTCGACAAACCTAGATATCAATTCTTACGTGAACCGGCTTACAAATGCTATGCGTTCAGTTAAGCCAGTCCAAACTCGACAACAATCGACAGACACTTTCATACAACCCACTTTAAAATATAGTACACACGTTTTTGTACGTCGTGACGCTCTACGCCGACCCCTTGATGCGACTTACGAAGGACCATACAAGGTCTTGAAATGTGAAACAAAGTACTATACGATCGATAAGAATGGACACGAGGAGAACGTCAGCATTGACCGTCTCAAAGCAGCTTACCTAGAAGGTAAACCCTTCGATGTCCAACTCGCCACAACACCGCCGAAACTCGACATGAGCGAAGTCGCCATGCCTCAAGCAACAACCAACAAGCAAGTGGAAATTCAGAAGAGCTTCATAACGCCGAGAGCTACACGTTCTGGTAGAAATGTACGATTTCCAGAACACTCAAATGAATATTACGTCTATTAATATTCTTTTCTAATTTTCCACTGTGTTGTAAAGTTTATTCGTTTTTTTTTGAAAATTGTATTGAATAAAATTACTTTTTTACTTTATGGTATGGGTTGTACACATTTTTCTATGTTTAAAAAACATTAAAAATCCCTTTTTGTGTTGACATTAGTGTTGTCGATATTTTATGCGTCTTTGTAGCCGCATTCGGCTGCGAAATAGCTTTTATGTATATATAGGAAATGTACATATTTAAAAATTTTCCCTTTTTTGATTTCAAGGCTGTTTGGAAACGAACTAAAGAACGCAGAAGAGAACGATCATATTTCGTACAAAAAATTTTTAAGTAACGACACCCTAGCATAGGCACTGACGCCCAGAAGCTGTACAACATCGCAAGCTATCAAAGGAACGTTTACCAATGTCTAACGCATTGGGTTTTATCCTTTGGCTGGTACGTCATAGAATCCTCACGAACCCATTAAGGGATGAGTGAGCTGTAGCATCACAAGACAAGCATTGACATGGAATCCTGTTGGGAAACGGAAAAGAGGAAGGCCAAAGAACACGCTGCGTCGAGAATTGGAAGCAGACATTAAAAGGATGAGCAGCAACTGGAAACAACTGGAAAGGATTGCTCAGGACAGAGTTAAATGGAGAACACTGGTGAGCGGCCTATGCTCCTCAGCGAGGAGTAACGGGCAGTAAGTAAGTAAGTAAGTAAGAGCTGTAGCGGTAAATAATTTCCAAAATAAATAGTCACATGGGTCCTCGACATTGTTGCTGACCACGTTTGTTTTGGCTGACACTACTAAGTTGAAGGCGCTCGGTCACGCATTATGACCAATTCACGTCACACCGCACCGTGGAAAGCATCTCTCTCTAGTTTGCCAGCCTAGACGATGATTTCCCATTGCCGCTTTATTCACGATCAAATATAACTTCTTCTCCATCCTTCGTGCCTTCTGATTTACTCTCATTTGTAAGAGTGGGTTCAGTCGTTAGAAGTTGCCCTGGTAATACCGCAAGCGTAACTTGGTCATATATAGGCTGCGCCTCACCTTCCTCCCGTGTAATTGATGCCAGTGATTCCGGCCCACGAATCAACGTCCCAAGTATACTAAGACTAAGCTCTAAACTTTACATTGGTGCATTCAATGTACGAACACTATGCCAAATAAGGCAACAAGCCTCCCTAGCTAAGACATCAGGGCCCCGCGATATTGATATATGTTGTGTCTTCGGAACACTCATACAAGATCCTAGCGTGGTCATTCATTTGAACTCACCTAGTCAGAATAAAGGAACTTTGTGATACACTCTTCGTTTATCTGGCAGCTTAACAGCAACTTCTCGTGGGCTAGCCAGTGTAGGTATTGTGTTAACTATGAGAGCAGAAAAGACACTTCTCCAATGAATTCCTGTCGACAGTCGCCTATGTGCAATAAGAACTCGGAAAGATAGAGACATACGCCGCTGTCTTTTCATTATTTCTGCCTTTACACCCACTGACTGCAGCCCGGATGAATTTTACGGAAAACTTTATGAACTCATTTATAGGGCCAAATACTCAGATTTGGTACTCATGGTCGGTGATTTTGTGACGTTAAGCAAGAACTTAATACATTGTCACCCCTTAAGTTGCTACTGACCAGAGACACAAATCCACCTGTACTTGAAGATGTTTCGAAAGTATCAACCGTCATAGACTTCATTGCTACAGAGGTAACTAAACGCATGATTTCCCATCAGAACGTAGCTGCCTACAATATACCGGATAAGGCGCCACTGAGAACTGTTAGGCATTCTATACTGAAAGCAGCTAGTCTCTCAGATTATTCTTACCAATGCCTCCGCCTTAACAAAAAACACCGGAGGCACTCATGCCCCATTCTCTTCCGCTTTGATTCTCAATCGGCAGCAGATAAGTTAATACGGGCTGAACAGCTAATAACCGCAACTATTTATTTATTTATTTATTACAGAAATCACGCCAGTTTACAGGCATGGTCATTATGATACAGAAAGTTTAACTCTTTTACAATGGAACACAAAGTTTTTGCGAAATGAATGCTTGACTAATAATACCATTTACAAGACAAGCTGGAAGATACATTACATTCTTGAGTTTTCAGGAATGTGCCTCACAACCCTTTTCACTCTTGTCCGTTACCTATACCACCCTACCTGAACCAACAACTCATGTCAGTCGTGAATACTCGCAACCCCTATCACCACTAAGGAAAAACGTAGCCACCATCTTATATCCGGTTAAGAAAAGCGTATTAAGCGATTACCACAGAGATAACAGAGACGTTCAGAAAACTGATCTCATGGAACAAACACCGAGTATGAATCCACTAACATCTCAGCTAAGTAAAGGCCAGAGACCCCTGACATCCAGTCTAAGTTATATCCATAATTATAATCTCAGCCCCTTTAACAATGGCACCTTAACTCACATGAACACAGACCTTTTTACGATTGTGCTCATCAATGCCCGTTCGGTACTTAACAAAATGTCAGACCATAGAACAACAGTTCTTATCACCAGGCCATCAGCCATATTAATAACTGAAACATGGTGTTCGTCTTCAGTACTGGAAGCTGATATAAACATAGATGGATATTCCTTGCATCGCACTAGCCGAGATGATCAAAGGGGGAGGGAGGATGTATGATATACATTCATTGTCACGCCCTTGTGACAAAATTTGAAGAACTAATACTAAGCACGATCCCTGACTCACTTTGCCTCATGGTATGTGGCACTAATTATAAGATGCTTGTAGACTGTGTGTACAGAGCACCCTGCTCACGTCCAGAAACGGACGCAGCACTGTGCAGACTGTTTGCACGGGCCTCAACCTTAGATGCTGATTATAAAGTGATTGCGGGAGACAAGCAGTGGCCCACAACGACACAACGACATAATTACCGCCATAGATTTGTATGGATGGAAGCAGCATGTCACACAACCTACACGCGGTAATTGCATCCTAGATCTGATATGTTGCCACAGTATCATGCCCGTCACGATGCAACTCGGTGAAGAATGGTCTACTAGCGACCACAAAGTGGTTTTTTGTTCTTTGCCAATTCCCTCACTGAAAACAGTACATTAACAGTACCGATGTGACACAGACACTCGGTACTTTAGGAATACAGACTGGGAGCTTTTGGAGAGACTCATAAAATACTCTGACTGGAACGGCTTCTTTACTACTGACTCGCTTCAAGACTCCTTAACAATTTTTTACACAACAATTCTATCTTGCTTAGATACCATAGCCCCCAAAACAACATGCATGCCCACTAGGAATAAGTCGTCATTTCTCCCACGTAAATACCGAGCGAAACTCAGAAAGCTCTCAGATTTTTATTTCTCTTCTCATGATTTTTCATGTCTATACTCAATATGGGAAACCCTAGAATCTGTTAGGATGTCACTTGAACGAGGTAAAAGGAACGAGGAGCTTATTGCGCTTAAAAGCGGTACTAAAACGAATAATCTGACAGCCCTCCTTAATAGACGTACATGCACCCCAACAAACATCTCATTTTTGATCCAAGACGGCAAGGTATACAACGACCCCAGAGCTATATGCGAAATTTTTAATAACTTGTTTAACAACTTTGAGGCCAAACTACCCACAAATTATAAGTGCATGAAACTTGTAAACAGTACATTGTCCAAAATACCTTTCAGCTCTAAATGCATAGCTGAAGCTATCGGAAACCTTAGGTCTACAAACGGTTCTGAAATCGATGGCCTCCCATCAGTCTTCCTCAAAGGATATGATGAGGATATGCCACTTCTACTCCTTAAATTGCTTACTTTGTCGCTAGACACAGGTGATTACCCAAACATTTGGAAAACTAGCTACATTATCCTCAAATATAAGGCCGGTGATAGAGCTTGTGCAAGTAATTATGGGCCTATAAATATTACACCTATTCCTTCACGAATCATGGAGAGGATAATGAAAAATGGTATTTCAGAATACTTACCAGCACAAAGCCAAATATCTAAACCACAACATGGTTTTATAAGGAGTCGAATGTGTTTAACCTGTCACTTTGACTTCTTTAATCACATTACATCTTGCCGCGACTTACGCAAAATAGTCTTAGTCCTATACTCCGATATATCTAAGGCATTTGATAAAGTATCACACAGCATACTTTATGAGAAACTATCCTCCATAGGGATTCGAATCCCTTTGCTGAGCTGGCTTAAATCATTCTTAGCTAGCCGGTTTCAGATAACAAAAGTAAACTCAGCACAATCATCTCCTAAGAGAGTAACCAGTAGGGTTATACAGGGAAGCGTACTAGGGCCCCTCTTGTTTACAATATATATCAACAGTATCAATAGCTGTTTTAAAACGGGGAGAACCTTCTTATACACAGATGACTTGAAAGTTGTCTACTCGTGCGACATAAATGAGCTACACAACACTGTTAAGATCGTACAGCAAGGGCTAGACGAAGTCACTGCCTAGCGTAAAGAACACCAGCTTCATTTTAACACTAAGAAATGTGGCTAGATCAGCATTGGGTGTCGCAACCTCAATCTACACTTTGTAGTAAATGGGGAACAAATTTCCGAATGTAAGACGATTCTGGACCTAGGCTTAAGATACACTACGGATCTTACATTCAAGGAACAAACAATATTGATCACCTCAAAGGCACGCAGACTTATGGGTTGTGTTATCCACAATTTCTACCAACGTTAGTCTAGATTGATATTATACAAGGTCTGTGTATGCCCGCTACTTGAATACTGCCCACTCATACTCAGCAGCCTCCGAATAAGTGATAAGCTAAACATAGAAAGGATACAGAGATACTTCACAAAAAAGATACTGGGGATGGATTGTGGACTAAATTATACTACACGGTGCGATACATTGGGCTTAGGACCACTTTGGAAAAGACGAGCTAAGCTCAATTTGACATTCTATTTCAAAGTTTTACACCGTCTAGCATACTCCCCTGACCCTGTATTAAGGTTTATCGATGCACCTAACTATAGCCTTAGAAATCATACAGGTATAGTGTGGGTGGGACACTGTAAGACTAAAATACCATCAAATTTTTTTGTGCATAAATTCACTACTATTTGGAGCAGTTTACCGGCAGAAATCCGTACACTAGATAGCATAAATCACTTTATACAAGCCATAAACCAACTATTTAGTGACTCCAAGGCACTGAATAAACTACCGATTTGTCCAAATTCTAGTATAACGTGCGAAATACTCGGTCCGCTCAATGTGTGACACGAGAATGCAGACTAGATAAAACGACTAGGTAACGACTGATCTCCCCATATCTAGAACCGAAAGACTTGTAATAAACCTTCAACGACTTACCACTAAACCTGCAATCAATAAGCAATGGCTTATTAAGGTACTAAGACTGCAAACACTACGATCATGTACGTTGTAGTTAAAAAAACCGAAAAAGAAAATTTTAGTTCGAAACTGTTTATTTCGATACCACCAGTTAATTCGTTTTTTTCTTCCTATCTCATAATCTATGTCACTGTCTTCCCGAGTTTATGGTCTGGACTTGCAAGGAATTAATCTCGTTTAAGAAACTTACTCCAAACGCTGGCTTGGAACGTAATCAATGAACCGACAACTTACCGCTCAAGACCAGCCCACACAAATTGGCTGCCTTAACCAAATCTCAAAATGCCAGCCTTGTCCTATCTGTAGATAGTCTCCATGATTCGTCCTGCCCTATTGCAGCTATTTTTAAGATTACAGCACCAGGGACAAAAAGCGCGCGGTTGTTTACCTCTAGTACTGCAGTACTGTAAACTGTGAAGCTTGCTACCGTTGGCTTCCTAATTAATTAATATATTCGTATATCGTCAATTCCATAACAGTAACTCTACTAAAACCCTGTTACAATTAAGCCATGTCATTCTGATCATGCCTGTAAACTCGTATGCTCTCATGTACAAATTGTTACTTAAGAATAAATTATTATTAATATTATTTATTCTCAGTAATGTTTCCATTGGGGACAAACTCAGACTGCAGTCTGTACAACGTCGCTTTACTCTTCGTATTCTTGAGGCTGATAGTACTGTAGACTATAAGACTAGATACACTAAGTTAGGACTAGATACCTTTTGGAGGCGACGGCTAAAATTAAACCTAATCTTCTTTTACAAAATATTGAGCAGATTAGCGTTCTCATCGTCTAATACAATTCAGTTCGAGAAATCCTCTTGCTATAACCTACGCATTTCAGACTGGAAAGTAAAAAAATCGAATTCTAAATATGCTCTTCATATGAATTATTTTACAAATAAATCCTCGAGAATCTGGGACGATTTGCATTAAGCCATTCGGGAAACAGATTCATTTCCTTTACTTGTACGACATGTTAGTAATTTCATCTCTTCTAATATCTCCTTGAAAATGTTCACATCAACTATTGTTTCTTGCTCAATTAGCGAAATAATAGGAACTCTGAACATGTGAGCACCATTCACCTGTCTTAGTCATATGCTAGTGTTCTTCCCTTTTAATCAACCTATAACCATAAGTGGTAAGTTGGAAGTATAAATACTAATCCTGCCCATTAGCTTTGTTAACCACGGAATACCAGTGCTGTTGCTTTGTGTTCTCTCTGCTTTTGTCCTTCCTCTAGTTGTAGAAGATTATGCGCAAGACAAGTATGGAACTTACTGGCACAATACTATTGCGTTCTCCTCAACACCCAAGTACCATGCTTATTGCTCCATTCTGCTAACCATCAGCCGTCTTTTTTGGAATTGTAACGTGTTGGTCAAGGAGTGCGCGGTTCTTAGTCATATATGTACCACGCTACAATACACATATTTAATGTCCTAGTACTGTAAACTTTGTTGTAGTTGGTTTAGTTCTCAATTCATACCTTTATATGTTATAATAGTCCTTACAGTAACACTTCGTCGAAATATTTGTATGTATGTAAACTCATATCATTATGAACATACCTGCAAACTGGAATGCTCTCATGCACACAATGATAATTGAGAAAATATAATCGTTTGTAATCCGAATACTAAGTCTGAATAATATGTTGATGGTGTAGTAATAAATAGAAAACTGACTAAATGTGAGCGGAGAGTAAAATGTGTCAACTAGCTAGGTTCTGGTTACTTATGCGTCTTAGTAGTAAGACACTAGGTTCCGCGGACATCCAACGTAGCGCGTTAGAGTCTTCATGGTTGATATTTGGGTAAACGTTCATAAAAAGAAAACGAGGGAAAAGTAATTTTTTGCGTGTAATTTATAGGTATAAGGATGGTCCAAAGCATGATCCGATTGATTATAAGTCGTCTTGTTTCTGGCAGATGAATTGTAGATGAAAGTTCAGTATCCTGATATCTTTTATTCAGACAGGTAGTCGCGTTGTGTCTTAGATGTCCAATCTATTTCAGATACTAACAGAACCTATTATTTCTAGTCTGTCTAAATGAGTGGTTTCATCAACCATGGGACTAATATCTTTGAGAGCTATACTAACTAGCTTGCAAAATACTGGAAGATTGTCTGCCATGCGTACTTCTGCTAGCAGATTGTTTCATATTTGACCATACCTAATCAACTAAAAGTTTGCTCGAGCTTTTGTTTTGTATTGTTCAATTTCAAATTGAAAGAGTTTGTTTCTCAGATAATAGTCTCGAATTTGGGTACGGTATGCAAAATTAGTTGAGGTGTGGGTCATATTGTGCAGAAGTTTGTAGAAGAAGATTAGGTTTGTTCTTAGTTTTTTCCATAGAGGTTCAGTTTCGAGCATGTGGCATCTAGTTTTGTAGTCTGTTTTAGAATTGTCTTAAATCATCTGCCGTGTTAAGTAGCGTTACACACTCTACTTTCATTCTGTCACTTGTTCGTAGATTGCTAAATAGGAAAGAACAGTACTCAAGTATAGGTCTTATACATATTTTGTAGAGAGTGAGTATTGACTCATTCCTATGTAAGTTTCTTAGAATAAAACCTAGGAGTCTTCGTGATTTGGATAGTTTAGCAGAAATGTGTTCTGAGGAATTAATGTTGTGAGGATATTGTATTCTTAGGTCGGTTACAGTATTAAGTTTAGAGAGTTTGTGGTTGCTAAGTACAAGTTGCACTTCAAGTTTTGGGTCCCCCACATATAATAATAGTTTATTTACTAATACGAGAAGCAAGACATTTTTACAGGCTCGATCAACAAAAATATATCAGATCCTAGCAGGGTTGAATGGTTACACAAATAAACTATACTAAGATAAATAAACATTCAGCGTCAAAGTGTATAGTAATGTAATGAGACATTCGAGTGTGTGGACAATGACCAGAAATGAAAATATTTATATACATTTGGGTATAGCGATTAGACATTGCAGAACCTGCAACTCTAAACTGTAAGTAACAGTGAAACAGTACACGCAGAATACAGTATTTCTGAAAGGGGATATAACAGTTGGTAAAGTTAGATTGTTCAAAAGCAAGTAAACATTAGTCAACGGACGACAATTTCACAAAATCGACCTTGTCCAGCGGTTTGGGAGAGTGAGATAAGTTTCCTTACGGCTCCTTGTCAAGTTGTAGGTTTTTATGTAGTCTATTTGCCAGCTATGTATCTTGAGATACTAAAAAATAAATAGCAGGCACAGTCCTGGATTTCAGCGGTAAAAATTGATGTGCTGCAAAGACGTAGTTTTTAACAAAATCTTGTTAGGACATAGGTGCTGAAACGTGAGTTGGTAGTAGCGCAATACTTTATGTGATATGATGGCTTGACTATCATTTTCAGGTACACTGAAAATGTAATTGTTAAAAAGATGTAACTAAACAGTATTGATGGAATTACTAAATATGGTATGCAAGTGTCAGAAGTAGTTGGTCTTAGTGCTGCTGGGGATTAAGACATCTTCAATATGCAGGCTACGCAACAGTTAGATTTTTGGGAACTTTGGGGGGGGGAGTTGTTATACAGGAAAGATCACGTAAAACTTTGTAAATGCCAGACTAACGTCGATTAATATTTCAACTCTTCTGGATTCAATTAGGATGGTGTAGCTGGCCTGCTCAAGTTGACTTGCGCCAAAGTCGCAATATCCAATGACTCTGTAGCTTGGCCTACCCAAATAATGGTGGTCAGGACTCCTCGTTCATTCAATAGTTTCTGTATAAGAGTCAGTCGCACCAAGCATTAGTATGTCTGAGGGTAAAGGCAATTTACACAAAATGGTTTACAACCACGCCAACCAGCCATCATAGCCACTTCCAATTTTTACAGTTTGCGTGAATGATACTGGCCTTAACGAGTTGGAATAATTCAGTCAAAGACCAATAACGAATTTGTACAGTGCAACTTTGTTATGGTTTGGTGTATCCATAATAACCCTACAGATGTATATAAATATCGTCTTGAAGTGCACCCGATATATGGCCAAGTCACGTTTGCGGTATTACCAGGGCAACTGCTAACGATTGAACCCACTCTTACGAATAAGAATAAATCAGAAGGCGATAAAGGATGGAAAGGAAGTTATATTTGATCGTGAATATTGCGGCAATGGAATAGCAACGTCTAGGCTGGCAAACTAGAGAGAGATGCTTTCCACGATGCGTCGTGACGTGATCTGGTCATGATGTGTGACCGAGCTCCTTCAACTTAGTAGTGTCCGCTAAAACAAACATGGTCAGCATCAATGTCGAAACCTATGTAACTATTTATTTTGAAAATTATTTACCGCTACAGCTCACTCCCTCCCTAATGGGTTCGTGAGGACCATATGACGTACCAGCCAAAGAATAAAACCCAATCCGTTAAACATTGGTAAACGTTCCTTTGATAGCTTGGATGCTTTGCAGCTTCTGGCCGTCAGCGCCTATGCTAAAGTGTCGTTACATAAAAAAAATTGTAAAAAATGTAATCGTGCTCTTACGTTTTCTTCTGGTCGTTTCCAGGCGCCCTGGAAATCAAAAAAAAGAAAATTTTTAAATATGTGTTTTTCATTCATATATATATACATATTTAAAAACAGTTTGGCGGCTAAATACAGCTACAAAAACGCATAAAATGTTGGCAACGCTAACATGAATAAAAAAAGTTTTTTAATATTTTTTTAAACATACGAAAATGTGTAAAATGCATACTGTAAAGTTTAAAAAACGGTATTTTGATTCAATTTTTTTATTTTATATATATAAACTTCACAATACACACAGTGGAAAATTAGAAAAGAATATTAATAGACGTAATATTCATTTGAGTGTTCTGGAAATCGTACATTTCTACCAGAACGTGTAGCTCTCGGCGTTATGAAGCTCTTCTGAATTTCCACTTGCTTGTTGGTTGTTGCTTGAGGCATGGCGACTTCGCTCATGTCGAGTTTCGGCGGTGTTGTGGCGAGTTGGACATCGAAGGGTTTACCTTCTAGGTAAGCTGCTTTGAGACGGTCAATGCTGACGTTCTCCTCGTGTCCATTCTTATCGATCGTATAGTACTTTGTTTCACATTTCAAGACCTTGTATGGTCCTTCGTAAGTCGCATCAAGGGGTCGGCGTAGAGCGTCACGACGTACAAAAACGTGTGTACTATATTTTAAAGTGGGTTGTATGAAAGTGTCTGTCGATTGTTGTCGAGTTTGGACTGGCTTAACTGAACGCATAGCATTTGTAAGCCGGTTCACGTAAGAATTGATATCTAGGTTTGTCGAGGTGAAAGCGGTTTCTTCAAACTTACCTGGTAGTCGAAGAGTCGTACCGTAAATTAATTTAGTAACACTGCACCCAAAATCTTCCTTTATAGTGCTTCTAATTCCGAGTAAGACTAGTTGCAAAGCCTCTGTCCACTGCGGGATGTTTGTAGCTGAAAGGGGTGCTTTCAGCTGTCGATGAAATCTTTCTACCAAACCGTTAGATTGTGGGTGGTAGGCAGTTGTTTGGAAGCGCGTTGCTCCAAGAAGTTTTGTCAGAGAGTGGAACAATCCAGATTCAAACTGACGTCCACGGTCTGTCGTTATTGTAGATGGACAACTAAAATTCGCTATCCATCGTTCGACGAAAGCGCGAGCAATCGTTTCACTAGTGATGTCTTTTAAGGGAATCGCTTCTGGCCAGCGTGTAAAACGGTCCACGCATGTCAAAAGATAAGAAAACCCATTTGATTTAGGTAAGGGTCCTATCAAATCAAGGTGGACGTGGTCGAATCAAGCGTCGGGAGTTGGGGAAGTGCCAAGAGGACATTTATTGTGCTGAATTACTTTGTTCTTTTGGCAGGCCATATAGGAGCGTGCCTATTCTTTGATGTCCTTATTTATCCTTGGCCAGCAAAATCTCTGGGCAATCAGTTTAGACGTAGCACGAACTCCAGGATGAGAGAGGTTGTGCAATGTGTCAAAGATGATTCGTCGATAACTCTTGGGAACGATTGGACGGGCTGTACCTGTAGAATAATCACAAATTAAAGTGTTCTTACCTTTTTCAATCGTCTTTGTTTGGAGTTTAAGCGTTGTTGTGGATAACTCGTGATGAAGATCATTGTCTTCATTTTGAAGTCGAGCTAGTTCAGCAAGGTCGGTGCCTCGGATACGATTTAAGGAATGTATTCGTGATAAGGCGTCGGCAACTACATTGTTAGCCCCAGATATATGTCGTATATCAGTCGAGAACTGGAAAATGTAGTCTAGATGACGCGACTCTCGCGGAGAGTACTTATCTGAAGATGACTTCATAGAAAACGTTAGTTGTTTATGGTCGGTGAATATTGTAAATTCCCGGCCTTCAACGGAATGTTGAAAATGTCGTACAGAACAGTACATGGCTAACAGTTCACGACCAAAAGTGCCGTATCTTGATTCGGTATCGTTTAGTCGTCTTGAGAAGAATGCTAAAGGTTGCTAAATTTGGTCAGTCCATTGTTGCAGAACTGCGTCAATCGCTGAGTCAGATGCGTCAACCGCGATGCTGACAGGGGCTTCGATATTGTGATGTGCCAGCATAGTCACATTGGCTATTGCTTCTTTAGTCGCAGTAAAGGCTTCCTTTGAGTCTGCATCGATTGTGACCACTTTTTTATTTCCACGTAGCTGATCCTTTAGTGGTTTCATGATAGATGCACAGTTCGGTATAAACCGTCTGTAGAAACTTACCAACCCATTGAAAGCTCGCAACTGCTTGATGGTGGTTGGTTCCGGGTACTCCAGAATAATCGCCACCTTGTGTTTTTGGGGTTGTATACCATTCGCATTAATAGTATGCCCCAGGAAGTCTAACGAGGTTGTTCCGATTCGGCATTTCTGTATGTTTATGGTTATTCCATATTGTTGCAGTCTACTAAAGACTGTGTCCAAATGTTTCATATGTGTTACCTCGTCTGGGCTTGCTATCAGGCAGTCGTCGACGTATGCATGGACATAGTCAAGCCCGCGGAACACGTCATCAATGAGACGTTGGAATGTTTGTGCTGCGTTCCTCAACCCGAAAGGCATTCGGAGGAATTCGTAAAGGCCAAATGGGGTTACGATAGCGGTTTTCGGGATATCATTTTCAGACATCGGTATTTGGTTGTACGCCTTTACGAAGTCGAGTTTTGAAAATATTGTCATCCCCTTTAGGGTGGCCGTTAAATCGTGGATGTGCGGTAAAGGGTAACGATCAGGCGTAGTTTGGGCTTTACGACGTCGGTAATCGCTGGTGGGACGCCAGTCATTGCTATCTTTCTTCGGGACCATATGTAATGGAGATGACCATGGACTACTGGAAGGTCGAATTACTCCCAAGTCAATCATATGATGGAATTCGTTTTCGTAATCCTTAGTCTTTTAGGCGCGAGTCGGCGTGCTTTGGAGAATACAGGTTGACCTGTAGTCGTGATGTGATGTGTAACATTGCTGGTTACACATGATAATTTCGATGACGCCTTATTCAGATCTGGATACTTGTCGAGTATCGGATGAAAATAAGGGTTGATTAAATGTTTAAAACGAAAAGGACATGAGCTACAACCTGTTGCAACGGTTCCACGAATGTAGAGATTTGTGTTACTATCCACTAGTCTCTTTTTACTAGGGTCTACAAGGAAGTTGTGGTGGCTAAGTAAATCCATGCCTATGATAGGTATTTTCACATCGCGATAGTGAAAATCCAGTGTATGGGTTTTCGTAAACCCACGTTTAAGTAGACGTATCGTTTGTCATACGTAGCTATGTGTTTTCCATCGGCTGCATGTAAATCGAACGCAGCTTCATGGTGGCGATCAGATGGAGCTGCAGGAAGAACGCTAACTTCTGCGCCAGTACCGACGAGGTAGCGGACCTTCACATCAGTGATAAATAACAGGCTGCTGCTTCCATAGGCTACGGTTGCCGCTAACACGTGCCGGCGGAATAATTTCCCGATGCGTCGACAGTTGGTTTATGTCTAGGAAAACAACAGGGGTCTCTACACTTCTTGGAATTTTTTCCATATTGTTGCAGTCTACTAAAGACTGTGTCCAAATGTTTCATATGTGTTACCTCGTCTGGGCTTGCTATCAGGCAGTCGTCGACGTATGCATGGACATAGTCAAGCCCGCGGAACACGTCATCAATGAGACGTTGGAATGTTTGTGCTGCGTTCCTCAACCCGAAAGGCATTCGGAGGAATTCGTAAAGGCCAAATGGGGTTACGATAGCGGTTTTCGGGATATCATTTTCAGACATCGGTATTTGGTTGTACGCCTTTACGAAGTCGAGTTTTGAAAATATTGTCATCCCCTTTAGGGTGGCCGTTAAATCGTGGATGTGCGGTAAAGGGTAACGATCAGGCGTAGTTTGGGCTTTACGACGTCGGTAATCGCTGGTGGGACGCCAGTCATTGCTATCTTTCTTCGGGACCATATGTAATGGAGATGACCATGGACTACTGGAAGGTCGAATTACTCCCAAGTCAATCATATGATGGAATTCGTTTTTCGTAATCCTTAGTCTTTTAGGCGCGAGTCGGCGTGCTTTGGAGAATACAGGTTGACCTGTAGTCGTGATGTGATGTGTAACATTGCTGGTTACACATGATAATTTCGATGACGCCTTATTCAGATCTGGATACTTGTCGAGTATCGGATGAAAATAAGGGTTGATTAAATGTTTAAAACGAAAAGGACATGAGCTACAACCTGTTGCAACGGTTCCACGAATGTAGAGATTTGTGTTACTATCCACTAGTCTCTTTTTACTAGGGTCTACAAGGAAGTTGTGGTGGCTAAGTAAATCCATGCCTATGATAGGTATTTTCACATCGGCGATAGTGAAAATCCAGTGTATGGGTTTTCGTAAACCCACGTTTAAGTAGACGTATCGTTTGTCATACGTAGCTATGTGTTTTCCATCGGCTGCATGTAAATCGAACGCAGCTTCATGGTGGCGATCAGATGGAGCTGCAGGAAGAACGCTAACTTCTGCGCCAGTACCGACGAGGTAGCGGACCTTCACATCAGTGATAAATAACAGGCTGCTGCTTCCATAGGCTACGGTTGCCGCTAACACGTGCCGGCGGAATAATTTCCCGATGCGTCGACAGTTGGTTTATGTCTAGGAAAACAACAGGGGTCTCTACACTTCTTGGAATTTTTTCCATAGGTGTTGTGGCACCAACACCAATGTCAATTTTCGTTTCGTCGAGGTCGAGGCGACGACCTTCTCTGTGACGTACTTTGTCGACGAGAATCGTTCGGTCGATGTCTTTCCTTAAGGTCAAGAAAACGAGAAAGATTATTACACAATTTTGTCACGTCGTCTTCGGTGGCATGAGGTTTTTCAGTAATGGAATAAACCTGATTACCGCGAGTTCTGGTGATCTCCAGAATTCGATCAGCAGATGAAGCTAGTTCATCTACTGGGTTGTTATTAAACGTTACCAGAACTGCTTGCACTTGTTGTGGCAATTTTGATAAGAAGAGTTGGCGGAAAAGACCCTCGTCGAAGGTGCGTTGACCAATTACCTCTCGCATGTGCGACAACATTTCCGTCACTGAACCACAACCTAGCTCGATGGTGTGGAACAACTCATCAAGACGTTGTCTGTCGGATAAATCTCCGCGTCCGAGAATTGATCTTTTGAGCTGGTCATAAGGTTCTAGGCAGTCAGAGCTGAAAAAGAAGGGGGTGACGTACCTGTTCAATTCACGCGGAAGTGACCTTACGACGACAAGGAATTGAACACGTGGCTCTGTCACAGCGTGATCTCGAAACTCGGCTTCTGCGTAGCAGAACCAAGCTTCTATGTTTTCTGTCCATAAAGGAATGAGCTGAAAGTTCGGGGGTGTGGAAGTTTTAATCTTAATGAACTTAGGAGTCTGATCAGTCATGCTATATATGCAATATATGAAAATATAAAAATAAATGCGATCAAAACGTGTAAAAAATGATAATCACACCTAAAATACTGTTAAAAACTATAAACAGGAACGAACTCACAGTTATGAACGTGTCCAGAACACGTCGTGCTCACTAATGAAGTGCACTCGATATATGGCCAAGTCACGTTTGCGGTATTACCAGGGCAACTGCTAACGATTGAACCCACTCTTACGAATAAGAATAAATCAGAAGGCAATGAAGAATGAAAGAGAAGTTATATTTGATCGTGAATAGAGCGTCAATTGGATAGCAACGTCTAGGCTAGCAAACTAGAGAGAGGGATGCTTCCCATGGCGCGGCGCAATGTGATCTGGTGATGATGCGAGACCGAGTGCCTTGCTAAAACAAACATGGTCAGCATCAATGTCGAAACCTATGTAACTATTTATTATGGGGATTATTTACCGCTATAGTCTTATTAGCGTCTTCTGGTAAGACAGAATTTACGCTTTGGTATCCACCACATCGACGCCAATGTTGGTTTCGCTTGGAGACTATATGCAACGAGCAGGATCCTGACGTGTAGTATCGTACACTGAGTATGCTCAAGGCTTGGATAAGGCTGATAGAAAATAGCTTGGTGTTTGAGCGTATTAGTTCTCTAGGCATCGGATCGGCCACCAAATTTCAGAATAGAAGGAAATGTGTGTCTAAAATTGGCTGTTAGGACTTGTTCTTCAAATGTCATGGTAGTGGTTATATTAGACGTACAGAGCCTAGTGTTACAGGTGTACTGTTGACCTCTGGCATCAAAACCTGACGAAAGTACACTAGCTTTCACCAGTATCAACGAGAAAAGTTGGACTTCACAACCTGGCCAAGATGAAAAGCAAGTGGCTTGATGTGAAAATAATAGTAGTGACCGTAACTACTGTCTGACTGTTGCTTTCTCCAGTGAGCACCAGTGTTTTGGATGAAGTCTCAAAATCGTATACATTATATAGTTTCTTCCCTACACCGTTAGCAACACCAACAAACTTATAAAGTATTCTGTAATGCATTACTTCCATGTGCTATGATAGGCCGATGCCAGGAAGGCAATGAGCGTGATACAGAACACTGACTTCTTGGGATACAAGATAAACTATCAAATCTCCTAAATCAATCTGCAATGATCTGGCAGGTGTGTCCACGTAAAAATTGAGTTGGCAATGAAAACCTGCTGAAAAATAGTGCCGTAAAATGGTGACATCAAGACTATATATACATATATATATATAAATTATGGAGTGCGTCTATATATATATATATATATATATATATATATATATACATATAAATTATGGAGTGCGTGTATACACATAAACAAAATAGAAAGTCAATTTTGATATCACGAATTGATGTGAATCACACACCCACTGATCACCTGGAAGCACTGAACATCTGCTTCGTCCTAGTATCGGACTCCTCAGCAGTGTGCATCCACGACCCCATCTGGGATCGAACCCAAGACCCTCTGGCTCCGCGGCGAACGCTTTACCATTGGGCCACTGAGTCGGTTTCGAACGGTTAATATTTCCAATTCAGTGAATTCATGATACATTTGTGCGACCTCATTCATGCCATCAGTGGGTTACTGTCCCACACTCGACACGGTTGAACTTCACCGGTCACATTTTCACACTAGAACTCCAGGAATAACCTCATGGAGCTAGTCACTAGTGACAATTGACAATTACCTATCTCCACAAACCCCATAATTGTAACTAATATATATAGGGAGGACTACTCGTGATTTACTAATAAGCGTAGTTGAACATATAACTTGAAAAACTACGAAAAGCATTCTTCAGAAGATACAAGGATTTATAAACAACTGTCTGCGTAAGATATTTCGGATTCGTTGGTCAGATACCATCAACAGCAACCTTCTGTGGTAGAGAACTAATCAACTTCCGGCCGATGAGGAAATTAGGAAAAGACGCTGGAGGTGGATTGAATACATATTGAGGAAACTATCAAACTGTGTCACAAGACAAGCACTAACTTGGAATACTAAAGGCCAAAGGAAGAGAGGAAGACCCAGGAAGACATTGCTTTCGGAACTGGAGACATTAATGAAGAGAATGAAGAGCGCTTGCGAAGAGCTTGAAAGTTAAGCCAAGGACAGAGTTGGTTGGAGAATGCTTGTCGGTGACCTCTGTTCCATATGGGGTAGCAGGCATTGATTGATTATAGTTGAATATATGCCTAAATTACCTCAGGAACAAATAATCTCTAACGACAGATTATCAGAACAGGATAAACAACCATGATTCTCGATCACTAAATATTTAGTTAAAACAGGTCATGTTGAGTATATTAAATCATCTTTTGTGATGTGCCTCATGATGTATATTATGGTATTTTGAAGCCTTAGCAATACAGAATTTCAGACCCACTACCACCACTTTGTGTGTTCATAAACAGTTTGTCTTGATAATATTTTATGTAATTGGATTGTTTGAAATGTGTATTGCGTGAATACGTATTACATTGATCTTTGATAAACTTCGTCTACTTATTGCATTATCCTTAACTACTAATTATCTTCACTATACGAATCACAAGCACAAAATTAACTGAAATTTGAAAATGATCAAATCTACTGGATACAATACACTTTGTGAACATTGTAAGCTTCTTTGTTCAAGGTCATTTGAAAAATGTTAGAAAGAATAGTAACGAACAGTGTTTTGTGGAATCATTTCTAGTGTTTACGAATGACATTACGTTATTTACATCAATATACATTCAGAAGAATAGAGTAGGTCTACTGGTAGATTTGGTAGGTCTGTTTTACTAGGTTGTTAATAGTGAATTGCTACGATAATTTATTAATTCATACCTATCACTACAACGAATAACGTTCAGCTACACCATAATTAGGACTTGAATAAAGTAATTTCTCAAAATATTGTACTCAACAATATATGAGGTCTCATTTAGAATATGGGCTTTAAGTAGAGTGTAACTTCAAACAGTTTGATACAGATAATACTAGAAGGACCAAAATGTTGGAAGGTTTTCCTGCGTTCTCCAATAAAGATAAACTGAGGCACCCTAAGCTAGTTCAGTTGTCTTACTGAATAAGTCTAACACAATATGTACTATCTTTATGTTTTCTCAATTTTTTTAAGCTAAATTGGATGCTTACAGTACCACAAGTCACAAGGATACACAGAATTTAGTTGATTGGTCTTCACCTCACCCTCTTTCCCTACCCACCAACTCACCCATTACTCATATGCCTTGGGAACTAAAAATTTATACTTGTCTATATACAAAAGTATTATAAAACTTAAAACAATATGAATTCATTGTATTCCTTATTGAGTGTTATTCGTATTCTGCAAACACTATCAAAAATGATGTATTCATCTTAACCCCCCCTCTCACCCTCTTTACATTTTATTCTATGATGTTGAATTCGTGTTACCAAGGTAACCGGTTACCTAATCATGAGATAAACAGAAGTAGACTATAGGAATAATAGTTCTGTTTAGGTAATCATATTTTCTATTCTCTGATTGGCATATAATTTTCTGCCTTATTGAACTTAATATTCAATTCTTCTTAAAGTGTATAATCCTTTAACAGATTTATATGAATTGAGTAATTGAAAATCTTAAGTATAGTTAATAGAAATGATGTAATATTTTAAAATGAATATTAATAAATTTCAAAATTCATGTTTCGTCCTAATAAAGTCATCATCAATAAATGGATGGAACTAATAAACTGTGAAATTAATCAGTGAAATCATAATTACGAAATATACTGGATAACAAATAAGCTTTAAAAACTATGAGTATGCAAGTACAAATTTCATTATGAATGTCAGTAACTTCTAAGATTTCCTCCAAAATATAGTTAATCGTTTTTGAGGATTTTATGGAAACCATTTCACTATTGTGAAGAATGAATTATTCTGAAGTTTTACATCACGGACTGATAGTAGTTATATATCTGTTGGGTATCAGAAACTATTAAACGACTGTTTTCTCCTACCAATTGGCTCTATATTATCATGCATTCATGATGCAACTTGGGATAGGTTGTATTAATTTCAAAGTAAAAGATTAATCACTAGATCGCCGAAACAATATTGTATGAATTACATTTTTAACTTTTCGCTATCTTACGAAGTTCCACATGAGCGTTGCATTTCCTTGACCACAGGAAAGACTGTTGTATTACGGGACATTTTGTAGTCAAACAAGGAATGTTACATGCTATATTCACTTCATTATGTATCTACCGGTTCATTGCCTATTCAGATCACTTCAAAGAAAACTACCCAACAAATTAAGAAGCATCTCTTTTAAAAGTTTAGAAGGTAAACGAATTCAGTTGATCAGTCCTCCACTTTGCCCTTGACGATTCCAGTTTAGTGTTAGTATTGTGATGCAGTTTAGTGATTTCCTAAATGTGCATCCTATTTACCATCAGTGTCTTTTTGTTAATTTTCTTCCCAGATGAAAATTGATTTCTTGTCCGTCACAGAAGGTTATTATTAAAGATGTACAGTCAACGGATCGGAAGTATCTTTCTCAAATAACCGTCTATACATACTTATATCTTTTGAATGATATATTTTGTAGTTCACTGTGAAAGTTTTAGCTTTTTATACAACTTCTTTAATTCATTATAATTTTACTTAAACTGTAAACATAGTTATATATTAGATGATTAGGTCAAATACCTTGATTATCAATAAAGTACCAGCCTTGAAAAAGTAGTGAAGCAATCAAATAAACAAAATTATTTTTCATGACCTAAATCTGAAAGAAAACATCATCATCATCATCATCAACAACAACAACAATAGAGAATCAATAAGTCTGTAAGCAGTAAGATTGATTTTCATTTTTCTGTTCACTTGACAAACATTGTATTTCATTCAATATGTACATTTATTTATAAGTAGAATAGATTGGGACAAAAAGTAACTGTAGTATCATGTGATGTTTTCTATGCAGGGATCATTGATTAAATTGATAAGTAGTATGTTGTTTCACTTTTTTTTATAAGTAGTTTTTTCTATATGTCAATAACAAATAAATATAATTGTCCAATAAGTAGTAAATAAAAGATCACTTCACTGTATACATTTATACTGACTATAACTGATTACGTAGTCTTTATTACTATTATAGCTGTTGTTTATATCTCATTTTCTTGAAGATACATAGGAAGGGAGTTGGATTGGTAGTGTTTGAGTTGGATTGTGAGTGGAAAGTGGAATTCAGGATACGGGTTTCATTTTATTTGGGACTCGTTAGTTGGATGTACCTACATTTCAGTGTTGATGTTCACATCGGGGTTCATACTCAGTTTGTTACGTGACAAATGTCACCGTGTTCACCACTAGGTTATCGTGTCCAGACAGTCTAATGGTGAACGCTGTGGTGTTTGGCACAAAGAAGACTGAATTCGAATCCCAGTGTGAACATCAACATTGGGATGCAGGTACATTCAACCGATGAGTCCCAAATAGAACGAAACGCGCGTCCTGGATTCCGCTTGCCAGTCACAATTCAATTTAAATATATAACTTGTGTAATAACGCTATATCGAGTCAATCCGCTCAGGGTGCACATATGGCAACAGAGACTGACCAGCTTCAGTCGATTACAAATCAACGGGAAAATACAAGCTAATCCCAAACCAACTGACTTACTTACTTACTTACTTACTTACTTACTTACTTACTTACTTACTTACTTACTTACTTACTTACTTACTTACTTACTTACTTACTTACTTACTTACTTACTTACTTACTTACTTACTTACTTACTTACTTACTTACTTACTTACTTACTTACTTACTTACTTACTTACTTACTTACTTACTTACTTACTTACTTACTTACTTACTTACTTACTTACTTACTTACTTACTTACTTACTTACTTACTTACTTACTTACTTACTTACTTACTTACTTACTTACTTACTTACTTACTTACTTACTTACTTACTTACTTACTTACTTACTTACTTACTTACTTACTTACTTACTTACTTACTTACTTACTTACTTACTTACTTACTTACTTACTTACTTACTTACTTACTTACTTACTTACTTACTTACTTACTTACTTACTTACTTACTTACTTACTTACTTACTTACTTACTTACTTACTTACTTACTTACTTACTTACTTATCCCGTGTTCACCACTAGGTTATCGTGTCCAGACAGTCTAATGGTGAACGCTGTGGTGTTTGGCACAAAGAAGACTGAATTCGAATCCAGTGTGAACATCAACATTCGGGATGCAGGGTACATTCAACCGATGAGTCCCAAATAGAACGAAACGCGCGTCCTGGATTCCGCTTGCCAGTCACAATTCATTTAAATATAAACTTGTGTAATAACGCTATATCGAGTCAATCCGCTCAGGGTGCACATATGGCAACAGAGACTGACCAGCTTCAGTCGATTACAAATCAACGGGAAAATACAAGCTAATCCCAAACCAACTGATAGTTGTTTATTGTCTATTATAAATAGATATTTGATTGATCATTTGATATATGAATATACCGATAGGATAGATAATTGGTGAATAGTTAATTGGTTATTTTTGATTGTATCCAGTTACTTTATTTTAGAAAATATGTATTTACATAGTATATTTCAACTTCTTTGTTCACTATTCATTTAATAGTATACTGTACATTGTCTGTACCTACTGAACAAAGATGACATTATAATGTGATATGTAGATCACTTAATTCCCCCTCTTGTTTACTTACTTACTTACTAACTAACTAACTAGTAATAATAAATAATAATAATAATAATAATCTAATTAACCGTAGATCAATCCTGAAGATTATTGATCAGATATCAATCGATTAGTAATTGGTAACAGACTACGATATGATTGGTTAATTGACAAATCGATAAGCATAAATACAATTCGTGATTGCACTCAATAAATGAAAAAAATTTCCACTATTATAGGATATGATCATTTAATGATTGAAATATTCTCATGTATTCATGTCTACAAGGCGATCATCTGATAAACTGATAACCGATATGTACCTAATCTCTATCTATCTATCTATCTATCTATCTATCTATCTATCCTCTATCTATCTATCTTTATCTATCTATCTATCTATCTATCTATCTATCTATCTATCTATCTATCTATCTATCTATCTATCTATCTATCTATCTATCTATCTATCTATCTATCTATCTATCTATCTATCTATCTATCTATCTATCTATCTATCTATCTATCTATCTATCTATCTATCTATCTATCTATCTATCTATCTATCTATCTATCTATCTATCTATCTATCTATCTATCTATCTATCTATCTATCTATCTATCTATCTATCTATCTATCTATCTATCTACTATCTATCTATCTATCTATCTATCTATCTATCTATCTATCTATCTATCTATCTATCTATCTATCTATCTATCTATCTATCTATCTATCTATCTATCTATCTATCTATCTATCTATCTATCTATCTATCTATCTATCTATCTATCTATCTATCTATCTATCTATCTATCTATCTATCTATCTATCTATCTATCTATCTATCTATCTATCTATCTATCTATCTATCTATCTATCTATCTATCTATCTATCTATCTATCTATCTATCTATCTATCTATCTATCTATCTATCTATCTATCTATCTATCTATCTATCTATCTATCTATCTATCTATCTATCTATCTATCTATCTATCTATCTATCTATCTATCTATCGATCTATCTATCTATCTATCTATCTATCTATCTATCTATCTATCTATCTATCTATCTATCTATCTATCTATCTATCTATCTATCTATCTATCTATCTATCTATCTATCTATCTATCTATCTATCTGCTATCTATCTATCTATCTATCTATCTATCTATCTATCTATCTATCTATCTATCTATCTATCTATCTATCTATCTATCTATCTATCTATCTATCTATCTATCTATCTATCTATCTATCTATCTATCTATCTATCTATCTATCTATCTATTATCTATCTATCTATCTATCTATCTATCTATCTATCTATCTATCTATCTATCTATCTATCTATCTATCTATCTATCTATCTATCTATCTATCTATCTATCTATCTATCTATCTATCTATCTATCTATCTATCTATCTATCTATCTATCTATCTATCTATCTATCTATCTATCTATCTATTTATCTATCTATCTATCTATCCATCTATCCATCTATCTATCTATCCATCTATCTATCTATCTATCTATCTATCTATCTATCTATGATCTATCTATACCTGATCTATTTATTTATTATTAATGATATCAAGGCTTAAATGTTTTTTAATTAACTGTATTGAATAATTGAGTCACGCCTTTCCCTAACCCTATAGTCTAACATTAAATCCTCACTGTATACTCAACTTTACTTAAGGCCCTTATTCTTAAGCTTACACATTAACTAGTAGCACTTTAGGTATCCTGAAGAACTATTTGCATATTTAACAATTGTAATTGGATGTTGTGGGGATTTTTGAATGCCAAATCGGTATTACGAATTGGTCTCAGTTAGACAACTAATCACAACTAGGAACGACAGAACAGTCGTTTCGTCCTAGTATGGACTCTTTAGTCAGAAAACGTAACCAGTGGAGTTCAACCATGTCGTAAAAATGTATAACGGATTGACTTAATTAGAAATATCAACCATCGTATGCCAACTAAATGGTCTAATAGTAGAGCCTTCGTTGCTGAGTCAGCGGATACTGCGTCCAATCCCTGATGCGTTCGTAAATGCACACTTCTGAAGAGTCCTATACTAGGATGAATTAGTGGGTCAGTGCTTCCTCGTAATCAGCGGTTATCTAATTCACACCAATTTCGTGAAATCAAACTATTACCTAACAATTATTGAAACAAGAAAGTTTTGTGTAGTTATATGAATGAGTTTTGTATGTTGTTGTTCGTTACATTTTTAAAGAGGGAGGTATCTAGTGTGGTTCTGTAAGTTCAATAATCGTTTAAAATAAGTACACGTTTTGCAATATTATCATTTATTACCTATAAATTATTCACTTACTGATGTTATCTTCTACTGGTCTCTTATCTCTTAAAAATAATTAAACTTGATTGATTAAAATGAAAGTTCTTTACGGACAGCTTTAGGATAAAAATCGTTTGTTATACTTCAGTTAATTCATGATATTACGTTGTTATCATTTATTTTTCATCTGTTTGACAATTTATAGGTGTTACTGAGGCATGATAACTTCAATCAATGCACATATATGCCAAGATCTGTATTGCTCATACACATATCCACACAACTCACATAGTATTTTACTACAAGTGTTCCTGTAATTCTTTTGCCTCGAACTGCTATTTATGAACTACTCAGCGGTTAGTCTCTATTCCTAATGAATATTTCAGGTAAGAAACAATCCAAAAAAATTTTAGACATTGAATTAACATTGATTTTATGATCAACTGTGCTTGACATTTACCAATAATGTAGTCAACGTATTACTTATAAACTACTGTACAACAATTAAAGATAGATCATATATTTAAATTAATGTCACTTCATGAAAGGATCTTTCGATAAGTTTACGCTAAACCTATATTGGTTAATCACTGTATAAGTGATCAATTTTATATTCATCAGGACGTCTACTTTGCTAAAACAATTCTATCGACCTAATTATAAAGTGACCACTAGTTAAGTGACTGGACGTTATTGGCACTATGCAGAAATGTAAGGGAGTTTGGAGTAGTCAGCACGAACCCCTGGACTTTAACTTCGTACCAAAACGTACCCTCAATCTTTGAGAGCACTTATGCTCTCACCTGTTCTACCACTAAGATATTTGGTAGGTGATTGAGACCCTATAGGACATCTAACCTAAAAGTACCTTATTCATTCAATAAATGTAGTGGCAATCCGGTCTCAACGAAATTAAACGTAGGGAAGAATGATAAGAATTGAAATCTCATTGATACAGCAATCACTATACAATTCATCAACATCTACTGATGAAATAGTTGTTCATATTTGATGAAGCACATACGTGAATTTAAGGCGACCTGTGAGCTTCGAATCTGTTCTATTTTTGATAAAGCTATGTGAGTTATACTTAGTGTAACATATAAATATGACCAAACATATATTTAGACATTCATTATACACCCAACAAATGAATCTTATCTAATGGTATCCAAAAATACATATATGTATAACGGGTGAATACATTTGCTCCATTGTGACGGATTGTCAACTATATCACTAAGTGTTTCCAGCCACTGACTGTGATTATCACGCGGACCCTAACCAAGTGGTCAGTACTTACCAATATGCCTCAGACCAACTGTCATTGTCTTCCTGGATTGATACTGCATTTCGATTTAGTGGCAACGAGATAGGAGGTAGTTGGGCATACATAATGCAATTCCCAATCACCTAAGTTGATGATTCTCAAACTCATTGATTAATTTGCAACCTTTTCTTAGTACTTTCTATCTAACATCAACATTACTTACATGGTCATTCCACGATTTATGAGCGATACCTTAGTGGCTTTCAGCCTACGCATGCCTTTACGTTTATGACCATGTTTTTTGTCCATTGGTTTACATTGTTTTGAATGATTCGCAGAATACTCATCTTTTTGTATATACACATAGATATATGTAGTTATGAAAGTATTTATTAAGATTCAAGCTCTTATTCTGAAGAAATTGTCCATTTACCAACTTTAAACGTTAATATTATTTGAAAATGGTTTGCACTTCCCTGTTGTCGGTACCGTAATTTTTCAGACTCCCATGGTATATGCACATTCTGGGCAGATCTCTTATGTATAGTTGTTTGTCGAAATTTTTATTAAAATTGGACTGTACTGCCCAGGACCTAAGTTTTATCCCATTCCAACTCATCACACTCGATATAGTTAAACACCACTTGACACGTCTTCTCACTAGAACTCGAGGAACTACCTCTAGAAGTTAGTTGTTAGTGAGCTGATACTGATTGTAATTAGGTACTGTGGAAATTGTTGAATGTTAATTGAAGTTGCACATACATGTCGCAAATTGACTAAGTTACAGATATCAGTCGTTGTATTTCGTCTTCGTAGTCAAATGATTAAGCATTCTCCAGTAAACCTGATAATCTTAGTCTTGATCGCTGGTAGGGTCGTGGATGCACCCTGTCGAAGAGTCCCACACCAGGACAAAACAGCCGCCCAGTGCTTCCTGGTTGTCATTAGTAGTCCGATTCAGACAAATTCATGATATCAAATTAGCATTCAACAATTTCCACAACATCCAGATAAAATAGGTGAGATAGTTATGTTACTTACTGGTCTACTTACAAGATTGGAGCTAAGATTCCAATTGAATATCGAAAAGCATAAAATCACTTTTGAATGACTGAGACGGTATGATAACAAATATTTGCAATTATTTATTTATATTAATCATATTTATTTATTTATATTTATAGACTCGAAGGACAAACGATCTCAATTGATCTCTAACAGATGAGTCTATCAGTTTACTTGATTATGTGGAGTAACATACATTAGTCGTTAGATGCTCATGTTGTCCAAGTGAGTCCTATAATATTATCCAGTGGTTACAGAAAGGCAGCAGCGGGAGCATTAGAGCACCACTATAGAACATCTCCTGACTATTGGCCACTTAATGAACTCAAATTCCTAGTTCAAAGTTATCCATATGGTCGGAAGAAATCAACCGAAGTTAGTAAGTTTCCGCCTTCTATGTACTCCTGATACTGCTGCCATACAGAAAGATCACCCAGGACTGTGTACATAAGAAACTTGTCCAATCTTTGGCTGGATTACTAAAAGCTTATCCTTCAAATAATGATTCTATTTTGGTTATAACTTGTATATTATGAGAAATTCATACATGTTATCTCTACCATCTACATCGATCTCTTTCTTTCTTACTAATGAATGCAATTTTTATCCTTATCTCTATCTACTTCACAGGTATGTTCCATTTTATAATTCATCCTATTACATGATCCAATTCTACACTTTTCTCGTTCTACTAGTCATCTCGATCTCCTTATCTATTCTAAAATGTTCATATTGTTATTTATCTAACCTAATTTTAATGATTCTTTTCTTCACTGAAACAGTCTAAATAAGAATACCATTATACCTCTTTGATTTTTTGTTGCTATGTGCGATTAATTTTGATAATTATTGTGATTCAAATTTCATTTTGTTATCATGTGATATAACTCTGCCTGGAGGCCCCTTAAAGTTGCTGCCGGTTCCAAGCCTGGATGATGGAGGAGGGTTGGGTATAGGGTTAGCAACCATACAACGTAAAATAGAGACCTTGCTAAAATAACGCTAACCAGCAAACAACTTTTATAACCATTTTAACTCTTCCATGGGAGTTGTAAGGTCTCCATTTCGAAAAGTTATGACGCCTCACAGTGAAAGCCGAGTTTTTTCGGAAGCCACGAGATTGATGCCCCTTCTGACAACCAGAGCAACAGTTAATATAGGTACATGGAATATTGACATGATGTGAGAGACAGGGAGAAGGATGCAAATAGCTGAAAAAAAATGAAAAGATACGACTTCAAGACACTTGGAATAAGTGAAACCCATTGGTTACAAGCTGGGCACCAAAGATTATCCTTAGGAGAAGTGCTTTTATACTCCGGCCACAAAGAGGAAAATGCTTCACACACACAAGGGATAGCATTAATGTTGCCCCAAGAAGCATGGAAGGTTCTTATAGGATGGGAAGCTCATAGACCTAGGATCATCAAAGTATCCTTTAAGATGAAGAAGGAAGGGATTACAATAAATGTCATCGAGCACCATGCACCCACTAACGACAGCTACGAAGACAACAAAAACCAATTCTATGCGAGGCTGCAGTCAATCATCGATAAAGGCTCAGCCAAGAACCTGACCATTCTCAAGTGCGACTTCAACGCCAAGGTTGGATTGGACAACACCGTATATGAAGACATCATGGGACGACATGGACTAGGAGAAAGGAACGAAAAATGGTAAGAGGTTTTCAAACCTATGTGCCTTCAACAAAACGATAATAGGTGGCACCTATGCGATATGACGAAGAAAGTAGCTGGAAAATTCAGTAAGCTAGAAAGACCAATCAACAACAAGGATGGCAAACCAATCAGTGAGATACAAGAACAACGAAACAGGTGGATAGAACACTTCGTAGACCAACCCCACTGAACCCACCAGTAGTCGAAGCAGCAGCCTCGAATCTCCATATAATCACCGACCCACCAACAGTCGAAGAAATAATAATGGCTATTAGAGTGTCAAATCAAGAGTGACAAGTCAGCAGGGCCAGACAACATACCAGCTGAGCGGGGGACTGAAGTAAGATATAGAAGCAGCTTCGAAGATACTCCACATTCTTTTCAGGAAGATTTGGGAGGAAGAACATTTGCCAGCAGACTAGAGAGAAGGGTACCTCATCAAGATACCAAATGGAGACCTTAGTAATTGCGAGAAATATAGAGGCATCACTCTTCTTTCAATGCCAGGAAATGTCTCCAACAGAGTGTTATTGGACCGAATGAATGATCCAGTCGACACCCAACTACGAGATCCAGGGACTGGATTCCGTTAGTACCGATCGTGTACTGATCAATTCGCGACTCTGCTGTTCATTGTTGAGCAATCAATTGAATAGAATTCACCGCTTTGCATCAATTTCCTCGACTACGAGAAAGCATTCGACAGTGTGAATAGGAGAACATTATTCAGTCTTCTTCGACATTATAGCATACCCGAAAAGATAGTCAACAACAACAAATGTAGGTGAAGATGTACAGTGTTGCAGCAGCCTCTGCAGGAACCAGTAGGCCTCAATATACACAAAGGGAAAAGCAAGATCCTTAGATACAACACAGTGAGCACCAACCAAATCACACTTGAATCGACGAAGAAGCTCTGGAAGATGTGAAAGTTTTACATACTTGGGCAGCATCTTCGATAAACAAGGAGGGTCTGATGCAGCTGTGAGGATGCGGATTGGCAAAGCAAGGGCAACATTTCCACAAGTGAAGAATGCTTCGCACTCAAAATAACTGTCAGCCAACACCAAAGTCAAAATTTTCAATACAAATGTGAAGACAGTTCTGTTGTATGGAGCTGAAACTTGGAGAACTACGAAAAGCATCATCCAAATGATATAAGTATTTATAAACGACTGTCTGCGTAGGATACTTCGGATCCGATGATGAGATACCATCAAAAGGAATCTCATATGGCATAGAATACATCAAGCAAAATGCAGCCGAGGAGGAAATTAAGACGCTGGTGGTGCATTGGACATACATTGAGGATACCATCAAACTGTGTTACAAGACAAGCACTAACTTGGAATCCTAAAGGCCAAAGGAAAAGAGGAAGATCCGAAAGCATATTACGTTGGGAATTGTAGACAGACATGAAGAGAATGAAGAGCACTTGAGGAGAATTGGAAAGGATAGCCCAGGACAGAGTTGGTTGGAGAATGCTTGTCGGTGGCCTATGTCAAACATATGGTAACAGGCATTGATTGATTGATCATGTGATACGTTACCATTAGACGCCTAAACAAGTCTTCTTTGTATCTGGATGACTGAAGATTATGCGTTCAAAGTATACAGTTAATAAAAAGATGCAAGCCACTGGTATTTGATTGAGATCATACGAGTAGTGTTAGACTTTATCCTTTTCTAAATCTAAGATGCAATCTGTTGGTGAATATGTAGAGATAAAAATAAACAAATGGTTTTCAGTGATACTGATTTTTTAATTTGAAGGAACTCTTCAGACTAGTAAAGTATGTCCGACAATCATTCGACAGTCAGCTGATTGTTGATGTGTTAGGTTTAGGAGGTGAGCATAACACCGGCACCAATGTAACAGTCTAGTTGAAACAGTATTCACATCAATCAATCAATGCCCGTTACCTCGTGCGGAGCATAAACCGCTAACCAGCATTCTCCAATTCATCCTGTAATCTTCCCCCTAAAGTTATTGCCGATCCTAAGCTCAGACAAGGGAGGGTCAGGCATAGGTTAGCAACTCTTACCCTATAAAAAACAACCTTGCCAAAAAAACGCTAACTATTATTCTAATAATGATACGATAATGATCCTAAAAATCCAAGAACTTATTATTAGCAATGGTTTAGAAATGAGATTTTGAAATTCCTATCATACAAATCATGTGAATACCCTAACATTGGTGGTTTACATTTTAAAGTGTTGTAACAGTAGGACAAACTAGATTACAATAGTATATTATAAATATTCCCACAAGTTATATTCAACAAATGAGTCGATGATGAAACACGGTCAATGGAAATAAAAGCCATGCGTAGATCGTAGGCTTGAGATTATAAGCGTATTTGAATCATTGTTCGTATACCATGAACCAATCATATATGAAATGTTAACATTAAGCATAAGGCACTAAGCAAATTGGCAAACGAGGTAATGAATCCTTCTTGGCTAAAGTGGTTGAACATATTACGTAGGCCCAATCACAGCCAATCTCGATGTAGTATAAAAGATTGGAAAGAAGTAAGAGGTAATCAGACCAAAACATGATATTAGTTCATGAAATCATTGATTGTTAGATGAGTCTTGTAGGTAACTGAAGACTATCTGGCTAAGGAACACAAATTAAATGTGATCACTGGTTGAAAACCTATAACCTAGAATCTTATCACTGAGGTCATTGAGGCCAGTCAATAAGCATATTGAAAGAGATGTAATTTATAAACCAGTTAGAAAGCCAATAAACAACTACAATACCATGAATTAAGTTATGGAATAGAATTCAAAATAAATATGCAGAAAATAACAGGACGTGTCAACAACAGCCAGTTCAATTCAAGGTCAACAGAACAAGCTGGAAAAAATCTCCTAGCTCATATGCATTAAAAGTTTACATCCATGATGTTGTCCAGAATGATGATGAAAGTTTTCCAATTAAATCATCCAGCTAAGGACGTAGTATAACCAAAACCATCTTTATGAACTGTAAATCTTCCCTACCACCTCAAACTAGTCACAGCAGAGCATGAAGATTCATCTTATAATTTTACGCTAAATCCTAAGCTTCATACTTTCTCATCGGTTTCAGGTTGTACGTTGATTGTAACTTTTTGTGAAGCTGGTCGACTACAGTTAGTGTTATGATAAGTGATAATAAATATATAATTTATTTTGAACTACGTGTTCGAATGGCCGTTCGGAATATGCATAGCTATATGTACAACCAGACAGAAATAATCCAGTGAGGTTTGAACTGCGGTGAGGTGTTCTTCGTTTCAGCTCATCGCTTTGTTGTGATCTGGGCATCGTTGTGCGGCTGGATTGGTAAAGTCATCAAGTTCAACAACTAGACATACATACTGTCAGTAATTCAATCTTCGTCAATAACAGTCACTCATGCACATACGACAATCGCCGAGTACACGTATTATACAGAAATCCAGAACAAAGATGCAGTAGACACGTATATTTTAACCTAAAGAATCCAACGTAACAAACTAAACAATGCACCAAAGTTCGATAGTAGAGTACAGTTTTACATTTAGTAGACATATCAACAAATAAACAAACAGTAAAAAAGGTCCTTATGTTACGGGGTAACCACGGCATCTACAAACTAACCATACTATTACTACTACTTTTATACGTATCACTTCCGTTCCATTTTCATACATACATTACAACTAAGTCGATCTATCGTCTCACATTTGAACTAAATTACCCTTTATTATTAAATAATATAATCTTTGATAATCAATAACAAATTGAGTTTTAGTAGGTAACTCATCAGACCTTGTGATGTAACAACTGAGTGTAATCGTTGATTAATGAATTGACAGTATATTTACTAATAAGTGAAATCGATACTAATTGATAAACACATGATGAAGATATTGGATTAAATACAAAAGGTAGTAATGCATAGCCGAGTAAATTGACAGTTCATGTATGGTGGTTGAAGGTAGTCGATAGGAAATTCTGTTCAAATTCTGTTTCGAACAAACTTGTATTCATTATCGAAGCATATTTGTAATTATAGTAGAGCGAGTGTTTTTTGTAGAGTTCGAACATATATCACAGTCTGCTACCATTGGGTTATTCAATTGATGATCTATCTTCTGTTGAATTGAAATGTCATGTTTGTTCAATCATTCCTTCTTCGCAAAATTGCAGTTATATGAAAATGTGTCAGAAAAACACTCGGTTACTTAAAACTGACTTAATAGGCAAACTTTTTAAGGACTATTAGCTGTGTTGTACGTTAAAATATTCGTCGTATATACTATAAGACGATATTGTATCGTACGCAAATTACAATTACCTACCATCTATACCACTGATATGAGATTTCACTGTAGAGGATATATTGATATGAGATTGGCCTGCTTCAATCGAATTATATTGGCTGGAACACTCATTGATTCATGTCCTACCACTTCAAACAAGTTGATTGGAGAGCTTTAGGAATAAGGTAAAAAAAACTAAGGACCAAGGATGAAGTAAAACCATCGATTGTACAAGATTGAGACGGAAATAAAGTTACAGACTATTAAAATATGCATTGATGTTGCTTTCCTACGATGACGACTTTAGAAAACCCATGACTTGAGGATAGTACTTAAAACCATGTATCTGTTCAGTTTAGGCATGAAGTGACCTAGGGATGGCCAGGCGGAGATGTGAACTAATGAAACTTGAGCCATAACGACAATCTAATTGACTGGAAGACGATGATTACTTGACACGATGCCTAAGTGACGAAATACCTCGCTAGAGGTATGGATAAAAAGAACAAACACAGGGAGGCGAGAGTTAAGGCCAAGGTACTTATTGAGTAAAAACAATCGCTTTTATACATCATACACTGGGCTAATTGGTAACAGGAAATACAAAATACGATAAAGGCTAAATTACACAAACTGTATACAGAGTTTGGAATAATAAGACCATAATGAGGTTACAATAAATCGGGAAGCGAAACACAAGACAATCGTTAATGAGTCTGTGAGCAATACAAATATTACAGTTAATGAACGTTTAACCAGATGCAGCTTAGTCGTAAGCTACCCGATTGAATAAATAATAGGCTCGCCAGATGGTGATTTCCGATTTTTTGCCCTCATATAACAAGGAACGCGATATCCAACTAACGAACTTTATGTTCGAGGGATATTCTACTGTAAGAAAAACATTGTCCCATTATGATATTATTTAATTTAGGAGTTTGCATCGGTAATCTGATCTCATGAGCAGTCAGAGTTGCAATTAAGTGTTGTGTTATACTTTGTGTAAGCGGTCAGACCAATGTATGAAGAGTATGAATCGAACCAATGCTTTACTGACCAAGCATCAGCTCTCAACAATTATCAGCCAGTATTACAGCATCTGTGAGACTTTTCAATAACTCAAAATACATTACTGAAGATTTCTACTGCTACATAACAGAGTGATGATTCAGTAATCGTTAAAGTGACTAATTTTCATCAACTAAATGGCTAGTTAGTATTACTAGCCCCCACGATTAGAGTATCGGTTGAAGCTAAATAAAGTAAAATATGTACTTATGATTCTACTACATACTAATAACCAATCTACTTGAAAACAATAGTAACAAAGCAAATTTTATATTTATAATAATAACAAGGTATAACAACAGAATACATCAAGTAAAGGTACTTCTTTATTAGAGCTAGACCACTGTATATTCTAGGGATAGATAAATGTATGTATATACTATAATAAACAAAAAGCGTAAACATATAAACCATAATTGATTGTTCGTATTTAATGTACAAGGCACAAACTGCTGTATATTTATGTATAGTTATATCTATGCGGATTTATGTATCCGTAAAGATATCTACTATCGAGTAGATTCATTCACGGTTATAATAAGCATAAACTCCATAAAAGTCCCGTACTATAACAAAAAACATACATATACAACACATAAATACGCATATTCAATTAACAGTCAGTAATCATAATGAATATCTGACTTTACAAGTAATAATCTACTACAAATAAAACGTAGAAACAGAAGTGTTGTGTTAATTGCATGTTGATTGATTTATGTGTACTATTGTAAGCGTTTATGAGAGACAGCATTGTAATTAACTAAGTTATTATTAGTTTCTTTCATATATCCAAATGTCATCATCATGAAATCAATAGGAATAATTTATAAATAATCTTTAGATAGAGAACAAACTAATCATTAGAACACAGTAAAACAAGAGTATTAATAGTAGGAGTAATAATTCAAAGGTGTAGTAGAAGCAGATTAACAACAATAACAGAGAAAGAGAAGCATAAAGAAAAGACAGACAAAACAACAACGGCAAAGGTTAGATAGATACTTAGACTTTAAGAAGTTCATGCTAATTATCAACTTATTTTAGCTAATTGTTATTGTCGGTTCTCCTTTGTCTTGTGTATAGTATAACTACTAAATGTAATGTATATAAACCTGAGTGGAGAATGATTCACGCATAGATTGTTGGTTCAGTATTCGTCCGAGTTTCTTTCAGGTGAGGGGTTATATTTATTACAGAAAGACAAGTAGATTGCATGCATTAGTAATAACTATGTTAACATATATATATATATATATATATATATGTATATATATATATATATATATATATATATATTGCCAGCATTATATGAAACTATGGAAATAAATGAGAAAGTGGAAAACAATCTGCATACAATACAACTGGAATGCAATAAATTAAGGCAACCTTCATATTAACGTTACTACTTAACAAACAAACTGAATAACTAATTAGTAGATGTGACTTCTATAAAAGATGTTAAGTACACAAACAGACTATATATGTGTGTATCCGATAGTGAAGTGCAAGCTCCCTGAACAGATATTTTTGATATTGTTTATAAGGATGTTGCCCACAGTTGATTTTATTGTCCCTCCCTCAACTTCTCTCTTCAACTAGAAAATCATATTAGCATAAACAAGATAGTCTTCTGATGAAAAAAAGCCTCTAAATTTCTCATTAAAAAAAAACTGCCAATGAGTAAAAGTTGTCAGCAACAAGAAAAATAACAAAAAAGGTGTAGTGATTTAAGAAATTTGACAGGATACATAAAATAATATAGATACTATGTAGAAATATAGGCTGGAGTTAGATAAGCAATTTACAGAGTATATATATATTTTTACGTATGAGCATAAGAAGCTAGAAGTTAATCGCATTTAACATAATTATCATTTACTAATTACTGTTAAACGCGATAACCATTCTGGCGAGCACGTAAATACTCAGTTGCATGTACGCTACATTTTTCGCTACGATATCGAGTAAGCCGAATCGATTGTCGAAATGCATCATTTATAGTACCACGATAACCACCTTTGCGAAGTAGTGAATCAATAGTTTCACAATGATTCCAACCTTTAATAAAAATAATAAAAGTAGGTAAAATTGATTGATTACTCATGAATAAGTGTAAGTACATCGGAGAGAAACCTACAAAGAAAAGGGAAATTTAGTCAGAAATCACATGCATACAACTGGACGACTACGCTAGGGTCTTGTATGTGAATATACATGTGTGTATACATCAATCGCGAAAGATTCAAGGGTTTCAGCAGAATACAGCAGGAGTGAAAAAGCAAACGTATGCACGAAGGAATAAAGGAAAATAATACGTAAAAGATAAAGAGTAAATGCACTTGAATCACGTCACTCAGTGTCTCTAGCAACTGATCATAATTATCACGCGGACCCCAATTAGATAGTATGCAACTAACAATCAGTGACTTTATGGAGTGATGCCATGTTTTGGTTTGGCCATCCCTACCTTCCAGTCCACTCTCAACCCGGTCAACATCAAGCGACAACGCAGGCGGTGGTCGGACATACGTAATACATGTTACAACTACTTCAGGTGAGGACGATTTGCAGACTTATCCACCGATTTTTTAAATCTTCCTAGCACTCTGGGCCTAACATCAATATTGGTCACTCAGTCATTTCATGATACGCGAGTGATACTTCAAATACGTGTATAACAAAAGACCTGTCGCCTGTGCATTTCGCCGATTGTGATAGTCCATATTTCACATTCATAACAAAGCAGGTTTAAACAGAGCAGTGTAGCAGAGTATACTCGGTCTTATGTCAAGAGACAGACATTTCGCTTACAACAAATGATGCCAGTTATCAAAAGCCATGCGTCTTCTGGATCCGAGATAAGATTTTGTCAGACACCGACCGATCACGGATGTTGAAACTTTCGAGACAAGTGAAATGGCTAATGTACTCAATTACTTCACTTCCTATAACCAGTCTAGTCAATGATGCAGTCAGTCAGTTACAACGTAGAACTTGGAGCATACGTACATCAGTTAAAGTTGCAATCCCCCAATTACCAGATAGAGATTAAATTGTCGAATCAAATCACAGGGTAGGGGAGGTAGTAACAGAGTCAATATTAAAGGAAAGGAATAGAGATCGGAGATAAGATTTAAGAAAATGTGATTCAGTAAAGAGAAAATTATGATAAGTTAAGAAAATTAGAATTTGGAGGAAGACAAGGAGTGGATGCACCTGCGCTATTCCCAACGATTTTGAGCCATATCACCTAGTCTCTAACCATTGCTTATGATCATCACGTGGACCCCAATTAGGTAGTGTGCCTATTAACATGGCTCAGTTCAATTGTCAATGACTTCATGGATTGATGCCATGTTTTGGTTTGGCCGTCCCTAGCTTTCTTCCATTCTACCACCACACCAGACAGCATTGCTCGTCGAGGTAGGCGGTGGTCAGGCATACGTAACACATGTCCTGACCACCCCAGCTGATGAAGATTTACTACTTCGTCAATGGACTTACCATATTTACCTAGTACTCTATTCCTAACCCACGTATTGCTTACTCGGTGGTCCCAGCAAACACGAGCAATGCTTTGAAGACATCTATGATTGGAAACTGGGAGCCTACGAATATCCTCTATCATTAATGGCCATGTTTCACATCCATAAAGTAAAACGAATCGAACTGCTGTCCAGACTAGTACTCCAAATATGCTTGCATTGTTACTCAAGGTGTTCAGAAGACTGAATGTAGTTAGTATTTCCACCAAATAGGACTATACCGTCTGCGTATTCCAAGTCGACAAGTGGGCTTCCTTAGAGATCAATCTCTGAGAAGCTAGACGAAGAAAGTGACTTCTAGGACATCTGTGACGAAAGTAAATTAAAAGGGGGATAAGGAGCAACTCGTATGAACACAGCTTGAAGCTGACAACTCGACCAGTTGTGTTCGAGTAGGAAGTTTTCATAAGGTTTATGTACTTTTGAGGTGTGACTTTTAGTAAAAAATACTGTCAGAGAACCTCACGATGAGTCAAGCAATACTACTGCTGTTGGACGGTGGTATGTCTAAATTCTTAAATCTGAAAGAGTGAATATCTGATCAACCTGTGGATGTAATACATTTAATATCTCAACAATATGTCTATGAATAAGGTGAATATGATGACTAGCGCATTACAAGACAAGAAAAGTACGGCGAATTTGTCAATCAAATAAAACTAATTAAATTATAGAAAATACAATTGATGGACTCTGAAGGTTTCCACGTTCAATGAAATAAAAGCACTCGTGAAATTAAAACAGCTAACCTTGTTTGTAGGGGACTTCAGGTAAATACGTAGCAGTACGATGATATCCCTTCTCATTAACAAATTCAATCCGAATCCCATGAACACCAATCTATTTTAGGTAGTGAGAAAGACAGTACAGGCAAAACCATACAATATTAACTATACTGATTATCACGAAGAAATTAATAAAAATCTCATTAATAAGTGGAAAGTCCCTAAGATAAATTATAAGCTGAATTTACAAAGCTATTTTTTTGCTTGTGCTGAAGTGCAAATGAGACACTAAAGGATGAGGATATTAAACCACTATCAATTATTTACAGGCATACAAACGTGAAACATGGCCTATGAAACTGCGAAACTGCTTAGGTTAAAAAATTCTTGTATTTCTAAAGTACTACTTACGTGTGAAGTATTTCCTGAGTGAAGTTATGCTTGATGAAGTGAAAATGTCAGGTTCATTAATGACGTAAATCCACAATGACTGAAGTGGTTAAAACCTATGTCAAGTAAACCTAACCACTACTTGAACTTTGGTTTGAAAAAAAGATGGCGGAGATGAGGTCAGTACATAGTATAAATTCAGGAAATTGTTAGCTACTAGTTTTTATGGATAGGCGGCTTGGATGGGATTTGTGCAATGATCTCAATCAAATGTTGCGGACGTTAGGAAAAAAATAAACTAGTCGTAACCATACCGTTGTATTCAGCCTCTACTTTCCTTGAAATCTTGAGTTGTGTCGCTCCTAACTCCTGATATTCCAATTAAATAACGTTTTTGAACTGCTTTCAAGACCGTTGCTATTAAAATTAAGCTCACACTACTGCTTCGTAAATTGGTTTTCTCTTTTTTTTCTCCGTTCTAGTGTAAGGCATAGTAACAAGGACGGATACATAAATGCTAGAATCTACGTTGAGACTGACAAAATAACTGCTAAACTAACTACAGGAGCAACGGTAAAATTCTGGTACAAACTATCACTCAATTGAATCTCACCTCATCTACGTCAGTCCGTGTAGCTACTGAGTAGTTATGCTTCTGATGAGGCCGAAGACCCGGCACACTAGTCGATACCTAGGTAGACAAGACTTTTACGGCCGAACTTGAGCGACCATAAAACGACCTTAGAAGTCTTAATCATAATAAACCAATCACAGCCCTCTAAATCAGCATTGACGATTTCATCTAGATTTTAGTGATTTATTATTAGAGATTTCCCAACTCAGACTCTGTAGTATGCCTCCCTCACGGAAATCTTTGGTAGATTACAAAATATTTATCCTCTTAGATTATATGCATATAATATCAAGACTTAACTACAACCCAAAATGCAATTGGGAAGTCCGTCATTTCTAATAAATTATTTGTGATTGAAAGTGATAAACTATGCAGAATATATTGTTTTTATGTCATCTTAAAACCTATGTAAGTTATTCCCAAATTCCTCAGACTTAATATCACGATGTATTTTATGTAAATATTCATCTAGATGGCTCTATAATATCCTTCCTTGCGATCCATAGTACGGATAAGCTTTCTAACTGTCACTATATAATATGTATTTTTCTACCAGAGGAAGAAGTGTAGCGGCCAATATGTCGCGAATCCTCTTACAATGTCCCTTGTTTAATGCTCTATCCCATATACCAGAGAGCTACATATTTCGCAAATGTTCATATCACTGAATTGCCATCTTTTTGGGAACATCCGCTAGTGAAGTGGTTGTCGTTACTTTAATGCCAATCACCCATTCGTTTGCTAAACTGAGGATCTCTTTCAATTCTAGACTGGAACGAGCAAAAAAAAATTTTTGCCCCAGCAATCAGTAAGACGAAATCAACAGCCATCTCGTGTCCTTTGTTTTTTAGAAAACTGCCATTTCCTAGCCACAGTGACAATTTAGTGATTTTCTTAACAATCCCATAGTTTGCGAACGAACAACGAGATTTTTATCACTAATAAGATCTCGAACACTCTATATTGTTAGCATGATGCCTTCAAGTGTCCGCCGTGACCATGAAACGCTTCCTCCGTTCCTCATTGGTTCGGCCGTAAAAGTCATGTCCACCCGATACCTCATTAGTTGCGTTTGCGTACATCACAAACTAAGACAGTTAGTGTTGCATACCATTGACTGACAACCCTGTTTAATACTGATATGATCATGAGTAGTTAGAAATATGAAGACGGTTATCCCTTCCCGGCTGTCGATACCGTAAAAAGGTTCTTCTTCTTGAGGTATCTGGAAAGCAAATTGTGCTAGGTTTGGTTTTAAAGACCTTTCCACGGATGAGTCCAAGAATCATGTCATTCTGTCCGAACGTTTCGGCTGCCACTGATACTAGTAGTACTCTTACTACTCTGGTACACGTAATAATGTGCTAAGTGTACGGCAACTTCCGTCAACAAATATATTTGCCAGGTTTCGGGTTATACATAACTGGCTAACTGACTCAGTAACGGTAAGTCCAAACGTTGTCACTAACCACATATTCTGAGGGCAAACGATGATATATGACTGCCCGTACCTAGTGTCAGTAAAGTACAACCGAACGTACTACGTACGAAAACATGCCGAATGCTTTTAAAAAAAGTATGACAAGTTCGCTAATGTATAGTAAGCAACTGAGTGAGGAAACTTAAAATCCTAACCGTGAATAGACTAGTACTGACTAACCTGCCAATCCTGGTAATTTTTGCCCTCCTCAAAATGTAACAGCAAAGAGACTGAACATGTGAGATGAGGGAATTCCTCCTCCGTTATTGGTGAAAAACGACTATCTTTCATAGCGCTACAAATTTAAAAAAAGTATAATCAAGAGATTAGAAGGACACCTGTTAATAGCATATTCACGCAGGCCATTATGAATATTCATGGCAGTAAAAGTCCCTATGCATCCACGCAGCTTTTCGTCTTTACCGTAAGTCCATGTCACGAACAGTGGACTAAAATTGAGTGAATAGGACATTAGCTTACTATGAGCTGTTTGGAAATGTCTTTGGAGCTGGAGGAGGCTCGAGATTATGTAAGTGGTTGTGAAGGACGTCAAAACAGAAGTAACACATTTCACGCCTAACAACTCTGGGAGTGCTAATGCCATTACGAGGAACACATGATCGTGACGTTGATTCTTCGTCTAACCTCTGCTTTTTGGCCCCAAAGCAAGATGAAGGAGCTCTGGAACGGGCCATATACACTTGGTACTTGACTTAGATGGTGACCCCACGCATACAAACCACCCGCCGTCCTTCACCTTCAACAAAGGAGCAATAAGAAAACTAGTGTATTCAACTATCAACTCTCTACAGTGCTTGGCAGAATTAACGAGTTATCGTTTTTTAATATATGTGTCTAGATGGTAGGGGTGTTCTTGGTTTTAGACAGTATCTCACAGGCTGTATTGCTCCTGAAACTGTGAGGAAAATAGTTAAATTCAGAGATACGTATGAAAGCTCCTACAATGTTGTCTCTCAGTGGTCATAAATTCTAGATGCGTCCCCAGCCTTATTTAGAGGCGCTTAGAGGAAGGTGCTAGCGCGGCCTCCTGAGGTTAGGGGTTCCATAGTTTGCTTACCATGACCACGAAAACTTACCGTGAAATTTTGTTTGAGCTCTTTCGTGTTCTGTACTATAGAGGTGTCATCTTAGGTTTAGTTTGAGGCTGAATCTTACAAATAATCTACTAAAGTGAAGAAGGTTAGAGGCTATATGATGCTTCAAGATCATACCCCTTCTTGACCCTCCTGTACCGTGCAGGATCAATTTTAGTGCTTTAGGTCGTCTTGAGCAACGTTTAATTTTTAGTCTCGTCCTTGGATTCAAGAAGTTGTAGATGGAACAAGAAGAATTTTCGCTTGGTGCACTTGCACGCCTAGTAGCAATGGATTACCAAAGTCTCCAGCTGGGTAACCAGGCATATCAAACATCCAGTACTTAATACCCACATGAAGAGCTGGTGCAAACCTGGATGTGCCGTAGCAATTACGCTACCGGTCCTGCTTCAGGTCGTTCTAACCTTTCCGTGGAAACTGTTTAGATGTGCAACTGCACTAGCCATAGTAAAGTAAGCTAGGGGGATTTCTATCATTTTTTTCTTGTTGCGTTTTTTATTTATATAAGTAATTTTTCGAACTCCCCACCCCAACGTTTCCTTTGTGTGAGGCTTTCTTTACTTTGATTATTACAAATATATTATTCTGTACATTATCCATATCTAAAATTTTTTCTTGTTTGCATTGTCAGTATCTTTTCATCTAGACAGTCTGTTAGTGGGTAAGTAAGCAACTTGGGACATGATCCTCAGCAGTTTCACTCAGGAGGTCAGAAAGGTGGGAAGCTGGACACGGTTGTCTAAATTTTACATACCACCTGACTGTTGAGGGGCTTGTGATGCGTCTGCTGAAAATGCATCTCAGGCCGAACAGATCCTAAGTAATGTGAAATGAGAGCTCATCTGTGTTGTCAACCTGTGGTAAGATGGGTATGTCGGGTGTTCTGGGGTGCTGACATTATTGTAAGCAGTTAACATTTCCACTCAGAGCCTTATATATTTTAATAAGAAGATGTCGAACTAAGTCTATTTGTATGTGGTTCATAACTTAGACTTACAACCCATTTAGTTGTCCATCTCTGAACCTTACTTATAAAGTCACTATCCCTTCGATGAGTAGGTGGTGTTGCATGGTGAGTTCACAGTAAACGTTAATGCCTTGTGTTCACTGAAACTTACAACCTACCGTCCTTTAGATACTACCGTTTTGACCCTTAGTTCAACCTTTTTTAAAGTTTAAGAAGCAGTACGACACGTGTTATACTCTCCTAAGTCAAGAACATCTGTTCCACCCAGACAGATCTCATGATATGATACAGCCCTCCAATTCTGTCACGGATCATCTGAAGCGCGAATTTCAAAATTGAAGGTGTCATTTTAGTCGCTGTGAATTTTCTGGTTTTGATTGTCTAGTAAATTAAAACCAAAAGTATTTGCTTTATCTGGACCCAGTTCACATACGGTATCTTACTGTTTACTAAGGTTTTGAGACCTTTTTCACTTTACACGTGGAGTGCATCTGTTTACTGTTTATTGTCATTTCCCTTGTGTACAGTTAAATATTTCTTTAGCATTTATGGCAGCAAAGGATCGTAAAATTGTTTGGTTACTATCGTTCATCACATACCTATGGCTACAAAAGAACGTACCTCTCGACGACCTGGCTGTCATGATCCAATGGAAAATGGCATACAATGTAATCACTGCAAAGGTTAGTACCACGATCTATGCATTAATTTGACGCTAGCAGCACACAAACAGTGTTGCAAACCTGAGAAAGTATGGCTTTGCTCACTCTATTTTCAAGATTCAAACCCCCTATCATTGGACGCCATATGGCTAAGAAGTAAATTGGAAAACAAAAGACGTTAATGCCCGGGATAACTGTGATAACATCCGCTTTATCGGCTCTGCTGACGCTCAAATCAACACTTATATGGGTGACTTAACCCCGACCAAATCTTTAGAAGCCACGCCTGGCACGTATCACGTGGAAGGAACAATACTAAATTTATTCAAGGTGATAGGCAAATGGCGTAATTCAAGATCAGCTACAAAGAATGAAGCACTGCCATCAGGTATTATAGTTATGGCTAGGAATAACGGCGAATAAGTGGAATGTGAAGTCGTACGGCAACTTCCACATGAAAGGCATGATACTATACTAAACTGGATACATGCATATTGAAAAACTTCAACGCTGACAGCTTCGGTAACGAACTTGTAGCAAACAGCTTCAAAAGGCGTTAATACAAACTTTAAAGAGGTCTGCTCCTACCATGCTCTAGTTTTATGAAATTTAGAGGAATCGAAGGACTCAGAGCTTGCCAAAGATTATTTCCCTAATCTTCGGATAGTTGAATCAGCTACTCGACACAGTACAGGGAGTTCACATTTGTGAAAATAGTCCTGGGCAATAAGGGTAAAAAAGTATAGTACTGAGAAATGCTCACAAAATCCGTGAGCACAACATACGTATCCGACCAGACTGGTTGCTTGAGGGTCGCATTAGGAGAAGAGAAGCTCACACCGAGATATAAAACACGGTTGCATAATGGAGAGAAAAACATTAAAATCCATGGTTTTCCGGTGGTGTGGTCTCGGAAGCCAATTCTTCTAAAAGTACGACGAGTATCAACTCAGGTATCCTGAATGTATTGTATACTGACGTCCGGGACACGGAAACAAGATGCCCGAGTTAAGTGTCTTGGTAGGAGAAATTGATCTTGATATAATCGCTCTCACAGAAACGTAGTTAGCAACTGATACATAGTACGATGTATGTGTATCAGGTCTTATAGGGTCACTAGCCGTAAGGGTGGGGGTGGAATAAACTTATATATTTGTGGGGGGAGGGGACTTACGTATCCAACATAGTTTGTCGGAAGTGCATACAGGTGGCACATGCCAGGTAGCCAGCTGCACTCCCAAGTCGACGCGTAGCCAAGCACTTACTGGAGTAGTTTACCGCAGCCCTAGATGCCACACTGGTGAGTGGAGTAGTGTTTTCGGCATTAACTGAACGGAGATAACATCAGTAGGAGGGGGAATCGATAGGAATTTGTTGTTAACTAGTCTCCAGTGTGCCTTAATGCAAAGTGTCACAAAACTGACGCGTTCCGATCAAGATCATGAATCGTTACTTTTTGACCTTGTATTCACACATAATTCTGGAGATGCTACAGATCTTGAGCTCCTATCCCTACCTGTTAATGACAACCACATTGTCCTGTCCTTTGGGTTTAAGACTTATGATATGAGTCTATTCCATACCGTCCAAATACATGGCAAGCAGACATTCCAGCAATTAGGAACGGAGCTGCTTCAGACGATTGGTCGGTTACCGAAAGCCACCCAAGTGACCCATGTCGGCTTTAGATTGAAACTACCAGGGCCAATTCGGAGTTGAATGAAGAATTTCCTATGACAACGGAGACAGAGAGTCCGGGTAGACAGATCACTGTCTGAATGGAAGCCTGTGTTGAGCGGAGTCTCCTAAAGTATTTTAATGAGCTCTCTCTTATTCTTGCTTTATGTTAATTAATTGCCAATTCAGCTGAAATTATCAACACTCATATTTGCTGGTGACGTGAAGAATTGGAAAACAGTATACAGCAACACCGACCAGCTTGATCATCGATCTAAATTAAACGAATTGGTTTCAAAGTTGGAGGTTAGAGATTTATTGCGATTGGAGTGTACTAATGCATATCGGCCTCGGTAACAGCCACCAATGCACTTTGAATAAGCATCGCTTTGACAAGTAGTAGAGTTTAAGGATTTGGAAGTAATTAAAAGTCATGGCTTAAAATCCCCTGAATACTGCAACGCAGCAACAGCTAAAGGGTTTTGAGTGTTATGGTCACTTCAGAGAGCATTCAGTTGTTTTGATGAAGATATGTTAGTAATTTTATATCCCATGTATGTGAGACGTCATCTTGAATACTGTACCCAAACAGCAAAACCTTTTCCTATCATGGATGTCAAGATACTTGAGCGGGTTCACAAAGTAGGTGCTAAGCTTGTAACAGGCCTTTTAAACCCCCCGTGAGATAAGTATCTGAAACGAGGGAGGATCATTACCCCCCCCCCTCCCGCTTATTGTAGAACACAAGATGATCCTGTATTGACATTCCTTATCCCAAATAATGACTTTTGTGCAAATTTGTCCCATTTTTCTGCTACCCCTAGAATTAATAATCTCAAATTCCACCTTAGAAAGGTTCGAAAACCAAGGTTGAATATTCTTAGAGTGGAAATCCGTTTCTCACTCTAAGTGGTCATCATCTGGAACGCGTTACCTGAACAGATGATGTCAGATCCACCGGTCAACTCTTTCAAGGAGAATTAAAATCTGCGCCAGAAAAACCACTAAAGGTTTAATACAGGTCACCAAACTCAATATCACTGATCATATCACTGAAGACTGAAAGTTGAATGTTGGAAGTGCGGTAGTTCGGTTCATGAGGTCGTGCGTTTTCACTGTAGGAAAGTATCGTTAGTTTTCGTTAAGTAGTGATTAATTAACTCATCTGTTATTCAGTGATTTTTACGAAAAGTTATTGTGTGGATACTAACACTACCTCATATAACTTACTTTGATGTTTATATACATTTTTAAAACGTCTGGTCTACCTTAACATAAATCCATTTATGATAGTTAGCAACTTTAATGTAATTTGAGGTTGGAGTACAATTTTCTAGTCCCATTTTAAATCAGACTTTTGCATTTTATATGCAGTTTACTTTAAGAACATTTCAAGGTGTATTAGTTTCCCTAGCTAATCCAATAGTTCCAATAAACCAAAGGCTGGGCCAAAGTTGCAGAAGGTTGGGCCAAACAGCGTGTAAAACAATGGGCAACACACATGGCTTTCTGACGTTTCGCCCAACGTTCTGGCCCAATCCTTACGTTTGGCCCAACCTCAAATTTCACGTTTAGACACTCCGCGGTCAATTCACCTATTACATCTCGATTAAACGTGAGGTGCGGCACAAGCATAGTAGCAAGTAGTATAATAATGTAGGCATTTGACTCACGCCGGCTATCTGTAAGCCCCGCCTATAAGTGGTTCAGGGTTTTATTGGGCAGCACATGATAAGTTGTTTTTAAGAATTTAACTACACACTACCATCTGTAAGGCCTAAGGGTGGTGCTCATAAAAAAGTGGCCTGTCCTAAATGTACAGCCATGTAAATTACTACAGTTCCTGAAGTGTGAAAAACTAGCGTGACAATAAACACTGCCATTATATGTGTGCTTAACTTGTTTTTTTTCACTGGTATGTTACTTTCAAATGTTTGTTCTAAACCATATCTTTTCTCCTACTAACTCCACTGTAATGTGTTATACGTAAGGGGGCATCAGGAAGTGTCATGTCCTGTTTTACAACCGTAAGTGCGCACTCTACTACTTAAAACTTAAAGTTCATAACATAGTGAACACTTTTTCTTCAGGTCATACTTGACTTCATTCACTTCGCCACACTGATTGATCATCCAGCTATATCTATTTGTTCTTTCATTAGCTGTGCCCAACTGGAGTCGAGTCATAATTTAGTCCATCTTCAAATTAAGTAGAGAGATATCCGGACGGATAGAGTACTTGATTTTCAACTTGTGGGTCTCAGGTGCAAAATTTTACCTGCCTAATTTAGTTTAGGTACTCGGTTAAAATCGCCGCCACATAGCTAAAGTATGGTTCAAATGTGACCACATAGATTGTACATGGTTCATAAATAAACCGATTTTCAATTTTTAAAAAACATTTTATTTTGATGAAGTAATTATATCAAAGTTTTTAAGCACTAATTTCATCATTAAATTTTCTTTCCAGAAATATGAAAAACTCAAAGAAAAAGTAAGTTCGCATAGCGCTTTTGAAAATCTGACAAATCAGAATTCATACATGTGAAAATAAAAATGCATTGTAACTTAATATTATTCATGAACAGTAAACAAGTCATTTTAACTTCAAATCTATTTAAATTCACAATTAAAGTGGACAGTTTTCCGACGACCTCACCTTAAAAGCTCTATATTATCTTGTGTATTTATTATAAAATATTTATTAAGTGGTGTGGAAATATTACATGTTAGTACGGATAATGCATATTGAGTGTAATTGTTAACAATGTGTAAAATAGACTAGTAAGTAGCTGTATTTTAAAGTGTAGTTCTTATCAAGGGTTTTCTCCAAGCAGTGGGGGAGTCTGTCTATTACTACCACTCTAGTGAAGCGCAGCTCGAAATGCTTAGGCTTACACTTCTGAATTAACTGGTCGAAACTAGTCACCAAAAATTCCCGCTTGACCCAAGTTTTGTACCAGTCAGTGCGCACTAGTAATGAACACCTATCTTGGGTAAATTGATGTTATTTGTGATATTCAAACCCGAGTCGCCAAGTCTCACGGCTTAAACAGCACCACTAAGTAATCCACCTATAGAATTGAGATATTTGCATCATTTAGTCAAAATATTGGCTGCAATCACATCTAGTTATTTGTACTAATCAACTTCAAAGGGTCATCAGTTTGAGTGTTTCAACATCGTATTTACTCCTATCCTAAACAAGTAATTTTTCGTTATTATTATTAAACACTTTTTAACTGCGCAATTTCTATTTGTAGAAAACTGAACTATACTGAATTACGTAAGCAGCATTTACTTGAAGATAATGAAAAAGAAGACAAAATTATCAAACAGTTATCGAAAAAATTGAAAATGAATCGTAACAATGTCAAAGGCAAGCTGAAAAAAGAACAAACTCCACTCTGGTTAACACAATGTGGATTTGACTGTACTATCTAGATCTTTCTTTCTAAACGATGTCTTGTTTTAGATTTACTGAACTTTGAGAAACGCTTGGATATTCAGAATAATCGTGGTATTAGTAATAGTAACAACGCTACTTTGAGCACTACTGTTGGTGTCTCTGCAAAGAAAAGTATTAGCGCTAATTTTAATAGTATCGTTTTAGAGAGTAAAACACTTGACTTATATGGACAAAATACTGGTAGTAGCAAATCAATTCCTGATTCTTCCGCTGTTGACCGTGATGGCATTGATGACAAATCCACTGGTCAGTTTCATATTTATTTAGTAACAAGCAAACATTCACTCCTGTTTAGTTGATTCATCAGCAAATAAACAAATGGACATAAGCACAGATCTACCTGTTGAAGTCGAAAAACAAGAAGAAGAGATTGCTATGTCAACGCTACATGATAATGATGATTCTAATGCACTGTTATACAAATCTATACGTAGTTCATTAAATCGTTTATCTGAATCACAAATGTCAAAAATTATTACAGAACTTTGTGATTTATTTACCACATATCCTCGTGCTTCCGTTAGATCGTGTTTAATTGAAGAAGTGTGCAATTTGATTGAAGTAGGCATTAACATGCATTCTTTCATTCCTATTTTCTAGTGCACTCAAGTGGATCGTAATTCAAAAATGGGATGGTTACATCAAGAATTGGCTGTTTGTCTAGCATGTGTTCAAATAACGCTACATAGTTTATTTCAATCAGGACCGTTAATTGGTTATTTGGTTGAATCAATCATTTTCCGACTGTTTCCTAAAAACAATAAAGTACAATTATCATCGAATGTAATCTGCACTTATTCTGTTTTTCTAGCTTATTTGTATCGTTTCGGAGTGAGTGGTTTAATTGTTTTATTGCCTAGTTATAAAATGAGTATAACGATAATTCGTATATTAGGATGAACTTGTATGTTCCCGTTGATTTGTTATAGACTGAAGTTGGTCAGTCATTGTTGCTATATGTGCATCCTGAGCGGATTACCTCAATATAGCAAATTTTTCACAAGTATTATATAAGTTGGATTGTGACTGGCAAGTGGAATCTAATGACTGACCAGCTTCAGTCTATAACAAATTAACGGGAATATACAAGTTCATCCTAATACCAATGTGCCCGTTGCACAAGTGTGACTGTCTGGACTCAGTAGTTTAGTGGTGAACGCGGTGGCGTTCGACACGAAACGAACTGAGTTCGAATCCCACTGTGAACATCAACATTGGGATGCAGGTACATCCAGCCGATGAGTCCCAAATAGGACGAAACGCGCGTCCTGGATTCCACTTGCCAGTCACAATCCAACTTATATGATAATTCGTGTATGTTTTTGGAAGTCTGTTACTCGTGCAGAAACAAATCATCTTAAAAACTGGGGCGCCCCACTTAATTGGTTGTTTCTTTATATAACGATGATGTAGATCTCATACCAGGTGCAGTATCCTACACTCGGCTTTATTTGTTTAAGACTATTGATACAACTACATGGCTGCCCAAACCAAAGTAATCGAAGTGGGGCTCGAACCTGCAGCCTAATGGTTGAAGGCTGAACGCCTAGACCATTACGCAACTTGTTTACTTTTTGACCCTAGTTTGAGGCTTCTTCACTTTAATTACCTACAACTCTACTAAAGGTATTGATCTACAGGTGATCACTGCCGAATAGTTGCCACTTTTCAACAGTTCTGTATACAGCATAGCAACTTTAAAAAATCTTCCACAGACCACCTAATAACTCTTCTTTTTGTTACTGATTTTTTCAGATTATTTCAGGTACCCTAATTTTGGATATTTTGAAAGCATATCTGCATGATTATGATCTAGGAAAATTGAAAGCTGCTCATTTTATTTCAATTGGTATGTTGTGGTTTTAAGCTTAAAAACGTTTTGTGCATTAATATATGTCGTGTTGGTCACTTTGTTTGAAATCCACGTAGTGTTAATTAGTTAAGTAGTATGATTAGTTGACAAGCAATTAATATATACCATAGCTTTCTAAACAACATTGAATATACGTTCTATGTATTAATGATATTTTTTAGATGCAGCCTATTTCGATTATGGCTCATCGAAATAAATAACCAGTTCAAAGATCTTGTATTAGATATCTGTTCATCATCTTTGCGGAGCTTACGGCTCAGTGTTTAAAACAATTGATTTTTAACTATTGAATCCCAAGTTTGAACTCAACCTCACCTTTTTAGAAAGCTGCATAATATCACTAACTCTCATTCACTCTTTGGCTTACAGCTGATTATGTGAGTGTGTACACCGGTATATCAATTTAAATGTGCCGAATAGTTCAGAAAGATCCATTTTCTCTTTGGAATAAACGTGAAGCGTCGTCATATCGAGTGTGTATATGCACTGAATTTGTTTGTTCTATAACTACCAATTACTTCCGTCAACTCTATAATATTCCCACTTGAATGTATATTATTGTTACGTCTGTAACTCATATGCCTTCTGTGTGAAGCACTGAAGTCATCCGGTCATCCCAAGTATAGTAGTCGAAATTCTACACTGATAAAGTGCTAAAGTTTTACGAATTTAGGAGTCACCTCGATACCTACTGACGAACGTACGACTAGCGACACAACAACGGGTAAGCTAAGCTATTTTACAGTGCCCCAGCCCAGCTAACTAGAAGAGGAGGTTCAACGTCAGCAAGAAGCATTTAATTCCACAGGCAGCCGCAACCACACACCTCGTTCGTATATATACAAAAAACGGAGCGTCCTTGGAATGTCAGAAATAACGTACTAAAATAAACAACCAACCAATAAGATTTAGCGTCTTGCTAAGTGAGAAACGCAAACTGAAGGTGATAAAAACTTTTTGGCGCGAAAACGAAAAATTTAAATTTACACAAATAAGTGACAAAAATAACAGGTTTGCCAAGTGAATTCTGGGGATCTGACGTCCCCAACATAAAGCAAGCGTTTTTCTTTACTGATTATATTAAGTGATCTGTGGTGATAAACAAAATGTTATAAATATGCGTATCGTGTTAGTAGATACTTAACAATATAACTTATTTGCGGCCTCGAGGAGAACTGTTATTCCACGTGACTCGAATAATTCAGTGGTAGCGTTGATCATATATACATACATACAACGTCTTTATATATGACACTGTACAGTAGTTTCAAACCTCAACAAACTTAATTTCACTTAAGATTGATAACAGGACTTGCCAGTGAATGTCAACTGGTACAGGCTGTAGATATATCTAACGTCCAAATATAGTGCACATTATGTCTAGTCACTTAGATTAGTGGCCAAATCCCAACTTGATTGATGAACTTCAGTGTGCACTATTGCCTAGATGTGATTGGTACTCAGTGATTAGTTACTGTCTTTTATCATTTTAGCCTCCATACAGTTAGTTATGGTACTCCTGTATGTTGTTTACCCATTTTAGCCGTTGGTGTTAATTTGCGAAAATTCAATTTGAATGTTTGCCAAGAACTTATTCAACAAGCGAACGATGAACTTGCAAAGCATCAATTACAAAATTCTGAAATGTCGTACGTTATGAGATAATTCTGTCCATGTTTTTTTCCCTTAAACAGAAATTAATGTACTTTCCCCATTTCTTTTTTTTTTTTACCAAGATTTGAATTAGAAGGACTTATTCAACGTCTTTCTGAGAAGCGTTCTATGGAAGAGTGTGTTACACGATCGTTACATTTAAATAAACTTATGAAAGTGTGGACTAAAGGTAATAGGCTTATTGACTTTCGTAATGTGTATTTTATGTATATCTATGCTTGTCATAGTGTTTTTTGTAGTGAAGTATTTATAAAATCAAATAAATTAACAGTACATTTCTTCCCATCTTCACTGGTTAACGATGTAGATGTGGATTTTTGGCTTATAAAGCCTATAGACAAATAAAAACATAAGCTTGTACTCTACTGACGATGGATTTTACTAAGGAATGTATTGTTATTATTGTTGAGTTGAGGTGGTATCGTGGAGATTAGAATCTAAATTGTCTCTTACATTCGTCACAGCTGGGTACCATTAAAAACCATGGAACACCGGACAGCTGTTTCATCTTTATGTTAGACTAGTACTCACCTAAGACCCCATCAGGGAATCAAACCCAAAACCTTCAGCTCTCGCGAAGAACGAAAGATATCAGTGTTGCCGGGTCGTTGTTTACTAGTAGAATTCCAATTTTAATCAATTTTTGACGTAGCCGGATCAATGTTGCTTACGGTTACACGTTCTTCGCAAGGTATGAATGTCCTGAGTTTGATTTACCGATGGGGTTGAGAGTGCATACTGCTGATTACCGTACTCAGATAAACCAGCTAATCTGTGTTCCTTGGTTTTCAATAGTTTCAAAAGGATGCCAACCTATGTCGAAAACAAACAACACATTATATTGTTTCACAAATATTTGGTCCAAATAAACTAATAATGAATCTTTTTAATAATCTTCATCTTGCAATTTTAAACCGCGCACGTATAACCAGATCGGGCGCAATTAAACTTACGCCTTGAGTGGCTGATTCCCATGGACACCAAAACGCCTATAAATATTCACATTTTTTCTCATATATCATTATCAGTTTGAGTGGAATGTCGATTTGACTCTTGTAGTTTTTTTGGAGAGGTGAGGGGGGGAGGCTAGATCAAAAGATACTGTAGGAAGGGCGTAGTACAATTTTGGTAGAGTAGTATTTGCATTCCATTCATTGCATTTTTAATCTTATGTATATAGCTATGACCATAGCATATTCATTTTAAAAAGAGGGGTAGTTTCGCCATAACTTTTTCATAAAGGAGTGTGACAAAGCGAGGAGTATACAAACTTGTGCATAGTTTCTAGTTAATTGTATTAAAGTATAATTAATGATGGTTTCCATTAATTCACCATTGAGAAATACTGTATTTCGCTGATAATTTGGCTAAAATCAATAATCAGTTTGTATGTTAATAAGCCTGAGTGCATGTCCGACCATGTTATTTTTTCAAAATGTACCCGACCTTAGCTGATGCTTTTATATGGTGGTCGGGTTTGCATATCGTGTTGACCCAATTAAGCTGTAGTGACTGAGACTTATTGCTTTAGGTTTTATCATGCTTGACAGGCCGGTTGTAAAACAGAGACAAAAACCAGCGAGTATTAGGTCTAAAATCAATGGTAAACCGCTGAGATGCCGTCGTTTCACAACAGAAGAACAGGGTTCCGCATGTTCCATGGCGGATTTCCGTCACCGGTTATAAGATCTGAGAATTATGGAGCTGATGAACCAGGAACTATTCACATAACGGCTATATGTGACCGGCTTGAAGCAGTTCAATCTCTATGATCACACTCACAAGTCAGGTACCCCAAGAAGAGGTATCCTTGCACCCAGTAAGTGAAAATCAACTTCACACCTTTAATAGCACTAGATAAATTTAACCTATTTATATATTCACTCTTCTTTGTTATTATTATTATTTCCAAACTACACTCAAAAATATCATTCCCAGTTACCAACTAGCTTTTACATTTTTACCTGCCTTAGGAATACCTATCTCTGGCGATATGTGCTTATCTGTTGGATTGGAAAATTTATTGAATGCCACATCAACTGGTCGTTGGTGGTTAATTGGTTCAGCAGTCAATCGAACAGTAAAATCCAAAGACGAAAAATCAAAAATACCTGTTATCAATCCTGAAGTAAGTCTTCCGTATTTTATCTCGTATATTCGTCCGTTTGTGAGTTGTTTACATATTTTTCTGTTACTTGATATTGCTGAATGCAATATTTCTCGTAAATTTTATCAGAATCGGCCAAAAACATGTTTTCTTTTTCAAAAAAGTCTCCATCTCGAAACTTTTCAACAGTGTACTTGAAGTTAAATTCGGCGCCCTGAATTCATCCTTAGTGACTGTTTATTCAGGAAATCTCGAATTCATTTCTCATAAATACTTACGCATTTCCATATTCTATCATCGTTAGCAGAAGTTACAATAAAACTCCTGTTGTACTTTTATGTTCTGTATGTTTGGGATTTGTTTAAAATTTTTCTGGAAGGATCGTATGTATTTCGATTAAAGATGTTTTATTTTGCTATCCTCATTTTCTGAATTGTGTACTCGAGTTATTACGTAATAATTTACTGTTGAACGTTGTCTTTAGTTGGCTACTTTGATTAGTGAATTTTAATTTAATAGAGGGAACGTTTTTGATAATGTTGGTTTTCGTAGCTGAATTCTTTAATTGAAAAGTTTTTATTGTCATTACATACGTCATCATTATCACACACATGTTGAGTTACACTAGCCACTTGTAGCCAAATGGGTTTAGGTCTCTAATTCATGTTTTATTTATCAAGGTTTGGTGAGCCAAGTTCAGGTATCTGTGACTACATAACAAACAAATGTCATCGGTTAACACATTTGCTAACACATTTTTAGATGCCTCTTTGGTACAAGAACTTGCATCTAGTTATTGAATGTATATTGTTTGTTCGTCAATAGTATAGGTAAAAACGTTCTTAGTACGCGTAAATGACTGGCTAATATGACTCGTCACACTGCGTGTAATAGCTAATTATACTACCTAAGTGCTCAAATCGAAGCAATTGAAACTGCATTCAAACTGTATTGCGAATACTTTAATCATTAAGTCACTGCTTCAATTATATTTACTTAGAAATTGTATTGTCCCATTCTTTGCTGATGGTTCCAATATTTGTCATGGCACTTATTAACTTATTTTTGTATAACTTAACCTTAACTTCAGATAGTAGCTGTTGCAGAATCACTTGGTTTACGTACAGCCACACGTCAATTAACATTCAGTATTTTAGTTTCTACTCCCGGTGGTCCAGATGCTACAGCTTCCGCCTTACTTAAAGCTTGTCATACTTCAGCTAATTCACCAGGTGTACAACTCGGAGCAGGTGGATTAGCTGCAAGAGAAAGAGAAATGATTCACATTATATTGCATTGTGTTATGTCTGAAATGCCATTCAATCGTTTCTATCCACGAGTATTGGGTGGCATTCTAAACTGCCATAGACGATTTTTAGTAAGTATAGAGTTTAATTTTACCTTCTCCATTTTATTTGATTTCATTAATTCGAGTAGTTTTTCAAATGCAAACTTCCTATTTCACCTAATACCTTATTGTATCACATTTAGTTGTAACTATGGGAGAATATTATTGAATTTTATCTGTGCTATGTATTTTCACTAACTAATCACATATTCATGTACTTCACTTTGAATCATAATATTTGCGTGAAGTCTGGTAGTACCTACCTATCTGATCAACTCAAAGTAGGTGCAATAACAGAATTCAAACCCTTTGCTGATTGGTCGAATGCTGATCACTTTACCTGTAAGAAACCCTGCTTGACTCAGATTTCGTGTTACTTGGCACTCGTCAGCATAGCGTACCTGCAATCTTGAGAGAACTGGCGGTCCTTGATGTCTTTAATCTCGGACCACTCAGTTTCGCTACTGAAGTCCGGGGTATCCTAAACTATCTTCCATCACGACGTTTGTATGCGATGTTGATTCACATAGATTAGTGGCCACATTGCAACTTGATCCATATGATCCGATCGGAATTATATAAAGATCTAAACAAATATCACATGTGACTATTCAGTAATCAATCAACACAAATATGTACTACGGTTTACTAGTGATCACTTTCAACTCGAATTACCAAATGGCAACGGTCGTAGGATATGAAACCTGAGACCTGAAATTGTATACACCAAAAAGCATCAGTTCCATCAAAATACCCCTTGACGAGTGATAATTATCTGGAAGCTTAGGTCAAGCAGGGTTTCTTGTTGGTCACCCTCCATACAATCTTCCAAATTAAGCTGCTCATATGAGCTAGTGAAGTGGATAAGTTGTGTTATTCACAAAAGTACAATCATGTAAATTAAAAATTTCATTCTCTTGAACCAAGTATGTTTGCTCTTTCGTAATAAATATCCGCATAGAGCTAGCTTGTTTGTAGAACTGATTTATGCATTGTCATTTCAGTTATTAGTAATACTTTGAATACGATGTCATTAACAATGGATGACTGGGTTTATAGACGTTTCAACATGCCGATAAAATTACTGATATTTTCTTACAGATCAGAAGTGGAATATATCTTAGATGATAATTTAGGAGAATGCATTAATTCTCATTTATTCTAACCAAATCAACCAAAAAGGACTTTGTTCTAAATAATCGCCTTTTCTAATTTTAAAATATAAATGGATCGTTGAATTAAGAGACATAAATCTTCCATCTGGAATGGTTTTTTCTCTAAAACTCTCTAAGATATTGTATAGATCTTCAATTTTCTCACTGTATCTGACTAGTCAATGAGAATAACCCGTGAAGATACGTGGAAACAGTTTATATATGATCGGATACAAAAGCACATCAACTAGAGAAGGGTGAAGAGGAAACGGATGTACAAAATTGAAACTGTATTCTGAGCCATGCCACCTCACTTCTCCAACCAACTGCTTATGTTAATTTGAAAAGCATAATGTAAATCGTGTTTATTATATTTCAAAATATCTAACTAGTTTATCTTAATTTGTCACTTAATAGGTGATAAATGTTTAATGAAATCTCGATATGAATTCAGAAAGCCCGTTTTTCTTTTTCTGACTAATATCATCTATATCGTAGAAACGATATCTGTCTACCAGTTAAATAACTAATTTACTATGCAGCAGTCCACTCTGTCTTACTATATGGATATGAAACGTAGTTATCGAAGTAGAGATAACATTCGTATGTTACTAGTGATTGGTCATCAATGTCGTTGAAATGTTCCTCACGGTAGTCGAGACTATCGAGTAAGTAATGCTGAGTTTAGATGTAATGTACAAAAGACAGTTAGATAGTCAGTCGATCATGTTGTAAATGTTCGCTGATTAAAGTTGTTAGGACATCCATTACGCACATCCAACCACCAGTTACGTGTGTGTGGTGATGATTAGAGTAGGATTAGATCATATTTAAGCTAGGGACAGCTGTACTAAACCATAGAATTAATTCGTGAAGTGACTGATTGTTTTTGTAAGCCATATTGATAGATGCAGATCATTCGATTGGGGTCTGTGCGATTATTATAACCAGTAGTTGGAAATTCTGGGTGACAGTGCTGAGAAACTGTCACAGTGTGGTGCATGTACATTCACTCCTTATGTTCTGTTGAATCCTGAACTTAAAGATTTCATAGCTTTCCACAAAATTAGTTCTCGAATCATATTCTCTGTTTAGTCTATTTTTAATACTATCGGTGGTACGTTGATATTTATGTTACTGTGCTAATGGCGTATGCCACATTGGACCGATATACATACATACAAAGTTTTACATGACTGGATGTTTTAAAATTACAAAGTATATACCCATAAGGATTAATTCACATTAGTTATTTCTGTAGATAAGTAAAAACAAACTTCTTAAACTCTACCACATTCTAGTGTTGTATTCAGTTTATTGTTGATAATTTAGTCAGAATCTTAGTAATAAATAGTTTTCTTTTTATCTCTTTCAAATATTTTAGATGATGATTAAATGTGGATTTTGGGATATTTTGAATAATGCCAATTTAACTGTAGAAGCTAAATCCAATGCTGGTCGAGCTTTAGGTTTAATATGTCTTGTATATAATTTTCCATTGACTGTGTTAAAGGTAATTACCATTCTTCTTCTTCTTCTTTTTCCGGTTGATCATAGTTATACAATTTATGTTCTGTATGATTCACATGAATTTGTATCTCTAATTATTACTATAGCGAATAGTAAGTTAGTAGTAAACAATGTAAAGTTTGGTACATATATACGCGTTTCTTTATATTACGATACCGCGTTAACACGACAACATTAAAATTAACAAGTTTATTACCAAAGTGTAGTTAGATCAACATGTACAAAAGAATAATGTAACCTAGAAAGTCAAAATGTACCTGCACTAGTTTGACCAATTTTTGTCATTGTTACTGTTATGTATTGAAAAAAATACACAGTGACCTTGATAATTTGATTGAATATATCACAGATTGATGTTGGCAGGTTACCATTGAAAACCAGGGCGTTCGCGTCAACCTGAAACCCCTGTTCCATAACCACGGGTTGGTACAGTACTTTAACTGGCCTAAAGATATAGGATTAACTATTTTTTTATTTGGATTGTTACTGGTAACCGGAATCTAGGACGCAAGTTTCGTCCTGTTTGGACTCATCATCTGGATGTACCTGCTTCCTAATGTTGATGTTCACACCAAAATTCGAACTCAATTTGTTTTGTGTTAAACACTACCGCGTTCACTACTAGACTACTGAGTCTAGACAATCACTCTTGTGCAACGAGTATGTATATATAATTCGAATGTATTCGGATTTTCCCATTGATTTGTTGTCGATTGAAACTGATCAGTCTCTGTTACTATATGTGCATCCTGAGCTGATTGCCTTGCTATCAAAATCAGACAATACTTGTATATCATCGCTATATCAAGGCAATCCCCTTAGGATGCACATTTAGCAACAAAAACTGATCGACTTGAGTTCATAATAAATCAACGGGAGGATACAATTACATTCTAATTATATTAGATTAATTCTTCAGTACCTGACATGCAATTTTGTGTGCTTTGGCTTCTTCATGTTATACATTTTAGAAAACACTACACAGAAGATAAAAGAGATAAACAAACTAATCACTTTTGAAAGGACCGTAGTTATTCAATGAATACGTTTAAACCATTGATACTTATTTCGATTGTTACAATTTAGTACTATCCTAAAGGCATTGGTTAATCTCTAAGTAATGATCAATATAGTGTCTTTCTAATCCTTAGTGATGATAAAATTATACGGATCGATTTACAATATAATCACTAGCTATAGGTCATCACTGAAATCGGGACAAACATGAGATTCATACTCAACTAACAGTCGCTGTATATATCCCAGTCCTGCATTACAGACGGTTACTTAAGTCCAGGATAGCTAAGTATAAACGTCTCAGACTGTAATATCAGATGACATGAGTTCTAGTCCTTATGATTAAGGGTACATTTTCTTGATGAGTGATAACTAACAGTAAACATGAATCAAGTAATGTTTTTTGCTGACTATTAATTCTGTCCACTTACCGATGTTTGAATGCTTTTATCCCTTTGTAATTATCAATCAAGCATTTTACTTAGTTCCTATTTCTCCATCATATAGAATTACATTTTCCAACTTGATCGATAATCTTCGATCAACACTGACGTACAATCGACGGTTTGAGATATACATGTATACTATATTTGTAATCAATGATTAGAGACCTTAATCAGCATAGCTACAAGTTCTTTACTCTTGGATTAAATACATTTATGTTGTTATCGCTCCCGTAGATTGTATAATCTGATATAGCCCTATGTTTAGTATTTTTATCAATCATAGATTGCACCTTGATACATTTGTTGTACATCTTGCGAAGACAACTTAGTTAATATACCATATAATTACTAAGTATATGTATTCTAGTGTTGTGTACTTCTATACACTCACTTCAATGCATAGTATTGACACCTTAGACTCTTACGGTATGTGACGGTGTATACATTTCAATTGATACTAGTACGTCTTAGAACGACTGTTTTTAAACAACTAGTGAATACCAGTAAAAATGTAACAACTGTTTTATGTTAACACTGTACTTCTCAACAGTGTGCAATCCACTAAAGAATGAATGCAGTGTTTTCAAATTTCATTCCGATTATTTAATTTCCAGTCCAAATATATATTCAATTGATATAGCTCAACAAGAAAATGATTTAGATGCTGAACATGAATGTTATATCTTGAGGTCACAGCTAATTACAATGTTTGAAAAACAGTAACTTCAGTAGGACTAATGAAGATGCAAACACGTTTGCCTTGTAATTACTGGTCTCTAAAACCAGAATGAAGAAAACAAGACAACTAAGCCAACCACCAGTTAATCAGTCAGATTACATTTCACCTGTCCGTTTTTATACATACATAATCTGACGACACTGCACACCCATAGGAGGAATAACATTTATACAAAACGAAGACAATAATGACTGGGAACTCATGGAACAGACACATTGTTAATTGATTATGGTACCTCAATGATAAATGATACGATAACAGTTTATGGGTTTAGTGGGAGGTTGGGACGAGAAGAACATGACACTAATAGAAATAAAATAATCGATCTACATATAGTTAAAATAAATGAAACAGTCTTTTGTAAAACAGTTCAGAAAAGTCAATTACTCTTGAATCACTTAATCTAACAAGAAAAGTATGAACTATTGTTTTCTTTCAACTTGTGATGACATCAAAAAGCTGTTGTGACTGGCGTATATGACTGATTGGTTGATGCGATTTTGCGCGCACGGAAGCCGCAATAGCAAAAGCCGATGAGAGTGCCTAACTGGTTCCTGCATATCTCTTTGAGTGCCCACAATGTCAGGCCAGAATAGGTAGAAGACGAGCTGATAAATCAACGTGACCAATCAAACTATATTTTAAATAATTCTTTATATATACATGAAACCTGACAACTCATTCAAATTCCGATCAACAGTGACTGGGAACTGGATTAACGTATGCGCACAATTGATTATCCATAGTTCATCAGTCAGTAACAACGTAGAAGTTGGTATGTTTGTGCATCAGTTCAAGTTGCTATGTCTCAACTAGCAGATAGAAATTGAATTGTCGGACCAAATCCCAGAGTTGTGTAGGTAGTAACAAAGTCGGTATTAATGGTAAGGATTAGAGATCGGAGATAAGATTTAGGCAAACATAATTCAGTAAACAGAAAATTGTAATGAATTCAGAAATTTAGAATTCGATGGAAGACAGGGGATAGATTCGCCTGCGTCATTTCGAACAATTTTGAGCCATGTCACCCAAAATCTCTAACTGTTTATTGCGATCATCACGCTAACCCCAACCAGGTAGTTTTGCATCCATTAATATGGCTCAATCCAGTTGTCAATGACTTCATGGACTGATTTCATGTTTTACTTTGGCCGCCCCTAGCTTTCTTCCAGCATACTTCCACACCAGACAGCATTACTCGTCGAGGTAGGCGGTGGTCAGGTATAGGTAACACGTCCTAACCACCCCAGCTGATGAAGATTTACTACTTCGTCAATGGACTTACCTTATTTACCTTGTACTCTATTCGTAACCCACGTATTGCTTACTCGGTGGTCCCAGCAAACACGAGCAATGCTTTGAAGACATCTATGGTTGAATACTAGGAACCTACCAATTGTCAATAACTTCATGGACTGGTGCCATGTTCATCAGTGCGAAATGATATAGTAACAGTGAATATGTTAAACGGGTGGAGAGGGCAATGGAGGGACTTAATAATAATAATAGAAATAAAATGTTCACTATGACTACAACCAATATAAACTTAACCGTCTACTGAAAAACCCTTCTAGAAGACAATCAATCTACCTTAAGTCCCCCCCTAACATATATCAAAAGATTATTTTTTTTTTTTTAATTTTCTAATATTTAGAATTATAATTTTGCTGATAATAGTGATAGTAATATCGCTTTCTTACAATATGCACTTATGGAATTATGTACTGGTGAATATCAAAATGTATTAAATAAATTAATGCAATTATCAACTTATACAAGATTATGTCGAAATTGTCGAATATTTATGCATAAACATTTATTGAATACAACATCAATGCTTCATGATAAATTTGATGTAAATTATAAAGCGATAATTGTTAAACTGATTTCAGATATGCGTGAAGTTGATACATTTTAAAAGTTGTTTCTGATAATGATTGATGTTATTTGATTGGTTTTTCTGTTCTCTTCTCTTGCATATGTACAAAGTTTTTCTGTAAATAAATACATATTTATTAGTATCCTCTTTTTCGTTAATGTTTATGAGTTTGAGTTGGGCTGTAATTGGCAAGCTGTTATGATGCAAGAGAATATTTGGTAGGTAGGGAATGTTAATGAGGTGTGCCTAGTTGATAGTACACGTTTACCCTATGCCCACTCCGGTCACAAACTAGAGATAGAAGAACAAGTTGATAGACCAACCAAACAGAATCGAAATCAGATTCGTATTATATTTCACATATTGCTTTATATATAGAAAGTAATCGTATCGTTTATTCATCAAATTGAAGTTATTAACATTTATAATAATACTGTGAAAAGATCACATGGACAAGCTAATTGTTTCTTTGGTTAAAACAGAGAATATCATAAAATATTACGTAGATTACTTCTAACCATCAGTTTTCACATCCTTCGCATTCTCTGGTCCGTGTCGTTTCTCGACTTACTTCCTTTGTTGTCTTCGATTCTCCTATGTATTTTAATCATGCTTTACTCCTTTCTGCCTCATATACTTGTTTACTGATTCCTTCCAATTTCCCGTGACTCTCCGCTACCTACTACTTATTGATGACCTTATGAGTAGTACCCACCACAATACAACTGTGTTCTCAAATATGTTCACATAAAAGTGATGAAAGTTTACAAGTCATACTTACAAAAGAATCAATACAACTTGGTTAAATGAACAATTGTATTTCTAAGGATTTCGAATCCCTAACACAAGCGGAATCTCGTATACGCGTTTTGTTCTATTTAGGACTCGTCGTCTGGATATACCTGTATCTTAAAGTTGATGTTCACACTGAAATTCGAACTTAATTCGTTTTGTGTTAAATACCACTGCGTTCACCACTAGACTACTGAGTCTAAACAATCACACTTGTATATATATATATATATATATATATATATATATATATATATATATATATATATGATTCGAATGTATTCGAATTTAACAATTGATTTGTTGTCGATTGAAACTGATCAGTCTCTGTTACTATATGTGCATCCTAAGCTGATTGCCTTGATATAGCGGCAGTACACAAGTATTATTTGCGTTGAGTCGTAGCTTGTTTTCCTTTTCGTCTCTTGTGTTTGTACACAGTTGTCCTGTAAGTGAATATATATATATATATATATATATATATATATATATATCGATTAGTATCTTTCTTTTATCGTTTATGGGATTTTTGTATATCTGCTGACAGTATTAATGCATCAGTTGGTCAATTATATAAATACCATATCACTATTTGGTATCACTGTACACTTCCCATTGAAGATAGTGTACCTTATATTAAGGAATGATGTTTTAGAAGTTTTTCGGAGTTGACGAGTTACATATTCAACTGTTGTTACCAGTCAACAGTCTTGTTAACAGCTTATCAACTTGTCTTAAATCCAACTTCTAATAACATGGAAAGAAATTTTTTTAGTTCTTTACTAGATGACTTAAAACAATTCAAGTTTGGATGACTTCTAAAATATAGTTTTATGTGTGCCGACAATGAAAATGCAACATAACATGGATAAAAATCCATGAGATAGCACCTCGTGGTGCAAAATAATGTTGCTGCATACAGCAAGCTAGATGTGGTTTCCTTGTACAAAACTAATAAATCATCTGTATGTCGTCAAGTGTAGATTAGAATAGAGTACTCCGTGGTAATGCTTTAAATTTCATAGGTTTCTTTCTGTGTATCAGTGTACATACGATATCATGAAACCAGAGCCTCTCGAAGTGCTCATTCCCTTCTATGATTATAAACATCTTTCTGAAGCTTTTTACTTGTGTTACAATGGAACGCTCTTGTCGAGTGCTAGAAAATGGTTGTTTGTTCAAATCACTACAATTAATGGTAGAAAATCGTATCCCTGGTTACATTCAGAGTCATTTCTTTGGCCCTTTATGAAGATTTTATTCATGTACAACAATTTCTGCTCATCTAGGATCACGTCACCTTACGTAATGAGAAGACATTACGACAAGGTCTGTTAGCAGATCCCCTCTTCTAGACCAGCGTGCAGAATTACGTTTGTTCTATAAGATCTGTCTCTTTTAGGTGCTGTCGTCTATAATGCATTCGTTTATTGCTCAAGTTAACTTACATTTGCGCTGGAGTTTTTTGTGCTGGAGTTTTGTGTAAATATTAGGTAATGGCTATATTGTTTTCGTAAAGTAACTATCCAGAAGCTGCAACGTGGTAAACCAACTTGACTTCGGTACCGTTAATATGCGGAACTACATAAAATAGAAACAATTCTAAGTGATTGTCTCAAATTTTTTCCAGTTGATTTTTCGTATTCTGTTATCTTCAATTTATAAAGGTTAGGATACGACGTCTGATAACTCTTATCAGTCTGCGAATTTCTGTACTGGGGAAAAGTGAGACATTATATGTCCTGGTAAGGAATTCCGGCTGTCGAATTCAAACATTAGATGTATGTAACTTGATCTGGACTATTAAACTTCCTCGAAATGTTCTAATCACTCAGTCTTACATGGAATAAAAAGCTAACTCATAGTAATACATGTACGATCATTCACTATACGATAGTTTAATATCAAATCGCCTCAGCTTACGGTAAGATAAAATAGGCTAACTGCAATGTTCCAATTCCCATTCATAGGATAAAATAGAAAGTCTTGTTACCAGTTTAGTCTCGGCTCTGAACCCCTCCCAGTTCATCTGCTTCATATTTGGAACCCGTATTCTGAGTTAGGCCCCGTATATGTTGAGTATAATATTCAGAGTCTTTCATTCAGTTTTAGAAGTGCTTTCCGAATGTCTCATATGATTTGGAAGTTACCTTACACTTATCCATAGTATTGATATTACTACTATGCACGGTTAGTACGTGCAATATAACCTTCTTAAAGTTTATTGTGACATTTGCGCTGGAGTTTTTTGTGCTGGAGTTTTGTGTAAAATAGTAGGTAATGGCGATATTGTTGTTCGTAAAGTAACTTCCAGAAGCTGCAACGTGTAAGACCCACCTTGACTTCGGTAACCGTTAATTATGCGGAACTACATAAAATAGAAACAATTCCTAAGTGATTGTCTCAAATTTTTCCAAGTTGATTTTTCGTATTCTGTTATCTTCAATTTATAAAGGTTAGGATACGACGTCTGATAACTCTTATCAGTCTGCGAATTTCTGTACTGGGGAAAAGTGAGACATTATATGTCCTGGTAAGGAATTCCGGCTGTCGAATTCAAACATTAGATGTATGTAACTTGATCTGGACTATTAAACTTCCTCGAAATGTTCTAATCACTCAGTCTTACATGGAATAAAAAGCTAACTCATAGTAATACATGTACGATCATTCACTATACGATAGTTTAATATCAAATCGCCTCAGCTTACGGTAAGATAAAATAGGCTAACTGCAATGTTCCAATTCCCATTCATAGGATAAAATAGAAAGTCTTGTTACCAGTTTAGTCTCGGCTCTGAACCCCTCCCAGTTCATCTGCTTCATATTTGGAACCCGTATTCTGAGTTAGGCCCCGTATATGTTGAGTATAATATTCAGAGTCTTTCATTCAGTTTTAGAAGTGCTTTCCGAATGTCTCATATGATTTGGAAGTTACCTTACACTTATCCATAGTATTGATATTACTACTATGCACGGTTAGTACGTGCAATATAACCTTCTTAAAGTTTATTGTGTTGTTAACAACCCTATAAACCTGTAGAAAAGCAACAACGACTGGTAATTATTAAGTTTTATTGTTTGAGAAAGTTAATACACACTAAGCCTGGAAAAATGTCTGTTCAATAGAATCCACTGAATTTTCAAAGCACATTCGATTATAGGACATATGGGATAGACTATTCGATTGCTGGATAGCTATAGTTATAAATCAGGGTGTAAGTCAGGTAATGCAAAATCCCCTAGCTGAATCGGTTTCTACGTTACTATATTGGGTTGGAATGCATTAGTTTAATTTCAACACAATAATTAAAAGTAACTGTCGAAACGACATATATTATACTGCCAAATTATTTGTCATTAGGGATCTGAAGTCCATGATTCTGCATAAGTTCCATAATTGCATGGTTGGTTGCATCCCACTGCATTTTCCAACTTAGCTGCATGTATGGATACACAGTGTGGGGTTAACTGACGTTGCAATCAAAGATTGTGAGATATGTTCTTTATTTTTGAAAACCAGATAGCACCAAATGGTCTAATAAAGAAGGAGAGGTGACGACCCTGCTGATTTTTAGCAAGACGATAGAAAGTCAGGCAAACAGGACTTGTAGTTCTGTCGAACGAACGTCAATTTTGTGACAGATCAGTGGCGAATTGTTGGTTCCAAGGTCACGATGTACAAATGTACGAATGATGGGAGTCGTTTAGCTTGACAACGTTACTCCTGACAGGATTATATGTAGTGATGATCATGACAAAGTTGTGAGGTATTTACAAGATGCGGGACCATTTCATATGCCACTCGTTTGTGCGTATAGTACTAAAATGGCTGTCTAAAACTGCTAAGTGTTGAGTGACTGTGGTATTTCGTTGCAATGTTCTTGGGTTTGCGAAAGTTGTTAGGATGGATTTATTGTCTCACTATTTTAATATAACACTGACGATTAGTGCTTCTTATAGTACATTAGATTATTGGTTCTGCACTTACCGATATTCCACATAGATGTACTATATAGTACTGTAGAGAAATCTACAGTGAATTTTTGTCGCAGCAGTAGTTATCATCTAGCGGCATCGGAAATATTGTGCAAGTGGATGAGTGTGTTGTTCGTAAACGAGAATATAATAGGGTTAGGAACAGGAATAATTTAAGAAATATCATTATGTGTAGGTTAGGGTTACGAGTAGCTTGTGACTGGGCTCCGTAATAGAGGTGTGAAGTAAAGCCGTGGTTACGATTTATGCCTGTTTAGGAATTTTCGTTCAGTTAATGTTTTATATACGCTACAAATTTAGGTGTCTTTGCAAGGAATACTGTCAGTATATTTTCCCTTAATACGATTGTCAAATAATTTCAAAGTCACTTTTACGTCAGATCGTCGAAAATATAGGTCATATCCGCGGGAGTTTCAATAAATTTGAACGTGAAATGGATTTTGAGCCTTATAAAAGAGCAAACATGTGCTTATTCTTAAATCGGAAGTGCATTAAGATTTGGTTTTTTTTTTACCAAATGCATAGGATCATGTCTGAAACTCAGAGATCCTAAATCCTCCGGGTGATAGTGATCATGTAGCAACATAGCTTGACTAGTTAAAAGTTCCCTTCAAAACTTAAGCATATGCCAAAACAATTAGGCTCCACTATTCATTTACTTCCTTATTTTGCATAGGGATTATATTTCCTATTAGCTTATATTGAACGTTGAGAATTATGTGTGTTTGAACTACTAGAACCGCGCTCCACTGTCTCCTGCCCACGCTATTGAATAAAGACCTATTCCCATAATACTCTGGATTCTTGTGTCACTAAATCGGGATATACCTAGGCGTTAAACTGGTGAGCCCTGTGTTGAATAAAATATTTCATTTCTGTTGTTCATATCACTTTCTTTTTATATTCAGTCATAAAAATAAGCCTTCTGATTAACATTAGCTAAGATTACGTATATATATATTTTTTATATACATAGTATTTTATTTTTATCACTCATTATTTTCCTGCCCTCATTACGTTATCATATTGTTCATATAACATGGCAGACTTATTCCAAACGAAAAGCCTAGAGGATAAGTCATCGGTAGACATAGACACCGTTATGACTACGAATATCCTAATCCCAGAATTCGATCTTAGTGACCCCGAGTTGTGGTTTGCTCAACTAGAGCATTATTTCACAAGACACAATATTAAATCTGAAGGAGTTCGCTATCAAGACTTATGTTCAGTCCTACCCTCTTCAGTAGCCAAAGAAGTTCGCGACTTGATTTTAAGTCCTCCGACACCACAACCATACACCATCCTAAGACGAGAAATAATGAATCGTCTATCATTATCAGATGGGCAAAGAATCCAAAGACTCTTCCAAGAGGAAACATTAGGTGATAGGTCGCCGTCACAATTTTTGCGTCATCTCCAAGCCTTAGTAGGCGACAACACAGTGGGTGAAGCAGTCCTAAAACAAGGATGGATGCAAGCTCTCCCATGCTACGTCCAACACTGTTTGGATGCACAAGATCCCGACACCTCTTCATCTCACTTAGCACGTATTGCAGATAGAATAATGGAAAGGGGTCCCCCAACTGCATCAAGCATGATCCACTATACTAAAAAAGAAGAATCGGCAAATGACCCAGTCATAGCACAACTCATTGCGAGTGTTAAAAGTCTCACAGAGGCTGTCAGCAAAATGCAAATGGGTCATAAAGACAGGAGCATGTCACCACAACGACCGAGATTCGTGTCACGGAACAGGTTACAAAGGTCCAAACAATCTGGACAATTTTGTTGGTATCACTGGAAATTTGGTGCTCAATCGACCAAATGCAGTCAACCATGCGCCTGGCCCAAACAGACCCTGAAGAATATAGAGAAACAAATAACCCCTCCCCAGGTCGTATCACTTCTCTAAATTTAATACAAACTCCGCCAGTAACAACAGCAAAGTTCCAGGATATACTCGCGGAATTTCTAGAGTTAACGAAACCGAACCCTCAACCTTCCAAAAGTAAGTTAAAAGTATGTCATACAATCAAAACGGAAGGGGCACCTGCTTTCGCTAAACCCAGGAGACTAGCACCCGATAAACTCAAATTAGCTAGAGCTGAATTCGATTACATGCTACAGCTGGGCATAATACGTCCATCTGATAGTCAATGGGCATCTCCTCTGCATATGGTCCCAAAGAAAAATAAAGGCGATTGGAGACCGTGCGGAGATTACAGAGCCCTCAATCGTCAAACGGTACCAGACAGGTACCCGATACCACATATCCAAGATTTCACAAATGGCTTACAGGGTATGAAGATATCGACTTAGTCAGGGCATACCACAATATCCCAGTAGCTGAGGAAGATATTCCGAAAATAGCTATCACAACACCTTTTGGATTATTCGAGTTTGTACGCATGCCATTCGGCCTACGGAACGCGGCACAAACATTCCAAAGGTTTATGGATAATTTACTTCGAGATATGCCATTTGCTCAAGGGTATATAGACGACCTATTAATTGCTAGCCCGAACTTAGAATCACATAAACAACATGTGAAGGCAGTACTTAGACGGCTAAACGAAATTGGCATGAACATACACCAAAGTAAATGCGTTTTTGGTGTTGAAACGTTGGAATTCCTCGGACATACCATAAGCCCTGATGGAATTACACCAATTAAACAAGAGATGGATACCATTAAACAATATCCCATCCCAAGCTCCATAACACAACTTAGAAGTTTTCTCGGTTTAATAAACTTTTATCGCAGATTTATACCCGGTTGTGCACAACTAATGCAACCATTAACGGATGCGCTTAAAGGAAAACCGAAAGAGTTCAAGTTGACCTCTGAGGCCGTCGATGCTATAAACCAATTAAAGCATAAACTTGCTCAAGCATCTACATTAACGTATCCGAATTCTCACTACCCACTTGCCATAATGGTAGATGCTTCAGACAAAGCCGTAGGCGGTACTCTTAATCAACTAGTTAAAAACACCTGGAAACCAATCGCATTCTTCTCAAAAAAACTCGCTCCAGCAGAGACGAGATATTCTACCTTTGGTAGAGAACTCCTCGCAATCTACCTAACCATCAAGCACTTCCGGCACATGCTAGAAGGCAGAGAATTCACAGTTTATACTGATCATAAACCGCTAACAAACGCATTAAGAGCGAAAACTGATAAATACTCGCCTCGAGAAGTCCGACACCTTGACTACATATCACAGTTCACTAGTGATATCCAACACGTAAAAGGTGAAGACAATCAGGCGGCAGACGCATTATCTCGATTAAAAATGAATATAATACAACAGTCTACAGTAGACTTCGAGATTTTAAGAGACAGTCAAGAAACTGATCAAGAATTACAAAACTTACTGTCAACTAAATGCTCTAGCCTGAAACTGAAACAGCTGCCATCACCTAAGGAAGACGTCCTGATTTACTGTGACACGACGAAAGCGGTCCCTCGACCTTTCGTTCCCAAAAATATGCGGCGGTTAATATTTAATAACTTTCATTCATTGTCTCACCCTGGCGTGAAATCTTCGACTAAACTAATCAACGCCAGATACATATGGCCAAATCTCCAGAAAGATGTACATAAATGGGTCAGAGAATGTTCGGCGTGTCAGCAATCAAAAGTTAGCCGACACACAAATTCACCCATCGGAGTTTTTCCCCAACCGGATGCGCGTTTCGCACACGTACATATCGATTTAGTGGGCTCTTTACCGCGTTCAAATGGCTTTACGTACCTGTTTACATGTATAGTTAGGTTTACGAGGTTCCCTATAGCCGTACCGATCGCGGACATCACAGCCGAAACAGTAGCCAAAGTCTTCATACAAAACTGGGTGACCATTTTTGGTACACCTGTTACAATAACGACAGATAGAGGGGCTCAATTCGAATCTGAACTATTCAGTAACCTGGCTAAACTCCTAGGCTCAAACAGAATTCGCTGTACGGCGTATCATCCTCAAGCAAACGGGATGGTAGAACGGTTCCATCGTCAACTAAAGGCCGCTCTTATATGTCACTCAAACCCCAGTCAGTGGACAGAATTCCTACCATTAGTTATGTTGGGAATACGAACAGCTGTCAAAACTGACTCACAATGTTCAGCGGCAGAACTAGTTTTTGGGACCACTCTGAGACTCCCAGGTGAGTTCATTAGCCCTCACACCAACAGTAAAACGCTCGACTTAGGAACTTACGCAGACCAACTGCGGGACCAAATGTCTAAACTTAAACCGATTAATACTCGTGAACAATCACGAGCGACATTTTTACCTAAGGATCTAAGCAGTTGCTCGCACGTCTGGATAAGATATGACAAAGTAAAAGCACCCCTTAGCCCTCCTTTTGAAGGTCCATTTAAAGTTATTTCAAGAAAACCTAAGTATTTTGTAGTACAAAAACAAGGAAACACCGACTCAGTAAGTATTGATAGGCTAAAACCGGCCTACCTAGATAATGAACCACCATATGTGTTATTAGACCGTTTATCTAATCAAATAAACACGGAATCAGCAAATAAGAACATAAAGGCTACAAAGGTAACTAAAAGCGTTAGTTGGGCTAATCCGATTATTCAGGCGGGGATGTCCACAGCTATAGTTTCGGCCTAAAAAATAATAATAATAATAATCACGTAACTCCTGAAATTTTCGAGTTAGGAAATATTGAAAATAAATAAATGAAAAGTAAACATAAAATAAAACGAAAACAAAAAAGCAATATATTTCTTCTTGTCCTAAGTCGACAAACGTTATCGGAATATAAGCACTATTTTACCCACTTCTCCCCGGACCTTATCTTTTGATGTAGGAACGGTAGTCATTTTGTTTTTTTTATTAAATACTGAATACTTAAACTAATTCTTAAACAACTTGGCGAGCAATATAAGTCGTAAACCTGTCAACTGAGGTGAGTGTTGTGAGCATGTTTTGCCTGCAGAACTAATCATTTTTCTAGATTTCTCAATTATCAGTTTACGAAGCCATAAATCACACAATAAACTTCAAAAGTCAGGATAAATTTCCAAAAAAAAAATCCAGGCGAGTTTCAACTTTTTACCACTTAATTTACTATACACACCTCTAGTACTTGGCATGTATATCTTTTGCTTAGACTAGTCATGTATATTTAATGTAAACCACGACTAGAAACGATTTCTGCTTTGGATACAACTTTATACAGCAACATACCATTCGAAAAAGTGTGTTGTTTTCAAGCGAAACATATTAAGTTCCATATTTGTTCGACTTTTCTTAGTTCTAATTATTTTGGCCACAATTTATAAATATAACTAAGCTAATTAGAGTAACTTACTAAATTTCTATAGTATCTCTAGCATCATTCATACTGTAGTGATGTCATATCTAAGATTTTAAATTCTGTTGTCAGATTTTCCAATCTTTTAGATCCTAAATAATAAATAAAAAAAACTTTTTTTCACTAGCTTATAGCAAACTAACACTACAACTAATTACTCATAATAGTTTCAGGATAGCATCATAAAGAATTGTCTAGCCTTGGCAATCACGTAATATGATTGATATAGTTTAATGAAACTATTAACAAACCTGGTTGATAAACTTATATAAAATTATCATTAATTGATGTGGTTCCTCCATAGCATCATACAAACAATTATTATAAATCCATACATGATCATAGACATAGGTTAGGAATAATACTTCCCCCGGTTAAACTCTATGCTCTCTCAGATAACCACATAGTTTTCATCCATTTTATCGACATTCGAACTCTTAATCAACTGGAGATATCATCCGGTACCGTTCCAATAAGCTTTCTACATTAGCTATGTGCTTCGCATTGACTTACAGCTTCATCTGGCCCTAATAAGTTTAAGCATTCTCATATTCTTGGTAATCCATTTTTTTAATTTTTCATAAACGTTTGCTATAATTTTCAACCTGATGGGTACTGCTGGTACCCACTGTTACGAACCAGTCGTAAAAGGCGGCAGTCACATGTTCAAGGTTGCCAAGTTGACCTGACTTCTGGCAAATGCACGCACTTATATATATATATATTCTTGTTTTCTTCAAAAAAAATTTTTTTAAATACGTTTGCGTACACAAGATTCTACACCATGTTTTTTCCAGATGGCCAAGCCGTCCCGGAAACCAAACACTTACGTAGAAACGAACACTTATCAATTGTAACTATATATATATATATATATATATTGTACTTTAAATTTTTATGCAGACAGTGGAGCAATTCTTTAGGTGTGGTTGATTTTCATCGTTTTTGTTTTGTTCTAAAGTAGATTCTTCTTTAATTTTTACTTGATGGCGACTCGAGAGGCAGGTGAGTAAACACCTGATTGCCGGACAGAGCATGAAAACATCGTACCTCACCAACATGGTGTTGGGTAGCCCGCTTGCGGTATTTCGTCAGATATTCCCACTTTATTTTCTTACCCTCTTACTTTTCAAGCTCCAGTCACTATTAAAAGGTCAAGTTCACCAAGTAATTCTGAACTAAGCTACAGCATCAAAACTGAGATGATTTTGTTTGGTATGTTGATCGAACCAACGTTCCTACGGAAGTCGCTTCTAGGAGGGAGCTAATGTAGCAACATAGCTTGACTAGTTAAAAGTTCCCTTCAAAACTTAAGCATATGCCAAAACAATTAGGCTCCACTATTCATTTACTTCCTTATTTTGCATAGGGATTATATTTCCTATTAGCTTATATTGAACGTTGAGAATTATGTGTGTTTGAACTACTAGAACCGCGCTCCACTGTCTCCTGCCCACGCTATTGAATAAAGACCTATTCCCATAATACTCTGGATTCTTGTGTCACTAAATCGGGATATACCTAGGCGTTAAAATCATACTCCTCTGCTGATTGATATTTCTTACATGCGTATCCAAAGATAGCCCAAAAATGAATTACGATAGGATTAGAGTAGGCCTGAAGAGCATAATCTGGTTAAGTGAACAGGACCTGGTTGAAGTGGATGACACATGGTATCGAATTAAAGACACTTTCATTCAGCCTATTGATGGATATACGCCTCTGTCAATTTCGTGTTAAGCATCCATAACTAATTTTCTGGCTAAAATCGGGCACTTACAAACGCAACGAGTGTAAGAGCACAACATAAAAGAAATGGCGGCTTCACAGTGAATCCGGAGAATGTCTAGCTTTTAGGTCACGAACCCTATACTGGGATGGTGTAAATTACCGCCCCTCTTACGAGATTTGAGGAGCGAGAAAATAATTTATTGAGTAATCAACTGGTAGAAGTGTGTAGGATAGGGACTTAATAGTAGTAAACGACGTTTATCGTAAGGTCGTTGCTATACTAGCCAAAAAACTGCTTGATATGGTTTCCCCAAATATTTTTCAGCTACCCTCCCCTCAACAACATCAATCTAGAAAAATTCACTTTTGAAATCACCAAACATTTTAGGGACTTATACTCTCCCTATTTGCTTTCTTCAAAAATTAATCTCCGGTAGCAGGCAAGCTACCCTTGAAGTTGAAGGAATATGTAGCTATATCCATATATAATTAGGAATGCCACAAAATGTTGGATTCTAACTGCCATCCAACTTTCCTCACGGCAGTGGTGAAGGTCATGAAAAATATCATAAGCGAATGCTTACTGTACCATGTTTCTAATAGTTCTTTATTACTTTCATCTAAGCAAGCAGTGCATCCGGTGAGGTTCAAGAGTGTTACGTGTGATGTCAAAATAAGTTGTATAACTTGTAATCTTGTTTACTCCAGGAGGCAATAGAAAACTGAGTTCTAAATTAAACTTTCTAGAAGAGCCCAGTAGCAAAAAACGGAAAGAGATCTCACTAACATTCTTGTTACCCTTTTCGTGGTTGTTTTCAGCTTCACTTGATGGGAAAGTAGGTCAGGTAACTTGTGTTAATCCTTCTAATGTGTTTTTCGATAGAGATCCAGTCTCTCGTTAAAGGTATTCGCCGATGATGCTGATATCAAGTGCTCTGGTAGAATGTTACAATTGTTAAACACTCGATGGGGGAGGCAATAACCTAACTTATTTTAATTTGACCGTGGCTTTAGGACTTCAGTATGGTAACCTTGAATTTGATAAGTACTGGTCAAGTTGGTACCAGAGACATTGTTCGAAACACGGAATGTTAGTGTGAGGTCACCCCTAACTATACAGTAAGATATGGGAAATAAGTATGAAAGGTTTAGTCGCATTTGGTACATGAGACTGTACAGCTCTTCTAATTCGTGCGTACACATTAAATTCGCTCAAAAATATTTGCATCTATAGTTATACATGGATCATTTGCTTGAATACAGTATTTTAAGTAAGGTATGAACTGATAGATATAATATATATCATTTCATTGATGAAATTCTCATTCTTGTGTATTACCCCTCAAAGTTTAACGCCATCAGTAAATTGCGTGAATTATGGTAAGTATCTATAGGGTTTTTGTTCCATGTTTCCATCGAACGTTTTCGCTGTCTAGTGACAGTGGAAATACGATTAGTTGGACTTTTGAGACCTGTTCGGTGACTTGAATCCCAATCGTTGTGGTGACCTGCTTTTGTCTCTATGACTCATCCGCATTTTGATGACTGGTTGTGTAAGACTTTTCCACTCTCAATGGGTTGTGCTATGAGCGTGCCATTTGCTAATGCTACTTTTTGAGTATGGTGTACAATAGTTAACGATGTTGGGGGATCTCTTTCCATTATTCTGTCTGCAATACTTGCTAAGTTAAATAAAGGGGTGTCAGTATCTTATGCATCCAAACAGTTTTGGACGAAGCATGGTAGAGCTCGTATCCGTCCTTGTTTCAGGACTACTTCGCCCATTGTGTTGTCACTTACTAAGGCTCGGAGATGACGCGAAATCTGGGACGGTGACCTATCACCTAAGGTTTTTCCTTGGGAGAGTATTTGGATTCTTTGCCTATCTGATAATAATTGACGATTCAATATGTCTCGTCTTAGGCTGGTGTATGGTTGTAGTGTTGGTGGACTTAAAAAAGTCGCGGACTTCTTTGGCTTCTGAAGGGGGGGGATAAGACTGAACATAAATTTCGATAGCGAACTCCTTCGGATTTAATATTGTGTCTCGTGAAATAATGCTCTAGTTGAGCAAAAGCAATTCGTGGTTACGACGATTAAATTCTGGGAGTCGGATTTTCGTAGTCCTAACGGTGTCTATGTCTACCGATCAGATATCCTTTAGGCTTTTGGTTTGGATTGAGTCCGACATGTTATATGAACAATATGATAATGTAATAGGAACGGAAGAATAGTGAGTCTGTAGTATCTTAGCTTGACTAGTTAAAAGTTCACTTCAAACCTTAAGCATACGACAAAACAATTAAGCTCCAGTATTCATATACTTCCTTATTTTGCATAGGGATTATATTTCCTATTAGCTTATATTGAAAGTCGAGAAGTATTTGTGTGTTTGAATAACTAGAATCTCGATTCACTGTCTACTGCCCACGCTATTGAATAAAAGCCTATTCCCAAAATACTCTGGTTTCTTCTGTCACTAGATCGGGATATACTTAGGCGCTAATAGTCTATCAGTGGTACTTAGCGATAAAAATAAAATACTATGTATGAAAAAGCCATATGTATACGTAATCTTAATTTCTGTGAGTCAAAAGGCTTATTTTTACAACTGAGTACAAAAAGAAATGTTGATACGCACAACAGAAATTAAATATTGTGTTCAATACAGAGCTTACCAGTTTAGAGCCCAGGTACGTCCCGATCTATTGACAGAAGAAACCAGTTTATTATGGAATAGGTCTTTATTTTATCATCGTGGGCAGGAGACAGTGGAGCGCGGTTCTAGTCATTTAAACACATAAATACCTCTCAACGTTTAATATAAGATAATAGGAAATACAATTCCTATGCAGGATATCGAATTAAATGAATACTGGAGCTTTATTGTTTTGGTGTATGCTAAAGGTTTGAAGTGAACTCTTAACTAGTCACTCTTAGTTGCCACATATCCACTGTGTTCTGACGTTAACAGGTTGCGGATCTCCACATCTTGAGGAAACTTATCGCGAATTAATCTCTCTAAAACCTGAACAAGAACGCCGAACATAATGTTAGGTCTGTAATTACTTTCCCAATTCTTGTCATACTTGCTGTCTTTTGACCGTTGATCTTCGGTTGCCTAGTTTTAAAGCCAGCTACCCACATGTTCCGTAGTCATGCGCCTCTGAAGTGAATGACTGCATGTCCAGGTGGTCTATGATGTTTATTATTGCTCTGTTCATTTTTCACAATCAATGCCTGTTACTCCAAGTGGAGCATAGACCGCCCACCAGCATTCTCCAGCCAACTCTGTCCTGGGCTTTCCGTTCTAGCTCTTCCCAAGTGCTGTTCATTCTCTTCATGTCTGTTTCCAATTCCCGACGCAATGTGTTCTTGGGCCTTCCTCTGTTTCTGTGGCCTTTAGGATTCCAAGTCAGTGCTTGTCTTGTGACACAATTTGATGGTTTCCTCAGTGTGTGTCCAATCCATCTCCAGCGTCTTTTCCTAATTTCTTCCTCAACTGGAAGTTGATTAGTTCTCTGCCACAGAATGTTGTTGTTGATGGTATCTGGCCAACAGATCCGAAGAATCCTACGCAGGCAGTTGTTTATAAATACTTGTAACTTCTGTAGGGTACTTTTTGTAGTTCTCCAAGTTTCAGCTCCATACAACAGGACTGTCTTCACATTTGTGTTGAAAATTTTGACTTTTATATTGACTGACAGTTGGTTTGAGTTCCAGATGTTTTTCAGCTGTAAAAATGCTGCCCGTGCCTTACCAATCCGCGCCTTCACATCCGAATCAGACCCTCCGTGTTTGTCGATGATGCTGCCCAAATATGTAAAGGTTTCAACGTCTTCCAGAATTTCTCCGTCAAGTGTAATTGGGTTAGAGTTTGTTGTTTTGTATCGGAGGATCTTGCTTTTCCCTTTGTGTATGTTGAGGCCTACTGCTGCTGAGGCTGCTGCTATATTGTTGGTCTTCTTCTGCATTTGATGATGTGTGTGAGAAAGAAGAGCTAGGTCATCTGCAAAGTCCAAGTCATCTAGTTTCGTCGATGTTGTCCATTGTATTCCGAGAGTGCCTTCAGATGTTGCAGTCTTCATGATCCAGTCGATGACCAGTAGGAAGAGGAAGGGCGAGAGTAAGCAGCCTTGTCTAACACCGGTCTTCACTTCGAATGAATCTGTGAGCTGACCTCCATGCACGATTTTACAATGTAGTCCGTCGTAAGAATTTCGTATGATGTTGACTATCTTCTCGGGTACGCCGTAATGTCGTAGAAGGCTCCATAATATTCTCCTATTCACGCTGTCGAATGCCTTTTCATAGTCGATGAAGTTGATGTAAAGTGGTGAATTCCATTCAATTGATTGTTCAACAATGAACCGTAGAGTGGCGATTTGATCGGTACATGATCGATCTTTACGGAATCCAGCCTGTTGATCTCGGAGTTGGCCGTCGACTGGGCCCTTTAATCTGTTCAATAACACTCTGTTGAAGACCTTTCCTGGTACTGAAAGTAGAGTAATGCCTCTGTAGTTTTCACAATTGCTGAGATCGCCTTTCTTTGGTATCTTGATGAGGTACCCTTCTTTCCAGTCTGCTGGAACTTGTTCTTCCTCCCAAATCTTCCTGAAGAGAATGTGGAGTATCTTTGAAGTTGCTTCTATATCTGTCTTCAGTGCCTCTGCTGGTATGTTGTCTGGCCCTGCTGACTTGCCACTCTTGAGCTGTCTGATGGCCATTTTGATTTCTTCGACTGTTGGTGGGTCTGTGCTTATAGGGAGATCCGTGGCTGCTGCTTCGATGACTGGTGGGTTCAGTGGGGCTGGTCTATTCAAGAGTTCTTGGAAGTGCTCTACCCACCTGTTCCGTTGTTCATGCACTTCAGTGATTGGTTTGCCAGCCTTGTTCTTGATTGGCCGTTCTGGCTTGTTGAATTTCCCAGCTAACTTCTTCGTTGTATCATATAAGAGCCTCATATTTCCTTCTCTTGCAGCTTTTTCCGCTGTCATTGCTAAGTCCTCAACAAACTTCCGTTTATCCAACCTGATGCTCCTCTTCACTTGCTTGTTGACTTCGGTGTATTCGGCCTGTGCCTTGGCTTTCTCTGCTCTTGTCCGACTGTTATTGATCGCTGTCTTTCTGTTCCTCCTTTCTTGGATCTTGTCCAGAGTTCTAACAGAAATCCACTCTTTTTGGTGTTGTTTCTTGAGACCCAAAACCTCCTGACATGTTGAGGTTATTGTTCCCTTAATCTCTCTCTTTCCAGTTGTCTTCCATACTAGTTCCACCTTTTCTAGTAGATTATGAAATGCCTGAAACTTGTTGCTGAGAATTAATTTGAATTCGTTGCGTTTGTTAGTATCACGGAGAAGGGCTGTATTAAACTTGTGTAATACTGCTGCTCCAGTTGTCCAGTGCTTCCTCAGCTTCAGTTTCATTTTAGTTACCACCAAATGGTGATCTGAAGCTATGTCGGCTCCTCTCCTTGCTCTTACGTCTTCCATGGTCCTTCTAAACCTCTTATTGATGCAGATGTGGTCGATTTGGTTCTCCGTGATGTGGTCCGGTGAAATCCATGTAATTTTGTGTATACGTTTGTGAGAGAAAATGGTGCCACCTATAATCATTTTGTTGAAGGCACATAAGTTCACAAACCTCTCACCGTTATCATTCCTTTCTCCCACTCCATGTTGTCCCATGATGTCTTCATACCCGGTGTTATCCACTCCGACCTTGGCGTTGAAGTCGCCCATTTAGAATAGTCAGGTCCTTGGCTGAACATTTCTCGATGATTGACTGCAGCCTCGCATAGAACTGGTCTTGTCGTCTTCGTGGCTGTCGTTGGTGGGTGCGTAGCACTGGATGACATTCATTGCAATCCCTTCCTTCTTCGTCTTGAAGAATGCTGTGATGATCCTAGGTCCATGAGGTTCCCATCTTACAAGAGACTTCCATGCATCTTGGGATAACACCAATGCTACTCCTTGTGTGTGTGGGGCGTTTTCTTCTTCGTGGCTGGAGTATAAAAACACATTTCCCGAGGATAACCGTTGCTGTCCAGCTTGCACCCAATGCGTTTCGCTTATTCCAAGTATCTTCAGGTTGTATCTTTTCATTTCTTCAGCTATTTGCATGGTCCTCCCTGTTTCCCACAGCGTGCGGACATTCCACGTACCTATATTAATGGTTGCTCTGGTTGTCAGACGGTGAAATCCATGTAATTTTGTGTATACGTTTGTGAGAGAAAATGGTTGCCACCTATAATCATTTTGTTGAAGGCACCATAAGTTCACAAACCTCTCACCGTTTATCATTCCTTTCTCCCACTCCATGTTGTCCCATGATGTCTTCATAACCGGTGTTATCCACTCCGACCTTGGCGTTGAAGTCGCCCATTAGAATAGTCAGGTCCTTGGCTGAACATTTCTCGATGATTGACTGCAGCCTCGCATAGAACTGGTCTTTGTCGTCTTCGTGGCTGTCGTTGGTGGCGTTGCGTAGCACTGGATGACATTCATTGCAATCCCTTCCTTCTTCGGTCTTGAAGAATGCTGTGATGATCCTAGGTCCATGAGGTTCCCATCTTACAAGAGACTTCCATGCATCTGGGATAACACCAATGCTACTCTTGTGTGTGTGGGGCGTTTTCTTCTTCGTGGCTGGAGTATAAACACACATTTCCCGAGGATAACCGTTGCTGTCCAAAAGAGACATCGGCCTCGTGGCTTCCGAAGAAACTCGGCTTTCACCATGAGGCGTCATAACATACCTTCCAACTCCCAGGGCAGAGTGAAAATGGTTATAAAGGTTTTTACTGGTTAGCGTTTTTTTAGCACATTTGCTGTTTTACGGGATGGGGTTGCTAGCCCCATGCCCAACCCTCCTCCTTTATCCGGGCTTGGGACCGGCAGCAACCCTAGGGGCTACAGGCGGTTATAATAAACAAAGTTCTGAACTCGCCACATGCGGATGTGGTGTTGATACTTTACTATGATTATTTTTAAGGAATATTTTATTAGTATTTAACCTCTACAGGCACTAAAAGACAGCATAATAAGAGGAATACCTTGGTCATTCCAACATATAACCATGAATTTGTAATTTTCCTTTCAAGTTTCGGAAGGAATACAACAAGTACCGTATCTCGCATAATTTAGAAAAGTTGTGTCACCTTAGCAAAAATCTGAAGGAATAATAATTCGCTAATTCTGCTGAGTAAAGTTTAAAGTTGTGAATTGTACTTTGTAGTCGTTTAAGCTAATTGTGTCGCGGTAGCTTCAATAGTTTTTCAGGTGATGTTTTTTAATTTCGAGAGGTACTGTGTTACTAACAAAAAGTTTAAAACCGTTAAGTCTCTTTTGACTTTAAAATGACTACTTACATTATTTTACGGTGATCTTGTGGATATTGTATAATGGATTATGCTAACAGCAGTCTTGATCCTGAGGTTCTTGAATTCTATCGTCCAAATAGATCTAAACATATTCGTTGCCATTCTCATCATCACACACATCAGTTTGTTCACCCTAAACGCGTTAATAATTCTCAACCAACTAATCAGCCTCAGCTGTCATTAGCACCATGCAAAAATTCCAATTATGCGACTCCTAATGTTCATCATGGAAACATGGCAAATTTTCAGGATTCACGAATACATCAACATCGACCTCAGCTTCAGACACATGTTGCTCACAAGCCAAATACTGAACATTATCATTATCATTTAAATCAAAATGCATTCAGGTCTTCTGTAAGCCCTCAAAATCTCGGTAGTACATGCGGAGGGAGTATTAATACGCTAACATCAACTAGTGGTATAGGAAGTAACTCAAGTAGTTTATGTACTAGCAGCAGCTCACGCCCAAGCCATAAGTCTGGGACCAGTCTACGTGCTGTTGATCTCATCCCTTTACTAAAGAAAAAGATCGCACTTCTCCCTGGTGGTAGGTCGAGAAGGGGAGGTCCGCTATTATGCTTTCCTTCTAATTCGAAAGCGGACGAAATTCCGATTGAGGATTTGTATATTCTTGTCAGATATCTTACTTATCTTCCTGATGACAAAGTCAAGCGATTGGGTTTTGTAGTGATAATCGATATGCGAAGTGGGACTACGTGGCACAGTGTCAAACCAATCTTGAAAGTAAGTTCACTGCATATTGAGTTGTAACTCCTTTTAAGGTACTGGAAGAATGCTTAGGTCACGATGTGACTCTAACATTCATTATTAAACCTGACAAATTCCTTGAGAAACATAAAGCTCAACTGGCAAGTGGGAAGTTCAGTTTTGAAATACACTTAGTATCTGTGGAGTCTTTGTTTCGTGAAGTCGACCCTAGTCAGTTAACTGCAGAAATGGAGGTAAGTTTTATGTATTTAAAAAAATGTTGGCGTATTGTGTAAGCTGAATAAGGTACTTAGTTCTTGCTAACAAAATTTTCACCATTTTGTTTTGAGCTCGATAGCAATACAGGTAGATCTGTAGTTACTTTGATTTCCTTGAATTTATTGAGGCTAAGATGTTCTGTGTTTTTTTTCTGCTGCTTTTTTCGATAGTCTTGGCATCAATGGTTATTTCTTTGGGTTTATTCCTGCAGACTTTTTGTTACTTATTCTCTGTCCATGTTATCGCTCGGAATTCGGCAACAATGTGCCTCAAGGGTATGTGTGCTACACAATTAGGAAATATATTTTTATTAAATACAATTCATCATGATTTTGTGGGATTCATGATATTCTCCGGGCACCCAAACTGAAGGTGGGTTTCTTGGGAGACCACTCCAAGCATTTATTTAGTTAATGATTCTACATACACTACAACGTTTTAGGTCCAAATTCGATTCATCACAATGTATTTTTAAGCTCCCAGCAATCCTATACACTCAGTCGAGCCTGCATCGTTTGGAGTTGTCACACCTCATCAACACATCGGTGCTAACACTAAGGTATTATACATATTAATTGGTTTTGGGGTATTGGAAATCCGGACATACGGAATATGGTTAAAAGAGGAAGAATTCGTTTAAGATGATGTATGAGATAACTCGAAGGTCTGGGTTTGAAGGAATACAAAGCGAATGCCCCTACTTACGCGTGCTGGATGCCGTTCCATGTCGTCCGTAGTCTTACATACCAGTTAGAAGATTGACATCACTTCCTCGTCTTCGTTGCGTTTTTAATTATTGGAGCATCTTATCTAAATCAGACTGGACCTAAACCCTAGGTAACACTTTAATTTTTAAGCTGTTAGAAAGTGAAGCGACTCAGCTAACATCGATTTGTATCCATGACTTACCACTCCTATCTTTTCCTATGTCGTGACTTATTTAGAAAGCCTCCATTTTCCGACGTTATTACTAATTAGTGCCAGAATTGTATGACGTGTTTTTATTCTATGCTGCAATTGATAAGAGCAGTATTTTAACTTGGTAGTATAATATTGATTTATATACCAAATTGTAAACCTTTCTTGCTGTAATAGTTCAGAGTAATATACCTCCCTTTAGACCGGAATGAATTTAATAGTGAAGTGATAGACATCAAAATTGTCCAGCCATAACTAGCTCCATTCATAGTCCTTGATAGCATTATTGTGTGAGTTCAGCATATGAATGATTATAGTTAGCTGGTTACTTGGAACTTGACACATTTACCGATTGGTTTATATTGCTATTACAAGAATAACTGTCTGCAACTTTATTCCATAATTTGTCATTACTTGAGGTTAGTGTTGACTGCTAACATTCTTTCGTACTACTTTGAGAATGTTTACCTCATGTGTTGGCAATAACCAGCAAATTCGTCTTGTTGATCTAGTCGGTTTTTGACTTACATAGTATCACTTGTTAAAAGTTAAATATGGAGCAAATGTAATCGAATTTGAGATAGTAGTTAATCCTGTCATTGGTTTTATTGTAAGTGTTTGTTTTTGGATTTTTAAGGGGAGTCTTCCGTATCACCATGAAGAATGGATCAAAATTCGTTGCTGTCTTGAAGAATTTTTTCTGTTTGCAAACGATATGTCTGACAAATTTGGTCAGCTTTATTGCTTTTTAGACAGAAAACTTAATCCAGAATCTGTCGATGAGGCTAAACGGGCTTTAGAAGAGCATAGATCAGTACGTCTAAAGGTGAGTTATTATTCTACATTTTATTGCTACTGATAAATAGTGTCATTGGTATTTATATGTCTTGTTTGTATATTAACAACTTATTTACTTCCTCTAGTCTCTTTTTCCTCATCATCTTTCCCATAGATTGTTCAAGCTCCAGTCCCAGCTCTTGAAGCAGAGGCTGACCGATTAACTTCATGGCTACGCTATGGTATAACTGCATCACAGTCTGGTGCCAACGCATCCTCTGTAAATTCTGGCTCACAGTTATGTTCTAATACTACTGCATCCGGTGGGGGTGCATCTTTTCTTGCGACATCGTGGGTATCTATGAATCCTGATTTCCAGCAAGTAATGGACTCTCTTTTGATTTTCTAACTGACAACCTTCTCAAGTGTAGCATTCTTATATTGCTTTACGAATATGTTATACAGCCTTTAAATGTAGGGGGGGGAGGTCGTTTACAATATATTTGTAATATGTCTTTATAGGGTGTGATATAGTTCACAATTGGTTACGGTTTTATACATCGAGCTATCCAATTGTCGCTGGTTGAAATTATTTAAGTGCAATTTTATACGTAATATATGTTTAACGTTTAGCTTTATTATTACTTACACTATTATTTTAGATCTTTATGACAACCTTGTTATTCTCTCTTTATGTGTGTGAGTGTAGAGTGTGGCAACATTTATTTCAAGCCCCGTATGGTCTGTTACTAACTGACTAACTGACACTAAACAAGCGCTTGTTGAAAGTTTTCAGGGGTGATGGAACAATACGCGGGTTTTACGAAAAATCCAAGGTTTTCAAAACAACTGTTACCATTTTTCTAGTTTTCGATTTTTCTCCTTGTATAAAGTACATTATCACAAACTATTTTTGACACTCAATGATTCATTGTCAGTTTTCTGATTCATATTTTCCGCCTATATATAGATTTTAATATCAAGTTGCAAAATTTAGCTTTGAAATGTAAACTTAGTTAATTTCAACCATACGTGGAGTAGCTTCATGTTTTAAGTTCACTTTGCTGTTGACCATTCGTTTTTGTAAACTCTCAAACTTTTGTTTGACTAAACTCTCAGATTTTATGGCTTAATATACCAGTGACCATTAAGCCACAAATATTAATTTATATCTCCCTCTTGCTTTGTAACTGGCTAACACAGTTTGGCACTTTCTTATATAAGCATTAAACTTTACCATCTGCTTGTGGTCTTCATCAAGACTTCTGTCTTTTATTTAATTTCATCATAGACGTTTTCATAAAAATTATACTTCATCTAACTTTTTAGAAGTTAATCTCTTACTCGAAGACTCATTTGCCAGCTTAGAATATGCAGATTGTGTAGTCTTATCCGATGAAGACGGTGACAATGTGCAGAGCCACCTTGACACCTTAAACGACAATCGAAGTATGTTTGCTGTACATTCCCCTCCCTCTAAATGCATAGTATTACTACAGGACTGGTCTTCATTATTACTTTAATTAATCATTGAAAGTAAATTAGTTAATAACTTTGAGCTCTTCAATTATCTTGAAAATTTTATCAGCTCTAACGGATCAACCTCTGACGAACACTCGTCACGAGTTCGGAAAGCTCTCTTGACTTTCGGCAAATAATGTGCGGGTATACTAAACAGTCGTTCACTGTGTGTTAGCTTATGGATGTGAAACATGTTCTATGAATGTAGAAGATATGCGTAGGTTGCAGGTTTTTGATTACAGGTACTCTCGTATCTTGAAGCAACCGAGTAAGCAACGATTGAGTTAGGCACACAGTACATTTTCATCTTTACCTTCCCTCATATATACCTCATTTGTTTCCTGTGTTCTGGTATTAGTCTTGTTAATTCGATTTGTGCGATTGTGGTGTGGGAACTCGTGCTAAGGCACATATGTACCACACTCTATGTTGTTTGTGAGTAAGTTGCCATCTTTTCGTCTAATTGAATTTGTTTCTTCCCATATCTATCCTTTTAGCTGGTTCCTCAAGTTCGGCATACAGTTTCACAACTTTATGAATTTCGTACTCGTCTTCAACAGAAATGGGAAGCCGGAAGATCACGACTTGAGCAAATATACCAACTTCGCTTGTTCGATGAAGATGCTAGGGGAATGTCTAACTGGATAGATCAACAGCGTCATTTGTTTCTTACGGAGTACTTAGATATCGGTCAAACAGCATCACACGTGAGTTCAGCAAAACTCAGTAATATATTTATTACATTTGTGAATTTTATATTGATAATACTGGTATATTAGTTTACTTTCTATCCTGTTGAGTGACTTTTTCCTGATATATACCGTTTTTATGTGACGTTTGTTTAATGGGTTGGTTCTCTGTAATTGAAGTTGCACACATTTTAATGTACCGAATTGTATTGAATTCTTATTAAGCGTTATCTTTATGATCCATGTTTGCTCTTTGTGTTTTGTTATGTTTCTAGCTATAACGACCCAAATACTTCTATTGCTTAGTATTCTTAGACACCGAACACTTGACAAGATCCCAAATCAGAACACTTCTGAACAGGAACAAATTATATTCCAAATAACAAGGGTAGACAGAAGTAGGAATCGTTAGTTAGACAAACGTTAATGTATTTATAGTATTTACATAAGAAGCTTCCAGAATCTTCTGCAACAATCCACTGGAGCTGATTGGTTTAGAAGTAGCCAATCAGCGTGCGCCATCACGATCATGCACTGAGCATGCTTTAATCCGGTCTATATCCCACTAACACCTCCCCCTTGAGCAGATTCGTAGGATCTGGTGTTAGGATTCACCTGCAGCCGTTGTACTGGTTTGTGCTTACGATTTGTCCACCTTCTAGGTAATAAGGAAGTGGTACCATCCTTCGTTTGCACAGCGACTGTCCTATCTGTTTCAGGTATGTTGATCTCAAAGGTGTCTAGCAGAACATCGAGTGGTACTCTATACCGCGTCTCGTTGTTGGCGATGCAGGTTGGTTTCAGTTGGTTCGCATGACGCACCCAGACTTCTGAGCCAACAAACACCTCGTACACCACATTTCCTTTCTTTTGCACGATCCGACCAGCCGTCCAGGTAGGATGTTTGCCTCGATAGTCCATAGCAAGTACCCTTTGACCCACAGTGAACAATCGTCTTTGCGCCCCATGCCGACGATTGAACTGTTTCTCCATATTTACGTTTCGTTTAGGCTCAAGAGCTGGCGTCGGACGGATGCTATCGAAATGTGTCCGTATTTTTCTGCTCAGTAATGCTTCCGCTGGAGAGACCCCGTTAGTTGTCTGAGGGTTCGGTGTGGAACGGTAGATAAGCAAGAACCTCTCTAAGATCTCTTCGGTTGCCCCCTCCCCTCTTGATTTTTTCAGAGCATCTTTAAATGTACCAACAAAGCGCTCTACTTGGCCATTTGATTGAGGGTGGAATGGAGGTGTTCGGATGTGATTGATTCCGTTCTGGCGACAAAAGTCTGAGAAGATAGCAGACGTAAACTGTGTTCCGTTGTCGCTGACTATTTGTTCTGGAACCCCGAAACGACTGAATAATTGACGTAGTTTTCTGACTGTGCAGCTTGCGGTTGGATGCTCCATGAGGAAAATTTCTGGCCACTTGCTGTAAGCATCAACTACCAGAAGGTAAGTTTGTCCATGAAGTGGACCAGCAAAGTCCAAATGCATACGCTGCCACGGTGAGTGTGGTATTGGCCATGATTGCAACTCTGCTTTCCTCGGTGCTTTTGTTGCTAATGCACATTTAGTACACGAACGGGATAGCTGCTCAAGCTGAGTGTCTAATTGCGGCCAGTAAACATAACTTCGTGCTAGCGCTTTCATGCGATTTATTCCGGGATGTCCTGCGTGCAGCTGTTCGAGCACTGCTGGTTGTAGCTTCTTCGGAATTATGACGCGTTCGGCGAACAGAAGGCAGTCGTCAATGATTGAGAGAGACAGCTTGCGCTGGTAAAACTGCTGAAGCTCCGTAGAGTTGGTCTTCGAGGGCCACCCTTCTAGATGGAACTTTCTAACTTCTTGTAGAACTGGGTCTCGAAGAGTCTCTTCTCTGACTTCATCTGACGACACTGGAGTGTTTCTAATGGCATCCGCTACTACACTTCGTATTTCTGGGTCAACTGATATGGAGGCAATGATCATGTCCTCCGGTCCAGGGTGTTGAACTCCAACTAGTCGTGAGAGGGCATCGGCCTGACCAATAGTATTTGTTGACTGATACTTGATGTTGAAGTCATAGCTCAGAAGCATTGTTGCCCAGCGCTGTAGTCTATTAGCCGTATAAACAGGGATTCCTTTTTTAGAACCGAAGATTGCAATCAATGGTTTGTGATCTGTCAGAAGAGTAAACTTACGGCCATACAGCATTTTATGAAATCTCTTAACAGCGAAAACGATTGCAAGAGCTTCCTTTTCAATTTGACTGTAGTTTCGCTCGGCTGGGGTGAGTGATCTAGCAGCATGAGCAATTGTCTTTTCTGATTTGTCTGGAAACACGTGGGATATCACTGCTCCGACTCCATGACTAGAGGCATCAGATGCAACAACAATTCCCAAGCTGGGATCGAAGTGTGTTAACAGAAGCTTCGAGCTGAGCATTGACTTGACTTTGTCGAACGATGCTTGACATTCTCCTGACCACTGCCAAGGTTTATCTTTTGTTAGTAATTCATTAAGAGGACCTCTCACTCGATGCATTTCAGGCAAAAATGTGCTGTAATGACTAACTAATCCCAAGAAGGATCTTAATGAAGGAACGTCAGTTGGTACAGGCATTCTCTGAATGGCTTCTATATTGGCAGGGTCTGGTCGGCGACCGTTCTTATCTAGGATGAAACCAAGGTATTTGATCGAATGCATGAAGAAGATACACTTTTCTTCACGTAGGTGAAAACCGTACTCCAACACTCGGTTAAGAACTTGATGTAGTCGATCAGAAAGTTCACTGTGAGTGGAACCCATAACTATGATATCATCTAGATAAGCTGCTGTACCAGGTATACCTGTTAGCATCGTATCCATTATTTACTGAAAGATAGCAGGTGCTGTCTTGATGCCAAATGGTAGGCGAGTGTATTGAAATAACCCTCGATGAGTGTTGATAGTCAGAAGCTCTCTACTATCATCATCTACTTCTACTTGCAGATAGGCATCGGAGAAGTCTATTTTCGCGAAACATGTACCACCATTTAGCTTAGCAAACAAGTCTTCAGGAACTGGTAACGGGTATTGATATACGTCCAATGCATCATTTAAACCGGTTGAGAAATCAGCACATATGCGTAGTGTTCCATTGGACTTTCTAATCACTACGATCGGCGCTGCCCATGCAGAGTAATTGACCGGTTGGATTACTCCAGCTTGCTGCAAACGATTAAGTTCCTGATCAACTAATTCAAGAGCAGCGTATGGTACAGGACGTCTCGGACGAAAAATGGGTTTAGCATCTGGTTTCACGGGTAGATGAACTTTCATTTTGGTGCAGTGACCAAGGGTATTTTGAAAAACAGGAGCGAATTGTCTCTTCAGCTTTTCCAGTAACTTTTCACCTGTCTGTTTTGCACGTATAGGGGTGTCTAATGCTGGACACGACACGCTGCAAACACTGTTGATGGGTACATCCATTATTCCAAGTTTTTCTAGCATATCAAGACCAAGGAGATCAAGGTATGGTCGTTCTGTAAGATAGCATATTCCTTTACAGCTATTTCCGTTGAAGGAAAATTCACACTGTAATTCGCCAACCAGTTGCAGAACTCCTCCTGACGCGTTTTTAGCAATTTTCTTAGATGGCTTTATTGGCGGTTTCCCAAGCAGGTTATATGTTTCTCTAGACACTAGGGTGATATCGGATGCTGTGTCAATTTGAAGACGAGCTGGTATGCCGTTAATCTGAATAGTAACATACTTTCTCTGAATGTCATAGTCTGTTTGAAAGGCTGCTACCAGAGAAAGTGATTGAGATTCGGCTGACTTCACCATGTGTCGAGGACGTCTATGTTTCTTCTTGGGCTGGGACGTACGATTCGGTGGGCAATGATCTTCTTTATGTCCACGTTTATTGCACATCTGACATTTATGCTTCTTAAATGGGCAGAATCGTACAAAGTGCCAATCACCACATAACCAACATGCAGTCGTTGGTTTGTTACCACTTGTTCTCGGTTTTTGAGCTTTTAACCTAGTAATAGCGTTGACACTACTGCAGGTTAAATTAGGATTTACCTGTTCAATTAACTGATTGTCGTGTCTGATGTTTTGTAGCCGCTTACACTCATCTGTCAATGTTCTGAGTGTGATGTTTGGATCTGGTTTCACGGGTAGATGAACTTTCATTTTGGTGCAGTGACCAAGGTATTTGATCGAATGCATGAAGAAGATACACTTTTCTTCACGTAGGTGAAAACCGTACTCCAACACTCGGTTAAGAACTTGATGTAGTCGATCAGAAAGTTCACTGTGAGTGGAACCCATACTATGATATCATCTAGATAAGCTGCTGTACCAGGTATACCTGTTAGCATCGTATCCATTATTTGCTGAAAGATAGCAGGTGCTGTCTTGATGCCAAATGGTAGGCGAGTGTATTGAAATAACCCTCGATGAGTGTTGATAGTCAGAAGCTCTCTACTATCATCATCTACTTCTACTTGCAGATAGGCATCGGAGAAGTCTATTTTCGCGAAACATGTACCACCATTTAGCTTAGCAAACAAGTCTTCAGGAACTGGTAAACGGGTATTGATATACGTCCAATGCATCATTTAAACCGGTTGAGAAATCAGCACATATGCGTAGTGTTCCATTGGACTTTCTAATCACTACGATCGGCGCTGCCCATGCAGAGTAATTGACCGGTTGGATTACTCCAGCTTGCTGCAAACGATTAAGTTCCTGATCAACTAATTCAAGAGCAGCGTATGGTACAGGACGTCTCGGACGAAAAATGGGTTTAGCATCTGGTTTCACGGGTAGATGAACTTTCATTTTGGTGCAGTGACCAAGGGTATTTTGAAAACAGGAGCGAATTGTCTCTTCAGCTTTCCAGTAACTTTTCACCTGTCTGTTTTGCACGTATAGGGGTGTCTAATGCTGGACACGACACGCTGCAAACACTGTTGATGGGTACATCCATTATTCCAAGTTTTTCTAGCATATCAAGACCAAGGAGATCAAGTATGGTCGTTCTGTAAGATAGCATATTCCTTTACAGCTATTTCCGTTGAAGGAAAATTCACACTGTAATTCGCCAACCAGTTGCAGAACTCCTCCTGACGCGTTTTTAGCAATTTTCTTAGATGGCTTTATTGGCGGTTTCCCAAGCAGGTTATATGTTTCTCTAGACACTAGGGTGATATCGGATGCTGTGTCAATTTGAAGACGAGCTGGTATGCCGTTAATCTGAATAGTAACATACTTTCTCTGAATGTCATAGTCTGTTTGAAAGGCTGCTACCAGAGAAAGTGATTGAGATTCGGCTGACTTCACCATGTGTCGAGGACGTCTATGTTTCTTCTTGGGCTGGACGTACGATTCGGTGGGCAATGATCTTCTTTATGTCCACGTTTATTGCACATCTGACATTTATGCTTCTTAAATGGGCAGAATCGTACAAAGTGCCAATCACCACATAACCAACATGCAGTCGTTGGTTTGTTACCACTTGTTCTCGGTTTTTGAGCTTTTAACCTAGTAATAGCGTTGACACTACTGCAGGTTAAATTAGGATTTACCTGTTCAATTAACTGATTGTCGTGTCTGATGTTTTGTAGCCGCTTACACTCATCTGTCAATGTTCTGAGTGTGATGTTTGGATCTTGATCCAGTCGAGTTAAGAGTCTAGTTCTAATCTCAGCATCTTGAGGTGATTGAAGAGCTTTGATGAATATAAGGCATTTAAATTGGTCTTCTGTCAACGAGCGTAACTTGAACCGTTCACACTCTCTGTTGACGATGTCTGCTAGAGCACCATATTCATCCGTCAGGGGGGGGGGGGGGGGGGGGGGGGGGGGGGGGGGGGGGGGGGGGGGGGGGGGGGGGGGGGGGGGGGGGGGGGGGGGGGGGGGGGGGGGGGGGGGGGGGGGGGGGGGGGGGGGGGGGGGGGGGGGGGGGGGGGGGGGGGGGGGGGGGGGGGGGGGGGGGGGGGGGGGGGGGGGGGGGGGGGGGGGGGGGGGGGGGGGGGGGGGGGGGGGGGGGGGGGGGGGGGGGGGGGGGGGGGGGGGGGGGGGGGGGGGGGGGGGGGGGGGGGGGGGGGGGGGGGGGGGGGGGGGGGGGGGGGGGGGGGGGGGGGGGGGGGGGGGGGGGGGGGGGGGGGGGGGGGGGGGGGGGGGGGGGGGGGGGGGGGGGGGGGGGGGGGGGGGGGGGGGGGGGGGGGGGGGGGGGGGGGGGGGGGGGGGGGGGGGGGGGGGGGGGGGGGGGGGGGGGGGGGGGGGGGGGGGGGGGGGGGGGGGGGGGGGGGGGGGGGGGGGGGGGGGGGGGGGGGGGGGGGGGGGGGGGGGGGGGGGGGGGGGGGGGGGGGGGGGGGGGGGGGGGGGGGGGGGGGGGGGGGGGGGGGGGGGGGGGGGGGGGGGGGGGGGGGGGGGGGGGGGGGGGGGGGGGGGGGGGGGGGGGGGGGGGGGGGGGGGGGGGGGGGGGGGGGGGGGGGGGGGGGGGGGGGGGGGGGGGGGGGGGGGGGGGGGGGGGGGGGGGGGGGGGGGGGGGGGGGGGGGGGGGGGGGGGGGGGGGGGGGGGGGGGGGGGGGGGGGGGGGGGGGGGGGGGGGGGGGGGGGGGGGGGGGGGGGGGGGGGGGGGGGGGGGGGGGGGGGGGGGGGGGGGGGGGGGGGGGGGGGGGGGGGGGGGGGGGGGGGGGGGGGGGGGGGGGGGGGGGGGGGGGGGGGGGGGGGGGGGGGGGGGGGGGGGGGGGGGGGGGGGGGGGGGGGGGGGGGGGGGGGGGGGGGGGGGGGGGGGGGGGGGGGGGGGGGGGGGGGGGGGGGGGGGGGGGGGGGCAATGGATGTTTCAGCTGTTGCGTAAGAGTTTCTAACAACCGCATTTGTGCATCAAGTTGTGCTTGCTGTTGTTGTAGTATTCGATGAGCTGGTCATCTGATATCGGCATTTTGAACGTGTTTTCCTTTTTCCCCGTCGCCACTGTTATGTTTCTAGCTATAACGACCCAAATACTTCTATTGCTTAGTATTCTTAGGACACCGAACACTTGACAAGATCCCAAACAGAACACTTCTGAACAGGAACAAATTATATTCCAAATAACAAGGGTAGACAGAAGTAGGAATCGTTAGTTAGACAAACGTATTATAGTATTACATAAGAAGCTTCCAGATCTTCTGCACCAATCCATGGAGTTGTTGGTTAGAAGTAGCCATATCGCGGCGCCATACGACTATGCAATGGCTGCTTTAATCCGGTCTATATCCCACTAACATGTTTAATATTTTTATTGGTTTCTTTTTTTTAGGCGCTGATGCAGCTGAACATCGGGCAATTCCTCCAAGTGAGTATAGTGTTCGAGAACAGGTCGCTCGCCTAACAGGAGTTGCTGGAATGCTAGCTGATACAGGTCATTTTGCTAGTCAACAAATATTAAAGCAGGTCTGTTTATCTTTTTAGTTAAATACAGACAAATCTAAAAATTTTATCATTATTGTCACAAGTACATTTATGAATGTTTCTAGCATATTCACTTCCATTTATATCATTTTATAAGCTGCTGTTAGATTGAATCATATTCTAATGAAGTACAGTATGGCTTTCTTTTTTAAAATAAAAATACGTCAGTATTATTTCCAGTTAATTATTGTGTAATAAAGTCAAACATAGATTATAATATCCTTCAGCTCATTGTTAGCTTTCTTAAGTAAACCAGAAGTTGTAATACTCAATCTGTTTTTATTTAGAGATGAGGCGTAATTCTTTTTAAAGGGATTATTATTGTTGTAGTCACGTCAAGTTTTCAAATACACTGACTGAAGAGTTAGGCACTTTCACTAGTCAATATCCATCAGTCAACAATTTTTAATCTACTCTATCAACCTTGTGATTATTAAGTTACAGTATGACTAACTGAAAGAAAATCGTTAAAATGAAAGAGTTCACTTTCAATTTTAATGTTTTCAAAAGTTAACACATGTTTTAGTCTAAAAGTAAAATAAATCAACTCTCATAATAAGTACAGTTTTACTTACTAGGTTTTGAGCCATACTTGTTGCTTTTTATACCAAAACATGTTGAGCGATGTATATACCCATAGGTGACAGAGTGTTGGTCGAACAACTGAGCTGTAGTTCCTTATTTATAATGGCCTTATGAAATAAGCAAATTAATACGTTTATAGTTGTGTGTGCACCAGTGTTTAACTTCACACTACGCACGCATATACTAATCTCGGGTTCAAGTTTTATTCCATCTGTCTACATTGTTATTGTTGAATGTGCATAAGTGCTTCAATCAAATTACTCTCGTGTCTGTACTCCATACAGTTTAAAACGTTGGTCTGTTTACATTATTTTATAGGCTAACCAACTTGAGCATGAATGGAAATCATTTACTGCAGCACTAGAAGATCGTTCCCGTGTATTACAACTATCTGCTAGTTTCCATGCAAGAGCTGAATCATTCTTAGCTAATTGCCCACATTGGGAAAGTGCAATGCGTCAAGTGAATGGTACATCTGTACATGAATTAAACCAAACCTTGATAACATTACAAGTAAGTTTTATGCGTCTATCCAAATCAATAATCATACTATCCTCAAACTAGTATTGTCTTGTTTGGTCCTATAGTTACTGTTTTATATCAGTAATCATAGAGTCAAATATTATTTCTTAATTAATAACCTAGCGTGAATCAAGTTTCACTTATGTCAATGAATGAAGCCTGAACAATATTGCTAACTTATTGAATTTGTGAGTGTAAGCTTTATAAAGTACCAATTCAGTTGATCTAAAAGCAACGTCGTTACGTAGCGACCTTATGGTTCTAGATTAGATCTTTGTCGGAGTTGTGCGTCTACACTAGATTTCAATACTGACCACTTAGCTAATCGCCCAGCACTTCATTTTTATTTGATTTGCACTATACCAAATGTTAGCAGTTTTATTTCTTTGCGCTGTAGGTGATGATTGCCAACTTCCACCATTCGATTATTAATTTAAATGGGTAATAGGCAAAACTTGCCTTTTCACTGACATAGTGGTATTTACCGTTTATTATGGTTCCTAGCTTGTCTTTTGTTTATATCATTCATTGTATAACTTGTTTCTACTATTATCCCACCATTCGAACTGTATTCCATCTAACCTATTTGGGCAACTGGGTGATGTTAGTAGTTTTTACATTTGGAGCGTAACTCAAAGCCATGTACATTGATCAATACTTGACATTTCAGTTACGAGTTTATTTTTATTTTATCCACCATACGTTATACCTGTCACATTATCGTGGTATGGGCTCTTCAGTTAAGAACTATTCTTTTTGCTCTGCTTTGTTTGTAATATTTCCCTGTATGTTCGTTTGCTGTCAATTCAGCTCTTAACCACTGAATCAGTCTTTTTCGTTATTAGGTTATATATTTGAAATTCTTCCTCTTTTTTATTGTGACCGTTTGTCATATTCATTGCACTTCGAATGTAATTCCAAACACGATAGGATACAGCTAAGGATGATCAAGAGTTCTATTCTTACGCACTTAGTTGACAAAAGGCATCAAGTTATCCATCATAATTTGTGGGCACATCATTTGCATTTCACTGAAGCTATTGACATCGACATTCAAAAGCTTAACCTTTGTATTTAAGGGAAACTTTTGTAACTACTTTATTCCCATGTTAATTTGATATTGTTGCGATAACGCATATGTTCCAGGTGTTACTTTATTTATGACTGATGGCTGCTTTGAATTCTTGTCTGAAAAGAATATTTTGCTTTCGTTCCTCTGGTTTACATCACCTTAGCTATCATATAAGTTGTCATAACGTAGATGTTCTCTTCCATTTCCTTTTGAAAGTCACTTGGTATATATATATATATATATATATATATATATATATATATATATATATATATATATATATAATCGTTACTCATGGTATTGGCAATTAGTCATTTTTTAGTTACTTACCCACTTGAATTAAAATCTATTTATGTATCAATGTTATTTTTTATATAACAAACATTACACCATAGGAATATTGGCAAGAAGCACAATCTGCTCATGAAGAAGTGTGTGCTGATGGTCGAGCACTTGCTAATCATTTAAGTTCACCTGTTCCTACAGGATCACATACATCTTTAACAGCTGCTGTAGATTATTCACAAGGTAGAAAACATTGTACGGATCTTGTTCATGAGGTGAGCAATGCTTTTTGTATTCATTCTAACTTCATTTTTATCCATTATATTTTGACAGATAATATTTTCTTGTGCTGAAAAGTCCTTAATTCCTTGGTCTATATTTTCGCACCCTAATGCGTACCTCAAGATTTAAGTATATAGTTTTCGCCAGGACCGAATCGTGGCCTAGAATACACTGACTACCCTATTTCCGATCAATCAATGCAGATAGATCGACCGGCAACATACTGGTAGCTCCTATAAATTATCTATGATCACTTATGTCCTGACAGCTGCATCTTTTTTCCGAGTTTTATTAGAATGTATGTATTTGTTCCTGTTCGTTTCTGGTTTTAGTTTGAGACGCGTCGAGTAAGTTATTGTATCTAATGAATTCTTGTTGTGACGCGTGGTTTAAGTCTTTTATCGACTGCAAAGATCTCCGTCGTAAATTGTTATCTGTCTCGGTTGTCCGCACGCTTCGACTCCTAAGCTATAATTCGACCCCCAGGCTGGGACTACTCGTCAACAGGAACACGAGAGAGAAGACAGGAAATACCGCAAAAACACAGAAAACTAGGATATATATATATATATATATATATATATATATATATATATACTATCATAAGTGTTCTTCAAGCTTCTAGAGAATTCCGTAACCTTCTAAACACAGTAGTGCTAAGACAATTGACCAATCACAGGCATAACACGTGACTTCCCTCTGTCTAGAAGTTTCGGATAGAAAGCTATCTGCTCTCTGATTGGACACAATATGTCCTATTGATTTCTATGCCAGATTGAGCTTGTTGCGAGGGCTTTTCTGAGCCTACCCAACAATTCTGAAGTGTAAATAATATGACAACAATAACATAACAAACATTTCGGTAGCTAATGTACGTACATATATATGACTGGAATAGTACTAATTGGTGTTTTATTATCATTCATTACCCAGAAACCACCTGAATTCGAGAAATTTTATGTGGCACTTACATTTTTCATCGTAGATTGACCTCGAAGATAGTGTAGAGTCCTGGATGTCGCTTGCCAGTCACAATCCAACTTAAATATTACTCGTGTGCTATCGCTATATCGAGGCAATCCGCTCAGGGTGCACATATGGCAACAGAGACTGGCCAGTTTCAGTCCATTACAAATCAACGGGAAAATACAAGCTTATCCTAATTCCAAATGTCTAACTTTGAAATGTAAATGAGTTAGTTCTCTTTCCACTTTCTTAAAGTCGGTCTCTACATCTCATCTGAAATTAAGACATTTTTAGTCATCCAATATAATAACACCTCTTTTGTTATTCACCTTTATGTTGCTTTTATGATGTCGTGGGAATAAAAGCGACCAACCCATTGTTCGACGAGATAGTCATACTACCGACTGGACAGGCATTTGACGGCAGTAGGCTATCCCTCTCAGAAAACCATTACTACAGCAATATTGTCTTCTAACAACAAATGGACAAGGCTAGAATAGGTCAACCTCTTAAATGCACGAATCACTTCGCTCCGCAGAGTTTCATTTCCGACCTTGACACATAAAAACTAACCGCGTGAGGTCATCTTCAAGCACTTTCTCTTCTGCCTTCCAAACTTATAAAAGAAGTGAGAATTAAAAAGTCCGGTGTTGGTGAGACAATCTTCGGTAAAGATAACTTTCACTTAGCATCAACCTAGACGTTCTAAACTATGCACGGAACACTTGCAGTTCACTTGGCCTTCAGCCACTTTACATCTGCCCTTGCTTTAAAAAACAGCCTGAATGAATAATCGATGTATACCCCCTAACTTTTACCGAAGTTTTAAAAGCTATATCTACTCTAGAGCGAGGTAGAGCAACGAGACCGGATGGATTAGCTCTAGAGATCTTTAGTGACGATAGTTTAATCCTAACAATCAGGTTGACAAAAGTCTAGGAGCTGGATGTAATCCCATCTAACTGGCCTCAATCAAGAGTCATCCCAATCTACAAAAAATGATCAAAATCATCTCATGATGACCACACAGGAATCAGATTGACTAGTTTAATTTTTAAAATATTGGTTACAATAGTTATCGTACTCAACATAAAACTCGTGAACTACGAACCTGGAGAGACCAGGCAGGTTTCAGATCACGTTGTAGCTGTATCGACATTTACTCACTGTTCGTCTGTTTTCCGAACATGGACATACCTATTGACGTCCTACGATCGTTGTTTTTCCTGATTTTGTGGCGACATTTGACTCCGTCGACCGAGAGGTTCTACGGCAGTGCCTGTCACTGAAAGGTGGACTTCAGAAGTACAGAAAACATGTAGCAACTGCTCGAACATTACTAGTCGAGCCTATGCCAAACTGTCGTTTAAACTTGCAATCTCAGGTGGTATTCGCCAACGCTATCTTCTATCCCCACTTTCGTTTCACTTCATCATAGAATTACTTTGCAGCGGTCCAAGCTTTTTTACTATATGAATGTGAAATGTGTCGCTTAAAGAGCAGATGACATTCATAAGTTGCTAGTATTTAATCATGTGTTGGCGTTTGTTGGAACTATACTGAAATTAGACGTAGGGAGAATATTGAAGCCCTATGGTAGCTGGTGACCAAAATGAATTTTCTCATTATTTGTTTCCCAAGAATCCTTGAGTCAATGTATGCCATTGATGTGGAACTGGGGTTTTCAAATTACCCTAGATATGCTCTCTATATCTGCTAGGGTTTGCAAATTAAGATGACACCTCGATACCTACTAACGTACGTATGACCAGCGACACAACAAGGGAACTAAGCTATTCCTCCCAGCTAACTAGGGGAGAAGTCTAACTTCAGCATGAAGCATTGATTCTACAGGCAGCCTGTTAGACATTCGACAGACACTCAATCCATGCATATATATACAATAAAGAGAACACCCCTTGGATGTGTTACAAATACAGTACTGAAACAAACAACGAACTAATACGATTCAGTAAGTGGGAAACACAAACTTAAGGTGAAGAGGGCGCATTTTGGCACGAGAACGATAAATTTAATTTTCCACAAATAAATCACAAAAATACTGGGTTTACCAAGAGAATTCTGGAAATCTAACATCTCCAGCAATATCCATCAACCATATCTAATCACTAGACATTCACTTTAATTTCATTCGCATTGTTGACAACAATACCGCCGTGTGTAAGTAGTCTGTAGGACTTTCCTGGATGTGGTTATGGATGTGCCGCCATATAAGGACATTACTAAAAGTAAATCGACTCTCTCCGCTCTTGATCATACTACTACGTTTTGAGGGGCTGCTGCTTTAATGACGTATTCAAAACGTTTCATGGACAGTCCTATCATGTGTCTCTTATCACACCGTGGTACTGTGATTGTTTTCCATTGATGAGTATCGGGCAATTTTTGATATAGATTAATGCAACGGTTTTTTGTGGGCATATCCGTAATTTATCCCGTTTTCTTATGCTTATCAGATATTACGGCGATAAGTATTGTTTCTAATACATTTTTGCACAGATTTGGGCTTGGTTTAAGCAGTTAGAACGTGTATTCGGTGAACGTCGACGTCGCCTTACAGCTCGTTTAGCATTATTAATGTTCAAAGAAGATGTTGGCCAAGTGTTAGCTTGGTTAACGGAACACGGGGAACCATTTTTACGGCGTCAAACGTCTGTTGGCAAATCAATCCAACGTGCGGAACAGTTATACAGTGCACATATGCAATTTGAACAGGTGAGAATACATTTTTTCTTATCATTGTCCTGTTGTTTTACGACACACTGCTATCATTCATTACTATTCAGGAGTTTGGAACAAATTTATTACTTCTATTTTGTTTTACCCCTGTTAACCTAAGGATGAGTAATATGGCTTAGTACTCTGCTCTGTATTACGCTGTGACTGTAATATTAATAGACATGCAGTGACCACATCTTTTTAATTATAGTGGAACAACCGCGTAAGGAATGCTAAGGTTCAATATAGGGTTCCAAGTTAATCAGTCAGATATACACAACGTAAAGCCTGCCACATGTGTCGATCGGTAGAAGTTGCTTCACCCCATTAACTCAGTAGTAAAAGCAGTATTGACGTCAGTGGTAATCAAAAAAGCGCGATTATGCAAGTAGGAATCGAATTGTGGAAAGGCATAAGATAATTTCATGCTTAGGATCTAAAGTAAGAAAAGTACCGTTGTGAGTGATTCTAAGTCATGTCATCTAACCATCTCCTTCTTCGACACACTATGTTGGCTGATGTAGTAGTTGTATTGAAAGAAACTTAGTCCGGGCATACTAAAACGTTTCATCGCTCTACGAAGTCATTTGCTGTCAGTATGAGTCGTATATGTAAGTAAGGACTACCTGATTGGGGTTCGCCCTATTATTGTAATTAGCAGTTGGAGACATTGGAGTTATGACATGGTTATGAATCAGTGAGAGTGTCACATTTGTATTCACTTTTTATGCTCATGCATCTTAAGTCTCACTGTTTCTTTATACTTATCCTCTCACTTGTTCTCGTCAAGCTTTATTTTAGTATTAATCTTGTTAATTTAATTTTATCGTAATAATGTGACAAGGCAATCTGGACTAACTCGCACATACGTGCCAGGTTCTACGTTATTTGTGACTGATTCAGTATAGCCAATGTGTGTATGTTGTTGAACTTTAATTTATTTAGTGAACTAACCAGTCATAGAAACGGTGTAGGGTGGATTCGGTTTAAAGGTGCAAATCGTAGAACCAAACATTTTCATTCAACCACTCATCAAACGTTGTTATCTTTATTATTTCAACGTGTCAGAAAGTTGTCTTTTGATTCATTCTAGATTCAATTTTTTAAATAGTATCTTCATCGCACCTGTGACTATTTTACCCTCTAATTAGGTTGCTGCTAACACCCTGACTAATGCAGAGAAGTTGATATCGGCCGCAGATGAATTGGCAGCTCAAGCAGATGATCCAGAAGAAATATTACAGGTCAGTTATATTTGTTACTTCTATTCAAAAATTACATGAGTTCCTTGATAATATTTATTTTCACTGGTATCATCTCATTAAGTCTGTTGGTTTGAGTCATGCTTTGTGGGCAATCTGCCTGCTCGGGGTCCGCTCCATTGTCGTAACTGATGACTGGAAACTGGTGAGATATGAGTGGTAAATAACAATGTTCAAAGTACCCGACCTTCTTGTTAACCCTTTTGCCTGTTACAAATTCGTGTATTTGTCCTCGAGGACTGGTGATACTCGGTGTTTAGATCACAGTAAGTAGAGTGCTGATGAGAAGTTAGAACATGCGACGTAGTGAATGAAAATTAAACACCTTAACCAATGAGCTGCTGCTCCCAAGTTGATATTATTTTGTAACAAAAATCAACTTCATCCGAATCTTATGTAGTTAAAAAGCAGTATTGACGTCAGTGGTAATCAAAAAAGCGCGATTATGCAAGTAGGAATCGAATTGTGGAAAGGCATAAGATAATTTCATGCTTAGGATCTAAAGTAAGAAAAGTACCGTTGTGAGTGATTCTAAGTCATGTCATCTAACCATCTCCTTCTTCGACACACTATGTTGGCTGATGTAGTAGTTGTATTGAAAGAAACTTAGTCCGGGCATACTAAAACGTTTCATCGCTCTACGAAGTCATTTGCTGTCAGTATGAGTCGTATATGTAAGTAAGGACTACCTGATTGGGGTTCGCCCTATTATTGTAATTAGCAGTTGGAGACATTGGAGTTATGACATGGTTATGAATCAGTGAGAGTGTCACATTTGTATTCACTTTTTATGCTCATGCATCTTAAGTCTCACTGTTTCTTTATACTTATCCTCTCACTTGTTCTCGTCAAGCTTTATTTTAGTATTAATCTTGTTAATTTAATTTTATCGTAATAATGTGACAAGGCAATCTGGACTAACTCGCACATACGTGCCAGGTTCTACGTTATTTGTGACTGATTCAGTATAGCCAATGTGTGTATGTTGTTGAACTTTAATTTATTTAGTGAACTAACCAGTCATAGAAACGGTGTAGGGTGGATTCGGTTTAAAGGTGCAAATCGTAGAACCAAACATTTTCATTCAACCACTCATCAAACGTTGTTATCTTTATTATTTCAACGTGTCAGAAAGTTGTCTTTTGATTCATTCTAGATTCAATTTTTTAAATAGTATCTTCATCGCACCTGTGACTATTTTACCCTCTAATTAGGTTGCTGCTAACACCCTGACTAATGCAGAGAAGTTGATATCGGCCGCAGATGAATTGGCAGCTCAAGCAGATGATCCAGAAGAAATATTACAGGTCAGTTATATTTGTTACTTCTATTCAAAAATTACATGAGTTCCTTGATAATATTTATTTTCACTGGTATCATCTCATTAAGTCTGTTGGTTTGAGTCATGCTTTGTGGGCAATCTGCCTGCTCGGGGTCCGCTCCATTGTCGTAACTGATGACTGGAAACTGGTGAGATATGAGTGGTAAATAACAATGTTCAAAGTACCCGACCTTCTTGTTAACCCTTTTGCCTGTTACAAATTCGTGTATTTGTCCTCGAGGACTGGTGATACTCGGTGTTTAGATCACAGTAAGTAGAGTGCTGATGAGAAGTTAGAACATGCGACGTAGTGAATGAAAATTAAACACCTTAACCAATGAGCTGCTGCTCCCAAGTTGATATTATTTTGTAACAAAAATCAACTTCATCCGAATCTTATGTTTTATCTCTAAAAATACAGTATATATATAATTGTTATTGTTCAATGGTCCTTTTTGTTAATAACTATCCTCATCACAATCGACGTGTTATTTGGATTCGATTTTCATTACAAATTAATAACAACATTTGAACAGTATTTTGGTGATTAATGGAGTACATTTCTCAATCACTAATTCAGAGATTCGAGCTCCTCCCTGCCTACTTTAGTTTGAACAGTAGAGTAGTATTATTTATTCTCACTTGTAGTGTGACTTGAAGCCAAATACAAACCTATGTTTAGTAAATGAGTCAAGTTCGAGCTTGGGGATCACTGGAAATACCAACACTGAATAAACGTTTCTCTGTAGTTTTAAGACAACCTTCTTGGATAATGAGATCTTTTGGAATTATCTAAAATTCATTATATTAGTTAAAACAAGTCATATGAGCGTATGATGTTGCTCTCAATTCGATATTAGTCTAACATCTCTTTAGTGCACATGGTTTCGCGTGCTGGTATTTCAATAAATGTATACTGTTAAGCATTGTTTTGTACCAGGCAGTATTTGGATCTTTAACCTGATGATTAAAATTCTATCATTGCGCTCCTCTCTCCATTCCTCTCCGTTGTTCCCGATATTTCGTGGAAGCACCATGTTAGCAGTATAGAGATCGGCATTGCCCATGACGATAATCCAGTTAGTTTTGTTAATTTAAAGCAACGTGCTTGTTTTCTTGGGCATATTCTGTAAATTTCATCCCACTAGCTTCCCTATTGTGGATTGCTTGTCTTCGCTGGTGGGAAAAGCGAAATGATAGTTAGTTTATGACATTACATCGTAGTACGAAAGAATGCCATGTACTGTTGAGATTTACCAATCAATAACGACTCCTTAGCTGAGTTTCCTGTAACGAAGAATGAAAACCAGCTATTCTTTCTTAATGAATTGTTACATTGACGAGTAAACGATATCTCTATTTGTATTTTCTCCATTAGTAAAATCTCAAGTGATTCAAATCCCAGTGTAAACAGAACGCAGTATACATCCATAGATTGTCCAATTACGTTGTTTTAGGCACTACCAGATGTACCTCTGGATAGAAGCTACTAGTGGTCTTGTTGTAGCTTTTATTTTATGTTCACTATAGAATGCAAAGGAAGTTCATTTTGGTTAGATTTGTTAGTAAATATTTCCAGTTTCTGCGAGATGTGTAAAAATATTTTATCTCCATCTATATTTCGTGTACACGTTTGTAAGATACAAAAATCATCGCCATCATTGGGTATATAGATAAACATTCTCGGCACAATATTAGTTTTTTTGTATCAGTTTATTATTTTGTTTTTCATAGGATGCAAGTGAACTACAGCATCGTATTTCAGCATTTACACGTGCTGTTGAGGTTCGTCGGGAAACTTTAGACTTAGGCTGTGGGTTTTATTCACACACAAAAGAAGCCTTAGCATGGCTCCACAATTCACGTGAAGCACATAATCCGTCCGAAAATTTGCCTACTTCAATTGAAGGCATGGAAGATGAGTTGACTAGCTTTCATCGAAATCGTGCAGCCATGGAGAAAGATGTGGACCGTGCATTGGCAGAAGGTGAAGCTTTAATTTCTAGACTAAAGGATGTTGAAGAAATTTCACATTTACGTACTGTACTAAATCAAGTGAGTTGTTTCAAATGTATCTTTTCTCTATTTGGTTGATATTATCTTGTTAATTGTTCATTATCTATTTTAACAGCACTGTTGTATGGTTTGCATTAAAAACAAATAGTATAACTTAGATTTCATTCAGCCCTGAGTTTGTTGTTGGTTTTCCACTCGTGAAATTTGTCTTTGACGCTTTACTCTTAGTATACTGAAACTGCGGCTTCGTCTACTTTGAACTTTCTCTTCATAGAGAGGCATATGTTAGATCTTTGTAATAACATGTAAAAATACATTTGTTTACAATACATTTTATGTAATTCTAAATTTATCTTCCTAATGCCTAGGTTTTTCGTGTTGCTAATTTTTCATGTTTCCCACCGTAATCCAATCAATTAGCATAGGTCTCACGCGTGATTTGATCTCCCTATCTTCATGAATTTTGTGAATGTAATTTATGAGAGTTGTACATTTTGTGGCACATTTTCCTTCTTCATAGACGAACGGATATTTTTCTTATACTTGGGTTTCTGTTTGCAGTTAAGTAAAAAGGAGCATAGAATAGGAGGCACTGTCGTTCATTGTTACAGTAATTTGAGTTGTGAATTATTATTTTAGTGCATAAATGTATCGGTTTTACACTGAGTTCTTCATATAACACTTTTATTATTTTAGGTTTCAAATGAACGTACAACCGTCTCTACACTTTTGACAGAACGTCAGGTACGGTTGGATTTGTGCCTCCAACTTAGATTGTTTGAGGCCGATGTCCATTCAGCATTAGATTGTCTACGACATAGTATTCCATCTTTATCTAATTTAAATCAGTCTACCGATGTTACTGCTACTCATCAAAGTAATAATAATCGATATTTTTGGTTAGCTGATCCTCGACAAGCACCAGATATGGCGTCGATTGAAGAGGTGTTAACTTCTTGTCTGTCTGTTTTGCCAACAGCTGAAGAAGTTTTAAATAAAGGTAGTGAGTTAGCTAGAGCATTTGAATCAGTTGGCGTTAATTTTCCTGCAGGTTAGTTTAATTGTTTTTTTTAATGATTTCAGTGTTTTAACTCTGGGTAAAATTTGTTTTTCATCATATAACAAAGTAGTCTCAGTTACTGTTAGAGGTATTAAGGCGATTTCCCCTTTCTGGTTGCCTACATCGTGGAAGTATACTTCTTACGGGAGCCATAAAGTAAACTGACTTAAAATGATCTTGTTGACCTGAAATCATGATCATAGTGCCGGAGCAACAACTGCATGAGGCTGATCGCACATAACCCTTTTTGGTAAAGCTTCTGATCGGCTAGCTCTATACTGCTCTGAGCTTACCCACGGCACTGAAAAATTTATCGGGCTAAAGTTTGGCATGCATTTTAGAGCCGACATTTTCTCATCAACCGAGTTGAGAATACGATACTGTTTTAGGATTTTAGGCTTCTTTTAGTCTTGTTACTCTTCAACCAACCTATCTCACATGGTAGGATGTAAAGAAGTTTCCGAGCCAATGCAGACCGGTCAGGTCATTGCAAAAAATTGCTAGCGCGACAAATTGCTGCCGACTGCCACCAAACCACCTTTCATTTGATGTTCTGTTTGCCTAAGAGGAGTTTATTAGTTTAAGATAAAACACGAAAATTATTGTCAGCAGAAAGAATAGATTGTGAGAACTGGAATACAGTGGTATAAACGAATCTTGTGAGCAGTATATTTCAAATGTTATATGTGATATATTCTCGACCGACCCACTTTTATGGTCGTTGATTGTTATCTAACTTAAATGTTGTTAATTAGTCTTCAACATTACGGAATATAGTTTAGCAAATGTAGTGATAAAACGCACGCTACGTGTTAAGACTGAATATAGTTGGGAACATTGGTAGGGTCTTCGCCCTTATAGGATGATTAATACTTGACGAAATCTCGTTTTGCCTCTATCAAATTACGTCAGTAACGGCGTAGGCGATATCATTCTCCCAAACAAAGGACAAGTACATCGTGAAACATTCCACTCTGTATTACTCTATGGATGTAAAACACGAGCTGTAGAAGTCGAAAAAAAAACAAATAGGTTCCAGATCTTTGATCTTAGCAGTTTTCGAACCATTGCTTCTGTGTCGTGTGATGACCAAGTAATCAGTGGTGAAGTTAGCCATAGGGGAATCGGTTACGAGGGTATATTGCCTGATAATGGTGTAGACTAAGTTAGTCGGGACATGTAATACTTATACCTAACTACCTCCCCTGATATAAGGTGTTTGTTGACTCAGAAATAAGATAGTGGGAATCCAAATCGATAAGAGTGCATGAAATCGTTTACTGTTGACGTAAACCTTATTGTTTGGTTCAGACTTGTTGGTTGCGGCTTTAATCAGTTAATTCTTATTTTGTTGTCCTAATGTGGTATATCATCATAAGCTAACTCTCATTTGTGCCAGACTACGTTATGATTGATATTCTCGCGTGCAAGTTTTCTCATTTATAAATTCACTGAAGTTGTTTCCAATCATCTTGTTTTATTTTGTCGTGGTTAATTAACATTTTAATTTAAAAAAAATTCTTTAAAAAATTTCAGGTGGCCCTGGTTCCAGTGATTCCGGTATGGGTGATAGTGCAGAGACTGCTGTAGAACGTGTGCATCGTTTGATGACGGAACTTGCTGATGTTGTCTCATCCGTGGATGTACTAAATGAACGTTTAAATAGTGAACTAGACTGGCGTCGTCTTCAGTTACAAAGTAGACAGGTAAGTAGCTTGGTGTAAGGAAATATTAAAGTAAGAAAAGTATGTTTGTCCATTTCCATTCATCAGCCTTCTGCAAATCATCACGCGTCTTATGTTTATGAATAATTGAATTATGTGGCTTCAATCTGTGTACTTTATTTATATTACTGTAGACTAGTTGATTATCCCACTTCTATCTCCGACTTGACTGTATACATTGATACATATTTTCATATTCATAACTTTTAGTACAGATATATATGTCGCTGTTTTGTTTCTTTATGATTTTGTTGTTTACTCTCTGCTACATATAAGACGTATTATTTTATGAAAATTTTATGAAAATATATATGAATATTTTATGAAAATTCATACTATAGACCAGTATAGTACACTTAGAATACACTGTATACGGTCGTATTTATTGTTTTCCTACTACCTTACTACTACTAGCAGATTTTTAGTGCACACACACATATACTCCTTTCTCCCCCATCTTATTTCTGTATTGATGTAGCAGAATTGTTAACGAGACTTATTATATAGTTTTTGGTGATCAATAGTTTTTACGTTTAACAGTATCTACACATACGCATACATGTGTGCATATGGTACACATTGTACCAATTGTGCATTCGTTTGAATAATTAATGCTCGATTTGTCCACAACGTTTTATTCATTACTTTTGGTCACTTTGCGGTATGTGAATGCGGCTGCGATATACCGATGTATGTTCATATTAGATTGATGTAGATCTTTATTGTAAATTACACTTGAATACACAGCACTCACTCATAAAATAAGCGAATAAATGACCAGAAACACAGAATACAGTATACTTGTTAGCATTGTGAATGCTAGGGATATGCTCAGCTCTCGTGAATGAAATGGTATATATGAAAGTTTGTTAGAATTCATGATCTTGGTGATTTCACCTATGGCACCATCTATGCCATCAAACATTTCATACTACAAAACGCGTTTATCGCGCGTAGATTTTAACTAGATAATCTACACTAACGCAGCTAAGATTAACGGTCAATGATTTCATAGAATTAAGCCATATTATGATCTACCCACCCTTACTTTTCTTCCCACCTACTCTTACACCAGCTAACAACGTATGCCCAAGTATGCAGTGGCTGGGCATACTTTATGCATGTTCCAATCACATCAGCCGATAATAATTGACAACTTCATCAATCAGTCTAGTGTCTAGTGCTTTGTCTCTAACTTCAGCATTGCTCAATCGGTCCTCCTATGATTTACGATTGATACTACGAAGACTTCTATGATCGAAGATGTTCAGCGTATGCCTACTACTTACAGATTCATATATTTACCTTCCGGCTGGACAATTTATTTATTGTAGCTAGTAATACTACTTGGATGTACGGAACTCCATCTGCAAACTTGTACTTTTTTGTGACAAAAATAAGCATTTTAAACTAATTGAACATTTCTTAAGAACTGGCATAACTTTGCCATAAAATACACTCTGGACTTCTTAAATCGAGTCTGTACTTCCATGTTTTATAAAATCTAGCTAGCTTATCTGAACAGATTGTATATAGAAAAACATTGTTGATTAAAACCAGGGGGAGGTTCTCAGCATATTTCTATTTATGTAGCTTACAATTATTAACAATTTGTTTTATGGATTTGCATTTATTCAACTTCACCTAACAGTAATATGGTTGAATAATACTTAAATCGTTCGAGGCTTTCAACTAGATCTCATGTATAAGCTCCATTCCATCACTGAATGATTCGGAGTGGTGGAAAAGCCAACTAGCTTAACATGTATATGGATAAATGTAATTAATATCAAACCACACTGTAAATCTAAAGGCTTGTGACAAACTAACTAGTCCCTCAAACCACAGTAGGCTGAACAGAGTCCGAACGTGCAACTTCATGTCTGAAAGTCAAAAGTATTAACTGACTAGATTAGTTTAGACATGATAAATGAGTTAGTTGCATTAGGCTAAAACTAGGCGTAATTTTCTTAAAAAGTGATGTAGAGGTTATTACAAATATTGCATTATTTCGGCAGTTGTTTGGTAAATACTATTTAGTTTATTTTCATGATTGATCTTTGTTTTTTTATTAGTATGTTGATCAATAATTAAGGTGTAGCCTAGTGCACTAGTTCATAATTTGATTGTTGGCAAGCTAAATAGCTTAGCAAATAACATTGGTAGGCAAATTTTATTCATAGAATAGTGCAATCCAACACTTTGTCGTGGTTTATGCATTCATTTTTATATTTTCTACCACAATCTTTTTCTTTCCTCAAATCAGTAAGTTGCTTGTACTGTTTATAATGTGAATTACAAAGATGTCATGTATTCATTGTGATTTTTTTTGCTGTTTTTCTGTTAACTAACCTAATGTGAAAGGTTAGAAGTGATTCGAGTGCATATATTCGTCATCTTCTTAATCTTAAGTTTATTATTCTTCGGTGTATATCTTTTTAATTGTTTTTATTGAATAATGTTCTTGTACAGCTGGGTGGGGACAATTCGCTCTTCCTCTCGAAATGCCCTCATGACTACACGTCTACCCAGGGATGTCCTATCCACTAATTTTTCGTGTCCGCGTGACGCTCGTAATAAATGGATAGAGACCTCGGGTGATATGGCTCAAAATCGTTGGCAATGGCGCAGGTGCATCCACTCCTTGTCTTCCTCCAAATTCTAAGTTTGTGAACTTATCGTAATTTTCTCTTTACTGAATCATATTTTCTTAAATCTTATCTCCGATCTCTATTCCTTTCCATTAATATTGACTCTGTTACTACCTCCCCTACCCTGTGATTTGATTCGACAATTTAATCTCTACCTGCTAATTGGGGCATGGAAACTTGAACTGATGTACGCATGTACCAAGTTCTACATTGTAACTGATTGACTGGAATATCTGAAACCTAGACGTAATCTCTTCTGACTGGTTTCAATCGGTGATAGTTCAAATTTATGAGGAAGGACAGAAATCGCCATGTGACGACTACAAAGGAATCATTTTGATTTACCTAGTGTTTAAAATATCAACCTTCACAATCATCCAACGCTTATCTGACACCAAGAAACTATATATTCGATAAAGCTATTCGGTTTTCAGACCTGGGCAAGGATTCATCGACCAGATATTTACCTTGTCAGACCCTAAACATTCCTACCATCATCCGATAATAATTGTATTCCTTGACTTGAAAGCTGCTTTTAACCCCATAGATGATGAGTGTCTTTGACATTGTCACTAAATGGTATGCCTCAAAAGTACGTGTACTTTATGAAAGCTCCCCATTTTAACACCATTGTTCGAGTTAAATTTTATGGCGAACTATTATTAGAGTTGTCAGTTTCAAGTGGAGTCCATGAGGGTCGCCCCTTATCCCCATTTTACTTAGTTTCGTCACAGTTGTCCTCTCAGAGGCTGGAGACACTGGGTGACGTGATTGAGAATCGGTCACAGTGGCGCAAGTGAATTCACTCTTTGTGCTCTTCTTGATCTTGTGTTCTTTTATTCTTTCGTACTTAAGTTTGCTCCATTCCTTTCTACTGAATTATATCATAGTGTTAGTCTTGTGCATTTGATTTGGTCTTGCTAATGTGGTGTGGCAACTTGGAACCATCCGCATATGCGTCGAGTTCTGCGTTGTTCCTTACCGAATGACTGATAGGATAGAATTGCCACCCCATCTATTTTAGTTTGTCTAGCCAGATAGAATCATTCTTCCCTCATACTTTGGGCATGTGATTTGTAGTCAATCTCACAAATTGGGTAAATGATTGGAAACAAATAGCCACGGTGCACGTAAAGTTGCACCCTTTTTATATACCTGTTTTGTTAAAATAATTAGACATCAATTTCGTGAACCATTCAGCATTTATCACCGTCCTTACTACATATAATTCCACACCCAGTATTATACACATTCGTTGTTTAATAAATTTGTTCCCGTAGAATGATTCACTGTTAATCTGAACCATGCTAGTTTATGCAAATTATATTTGCCGCTATCTGCTCGGTAATTGCTATTGTATTGTTGTAGATGTAGAGTAATAGAACACAATCGTTCACGCTGTTGCAGATACATCAGCTCCTAATCTTCTTATAAGTCTTTTCAATATTTCTTTATACACATCTTGTAACAATGTTGTCAATTAAATGATAGTAATAGTTATTTCAACTACTATCCTATTCATTTTCACTTTATTACATGCTGATGGTGTAATATGCCAAAATTGTACCAAATTGTACGTAATTTATGACGGATTGATTGGTATTTTTAAGTGTGTTTAGCCTTTTTTTGGATTTGTACTTTTCTCATTCTAAGCGAGTGCCAACCTGTGTATCTTTTTACATTAATTGATCGCTTATTTGTGACAAATGTAATGTTTGCCCAGTTCTGCATAGTACCGATTGAATTCTATTGATAAATTCGAATTGTTACTATTGTTCTATTCAACCTACCATTGTTGGCACTATGTTGAACTGAAAGGTGTTTTGTGTATAGTTGAGTAGGTTTTCTTATTGAATACTCTTAAACTATGTTCCAAATGTATTTCTTTACTAGTATAAAGTTAACTCTTTATGCATTCTAATATTTAGCTAACCTGCTTGTATATTTTTTTTGTTTCTGTACACACTAAACAAAAATGGTAGTGATCATTCTTAATGAGTAATTGATTAGACTGAGACTAATTAGATATTAGTTTTAAATAAAAGATAACAAGTTTAGATTCCACGATTATTTATGTTCTCACTTTGAGTCGTCTCACTACTCCAATGTTTAATTAGAATATTCCGTGTTTGCATTTTATCATATCATTGTAGAAAATATTTATGTTCTTTTCTAGAAGAGTTTATTATTATGACACATTATTTTTATTACAATTTAGTAATGATTACTAAGAAATTGTTATACTTAAACACTTATTGTTAATGCAACTGAGTTTCTTAATACTTACTCTTACTGTTTAAAATTGTTATAAGTAAAAATGACTTCAGCTTATGTAATACGATTTATCACTACACAGTATCATGATAATTATTTATCCCTCCTAATATTGACCTAATTCTATCGATCAAGTGGTATCGTGTTGATGCGACTTGACATAGCATGGTAGTGGTTTGAGGCCAGAAACCCTGCACAATTGAAATCAATCACTAGTAAAGTCTCAGGTGTAATACTGAGTGACTGTGATTGGAGCTTTACCTGTAAAGCATCCGTTATTTCAAGGTTACGGGTGCGCCTTGTAGATGAGCATTAACTTATTCTAAATCTATTGTAGGCTAGATATTCTGTCAGTTGCTTTCAACTACTCAACATATATGCAATAATGTTGATACTTGTAAAATTTCATCATAAACTCTTCGTCACCATTCTATGTTTAAAGGTTTACTATTACAACCTGACAGTTTGTTTGTTGCACAGGTTATATAAATGGTTTTTATCGCATAACTTTTATTTAATGCTGAAGTAATTTTTTTTCTAGGTGTTACACTGGATAAGTCAATGTGAAGGTATTCTGCACCAAACTGCTGTTATTCCAGCCAGTCTTTCAGAAGCAGAAACTCTTTATGCTGATCATGAAAAATTTCAGCCAGTTTTAAATGATGCACATCCACAAGCTGTTCAATGTGCTGCACGTGCAAGTTACTTTTTACAACAGACTGCACCGACAAATAATTCACCAAATAATGAGCATCCAAGACGAAAAGATTACCAATCTGTTGCTGAAACAGTAGCGAATCGATGGCAAAAGTTAGTTTATGCTGCAGAAGAACGTCATAAACTATTAATTTCTGCAACCAATTGGTAAGATGACTAATCGTTTTAGATATGTGTGTTTTGGTTGCATATCATGGAAAAGTTTTGCTCTAGTTTGTTACCTTTCTAATACACTTAAATAAGTTTGCACGCAACCCTATATAGAGGTCTTAAAACAGCATACTTTAATAGTAAACGATATAACAAGGTGATTTACGTTCATGCTTGCTTGATTGTTGTTAGGCTATGGCATTTCATATAGTAACGGAGTTGAGTTTAATGTGGTAATAAGTACCGTAACGTCATACCGTGTAGTAACACGTATAGTAAGAAATCATTAAAGTTGGCTGATCTCAAGTGCTGTTAGATGCATTAGGGCAGTTATCACTTCCAAGTTAGCCATACTGTCAACATTATTTTACTTAGGTACATGACAAAGAATCTTGATTAGGGACGATCTTTTTAAACTATAAGCACGACGACATAGCTCATGAAACAACTACTTGGAGCCGGTTATTCACGGCCTATCGGTGAGTAGTTTCGATGTGTTGAATCCATGTCTAAATACCTGATTGGTGAAGACAGAAATCTGTGGGTTTAGTTTAGCTGTGCATTTTTGAGGTCAATCATTTCTAACCTTGTAAGAATGCAGGATTTCTGCGATGTTAATTGTCTGATGGAAATATTACTGCCATCACAATACTGTACAGTCAGCATTACATCTTTGTCGTTAGACCCTTAGTTTACTGTTTTCAATCTTACCAACGAGTTTAAAAACCACTGTATCTTGATTTGTCCATTATGTTAATCGGCCTCGATCACCACAACAAAAGAACAACTACAGTCACCTATATCAGTTGTTTTTGATTGGTCCGATATTTTTTACAGATTCATGAGGACATACCTGTCGTTTCATTTTGTACGAAGGTGTGTAACTCATTAAACATAGTGTTATTAAATTATCATCCACTAAAGTGGCTGGGATATGAGCTACACACCCCTAACTACTGCCTACTTCGATGCACTGGCGTTGGAACAGGTTGGAACACTTTCTTTAGATAACGTGGTTCTTAATCCGTCTCTGATACATTAATAGTCACTATTTATCTTCCTGTGGTATGTATTTTAGTATTTCTACGTACATAATGTTTCACATCGTTTTAAAACTATGCTGTCAACGCATTGTCATTTGCTTCATTATTGCTCTTTTGTGTTTTTCGCCTTATTGTCTCATCTCATCTTATTTACTGCTTTTTGGTAACATAAATTATCTTCAGTCAATGCAAGTTTTTCTAGCATTACAGTCTAGTACACAAATGCAGACATGGGTGGTAGTGGCTTAATTGTATTCCTTGAAGTATCTTGTTATTGATAACTCATATTGTTTGGTCCCTGTAGATTTCGCTTCTTTCTACTGTTCCTAATAATAGTCATTGTTTCTTGATTCTGTAATTCATTTCAACTGTACTTTGATATTTTTATTGTTATTGTATGCCTGCATCAATTATTATTGAAGAGAAATGTCGCCATCTTGTTTTACATCCAATGATAATAATAATATTAATAACAAAACCAATAAACAACAATAATAGTAAGCCAGTCACATGCAGAAGAGAAGCGCCTTTCCCAGAAAGAAAAGAAGTATATATTCCAATAATACTTCCCAATGTTTTTTTCCTATTTTGTATAAAATAATCGAGAAAAAAAGAAGTATAATTACCGGTTCAGTTGATCTGCAAAAGTATATTCACTCAATTGATTTAATGTCAACTAGAAATGTTGCTTAGCATACTTTACATATTATTTGTAATTTTATGTATTTTAGGCACGTGAAATATATGTGTCTATTGAGGCTAGTTAGGTTAGATACTGTCTGATTGTAATAGGCATACTTTTTAATTTATTTCCAATCTAGGGGAAAATGCAGTCATATGTATGTGATATCCTTATCTTTCATATTACACATTCTGAGAGAAAAATTATGCCATATTTATAAGTAGTAGTTAGCAGTTTGTATTTTTTTGGAGTTCAGTGTGATAATATTAATAATAGTCTGGTTAAAACAATTTACTATACAGTAGTAGTGTGGTGTTTTATTGAATAATGCTTTTGACTTTCAGACACATAATAGCAAGTTCCAACTTTACCTCATCTCTACTTTTGGTACCAAAATGTGTGCCCTTAAGGATCATACGGATAATATTGTTAAGTTATAAAGTGAGAAGACGATCATAATCAGAGTGTTAGTTAACTAGAAAATAAGAAAATTGTCTGGTGGGATATACACTTAGGATAGAAATACATTCATGAACGCCTTTCGATTGTGGAAGGCCCTGTCAATTTTCTGAAGTGCGTAATCAAAATCTTCAGCAAGGAAACTACTAGCTTTTATTCCGAGCCATATCTGACGTCTCAAGCTATTGATTAGCATTCCTAGGACCAAAGCCAGGGAGTTGTGGTGAACCAACAGCAGTCAGTCTTATACCACTTTCCTTCATGCAGTGTTATAAACTGATCACCTCCACTTTTTCCAACGAATTACAGCACAGGCAAGTAATGCACTATATAAAGCCCTTATGGACGACATTCGTGAAACATAACTAGTTTACCGAAGCTAATATTTTATGATAGTCACATTGATTAAGTCACCAACGCTGTACCTGAACACTATTTGCAAAACATATTGTTGCTACCGAATGTCAGCAGTTTTTTGTAGACAACATAGAGTCAATGAACATCTTCCTCTCGATCAAGCTATGTATCACAAACGGCAAGCAGAATCACTCTTACTGGGGTATTTTAAACCCAACCGATCACAGATAGATTCATCACAATTTTACTAAAGATTGCCCAGCGTGGAATAAGCCACCCCACGTTATGCATAGAATAATTTTAACGATACATCAGGTGAATACAGGACAGTTTCCTGGTGACCGTGCATCTGGAAAGTACTAAAGTACGTGCTATACTTACAGACTATTTCCCATCTGACTAAATGCAATTTGGATAACACGTTTATCCCTGCACAGGTAAACAGTACCATCTGCATATTGACAATTGTACAGCCTCCTTATAACGGTTCAACACCACCGTCACTACATACTTTCTTTAGTACTTTTTTCAAAATGCCGTAAGTAGAGAAGTTAAAGAGTTGTAACATTAGGTAACGCAGCATAAACCTGCTACTAGAATGGACCAGTGAAGAGGGCTTATTGTATGCCCTAGTTATGTCCGAGGAGTTTGTGTATAGTCTTTAAGATGTTAGGAAACTTCTATATATTTTCCGTTTAAATCTTACAGTATTTAGTTGTTGTACGTATATGATTGAACTGTTTTCGGCATTTTGTTACAGGCATTATATCAGTCAGTTATATAAGACGATACCACATTATAACATCTAGGTCAAATTAACATGAATAATACCAAAATAGTCAACCACTTGATAGACTGACACCACGTTTTAGGTTTACTGTCCCTAACTTTTCAGCTACACTAGCCAACATCGTGTTTCGAGATAAGCGATAGTTGGGCATACTTATTGCCTGTCTTAACCACCTCAGTTGATAAAGGTTTGCAAACTCATCGGCTGGTTTTTCAACTTTTCCCGGTAATCTGAGTCTAAACTTTGTCATTCCACTATACGTTGATCTTTCGAAATCCACCTATGATCAAAAATCTTTCTACACATATCTCCTAATTTCATGACTATGGGTTCACAAACAAATATAAATCCAACTGTTCTTTATTTTGAATGACGAATAGGTGATGCAAATCGTCAAAAGACAAACAACCTGAATCCGTGTAGTGGTTGTATTGCGATTTCTAAATGTGTTTTTCTGAGCGATTTTATATTCTTTTCATTCTAATTTTTATGTTACTATCAACATTATCCGATTTCGATTATGCAAATTGATGATAGTCTTTTTTTAAAACATATAATGTATTTTCAAATTCAGTTTTTGGAGCAGTGGCTTAGTGGTCATAGTATTTAAATTCTATCTAGTTGATAGATCACCGTTTTTGAATCTGTCACCGCCTTTTACGGGAATCGCATTTATAATATTGCTTACATAACCTAAGTGTGGCTTACAATGAACGCATAAATGAACTTATATGAGTTGTTTATAGAATTGAACGTCTATGATTATGATAATCTTTACTGCCAGTCATTTAATCATACATTAACATATTTGATAAACTTCTTCTGTACACGACATTTGTCACAGTTTGTTAATTTCATTTTTCTAATAATTCTCTCTCAAATATAATAATCCTCTCCCTTCTAGGTACCGAACATCAGATCAAGTGACCTCTGTATTGTGGTCTTTAGAAAAAGAATATCGTCGAGAGGAGGATTGGTGTCAAAATGAAAAAGCTATAAATAGTGGTGATCCTACAAGCTATTTGACTCAATTATCATCAAAACATGCAGAGCAGAAAGAAGCATTTTTAAAAGCCTGTATGTTAGCTAGGTAAGTAGAAGCTATGTTATAATTAATGGAATTCAAAACGACAGCTATAGTTAATGTATCTCATCTAAAAGCTGATTCTTATCTGGCAACAACTTTTCACAAATTAGATGATTAATCTTGTAGTCGAGTTTAGTCTATAGGCCAACATGATTGCACCGAGCCAGCCGATGGATATACGTAGTACGTATCGTATCTCAGCCACCTCAATGAAAATTCACTACCTCATCTATTGATTTGCCACTTTCTTATAGCAATTTATATATCACTTTACAATCAAATACTTAGTCAATGACTTTCAACTTACTCATAACTTCTACGTTCGTATCCCATGTTTCCTACGCATACAGAGCGTACTGCTGCTCTGTATAAGACAGTTATCTCGCCTACGTCATGAGTCACTCAGGTTTGTAAAAGCCAAGACTTTTCATCAGACATCAACCCATCAGAGCTAATGAGACTTCCAAGGTAGGTGAAGGTGTCAACATACAACTACTTTTCCTGCCTGTTGTCAATCTATGGGATAATGCAGACCAGTTGTGAAGTAAAATTCTGCATTCAGAGAACGAATAGCGCATCCTAAACATTCTTGCATCGCTACTCAAGGCGTTCAGGAGATTGTCAGTGTCATTACCAAATAGAACTATATCACCTTTGTGCCTAACTATTGGTCTGTTGATGTTACTAACAAAGTTGCAGACAAAATATACTGTCGTTTCCGCATCAGTTTTTTGAATGACGATAAAATGACTTAAAAGTTTTAGTTTTTGTCCATTCCGAATCCTGATATTCTAAAACTCAATTCAATAACAACAAGTAAGCATGTTGTTATTACACTCAATAAATCGTGATTACCACTTCATCCACTTATATTCAAACTGACATAGTTCGCATTAAAGAAAATATTTTAAATGGTAACCCATTAAAATTAAAAGGGAATGAAGATGAAAATTTGTAAAACTTTCTTTGAGTGATTATTTTGATTAAGTAAAAGCTTAGATACATTTACTGTGCAAAACGTCGAATCACATTTCAGTATTTACACTGGTGATTAGGTGTTCGCCACTATACCTTTAGGTCCTGAGTTTGGTTCTCGTTAGGTCTTAGTTCGTACTCCTGAGAAGTCATAAGCTAGAACTAAGCACTTGCCCATTGTCCCTGATTTTTAGTGGTATCCAACCAAAATCAACTTGTAATGAATGCAAGTAAAAGATTATGTGCATTTCGTTTTGTTTTGATTTTCTGATACTCTTACTGTTTTGAATATATATTTTAATTATTTTAGACGTACTTCAGATTTATTTAGTAAATATTTGCATCGTCAGCCAACAAGTACAACAGGACGCCTTGAAGTTGAAGAGAAGATTCGTGTAGCTATGACAGAATTAATGGCTAAAGAAAAAGCTGTCCTAGAAGCGTGGGCTGTTAGACGAAGACGTTTAGATGATTGCACTTATTTTATGAACTTAAAGGTAGGTTGGATCTTGCTAACAAAGTATTAAGATACCTAGTCACTCTTAGCTAACTCCGAGTATCATTTTCTGTTGGAGATTAAATATTTGGTGATTGTCTTCAACGGCATATCATTGTATGTATGCATGACGATCAACATAGAACCTGACACATGTGTGCATCGGTCCAAGTTGTCATACCCATATGGCACCGCAAGAATATGGTTCAGGAAGCGTAGAAAGAAAGTTATGGTAGAATTTAAAGCTCACGGTTTAAGGGAGGACAATGAGTGAATGCCTTTGCGCCATTGTGACCGATTCTGGGCCATGTCACTCAGTGTTTTTAGCCACTGGTTACGGTAATCGCAAGGACCCCATCCAGGTAGTCTGCAGCTACCGACACGATTCAAATCGGCAGTCAGTGACTTCATGGACTGATGCCATGTTTCAGTTTGGCCGCCTTTAACTGTCTTCTATCCTATTCCTATATCAGCCAGCATTGCGCGTCGAGGAAGACGGTGGTTGGGCGTACGCAACACATGTCCCAACCACTTCAATCGATGAAGATTCACAACCTCATCGACTGATTTACCACACTTACCTAATATCCGTCGTCTAACCTCGTTATTATTTACTCGGTTGTCCCAGCTAACGTGAGCGATGTTTCGTAACGTTGATGGACAAAAACTAGTAAACTCCGATTGTCATCTACCCTTAATGGTCACGTCTCACACCCATACAGTAAGATAGCGCAAGCTGTTGCGCAGTACACTCTCCCTTTCGTTGTGAGACGAATATCTCGTCTACGCCATAGGTGACGTAAGTTGGCAAAAGCCGTTTGAGCTTTTTGAATTCGTACTAAGATTTTGTCAGAGACTAACCCATTAGGGCTAATCAGACTTCCAAGATAAGTGAAGCAGTTGGCGTGCTCAACTGCTAATAATCATTCCAACATTTTCGGAGATTGTCTCACTAACGCTGGATTTTTTAACCCCGGTTTCTTTTATTAACTTGAAAAATTGTCTAGTGTTACTTAACGCTGCCGCCTTTTCCATTTCCTTCGCTGTCATTACCCACCACTGCTCACGGTCGTTTCGCAGACTTTTCGTCAGTTTATAGCTGATTATTCTTCGCTCTTCATCTTGTTCGGAGTCTGACGGGATAAATCTTCGGGAGTCTATTAAATCAACAGAAGCCATTGAGATCCATTGATTTTTCTTGACATGTTGATTTAAGTTCTTGATAAATATCATTGTAGATGCTACAGCTGTTTTTACATCTTGTCAAGCAGTATCTAGTCGGGACGCATCTTTATAATTGCCTAAGTGATTCCTCAGTTGTTCCTGGAATTTAATCTTGGCTGTTTCATTACTAAACTGAATTCTAAAAGGTTTTCCTGTGGTAGTTTTACTTCGCCCGATAAGACGCAAGCAAACGCGTGTTCGCATTAGAGCGTGGTCGGAATCCAAACATGTACTCCAGAAAGGTCGGCAATCTTCTATCGAGCCTCTCCAACGGTGACTAATGGCGAGATGGTCTATTTGAGTGCACCGTTGAGTAGGGCCAGGAGGTCGCCATGTTAAACGATGTCGCTCCTTATGCTTAAAGTTCGTGTTGGCTAGAAATAACCGATTATCTGAGCAAAGCTGCAGCAGACGATCGCCGTTATCCGTTCTCTGAGCTGGAACACTGAAGCACCCACCTAAATGTCTTTCAGATTGGTTCAAGCTACCTATTTGGGCGTTAAAATCACCAGCCAAGATTACCAAATCTGAGTGTTTGGCCCTATGAAGTAGTTCAGAAAGTTTTCTGTAAAATTCATTTTTCACTTCATCAAGGCTGCAGTCGGTGGGAGCGTAGGCAGTAACAACGAAAAGGCAACGGCGTGTGTCCCTATCTTTTCGAGTTCTTACTGAACCACTTAATCAGACGGCAAGTAAGCGACTGACAGTAGTAATCCATTCATGATGTGCCTGTTCTGCTCTCATACTTAACCAAATACCCTCACTGGCTAGTCCATGTGAAGTTGCTGTTGAGTCGCCAAATAAACGAAGAATGTAACTCAAAGGTTGCTCACTCTGACTAGGTGAGGTCAAGTGAATGACTACGCTAGGATCCTGCATGCTTGTTTCGGGAGATATAACATACTTTGATGGCGTGGGATTCTAATGTCTTAGCTAGAGTGACTTGCTGCCATATTTAACACACGGTTCGTACACCGGATGCACCAATGTGATGTTTAGAGCGTGGTCTTAGTGTACTCGGGACGTTATTTCGTGCGGCAGAATCGTTGACACTGATGACAATGGAGGAAGTAGAAGATTGGGGCAGGATAAATATTAGGAATTGAAGAATGAGTTTGATTAAAATGACGGTGATCTTGTGTGTTGTTAGAGGTATGAAGGCGGTTATCTCTTTCTAGTTGCCTACACTGTAGAAGGTTCTTCGCGATGTACCTGAAAAGCAAATCGGGTCGGGGTTGGTAAGGAAGATCTGGGAGCGTGACCGCAGTGCCCAAAAGAACAACTGCATGAGGCCGGTCACGCACGGATTTTTCGAGAGAGGTTTCCGTTGTTGTAGCTTTGTAATTGACTCGGTCTTACTACCGGAGACGGAAATCCGTGGAGTAAGGTGAGTTGTGCATTTTTAGGGTCGACCTTTTCTAACCCTGCCCTTCCTTTGTGAGAAGGTGGCATCGCCCTTATGCTGGTTGTTCGAGGAAAACACCTTACTGCCGTCATACCTCTTTACAGCCAGCATTACGACTTCGTCCTCGGGCCTTATATTTGCTAGTTTTGGTCTCATCGCTCTTCAACCGAGCTATCTGACATGATAGGACCTTGAGGAACGATTATCTCAGTCAGTATAGCCTGATTGAGTCATTTTGCTAGGCTAGCCTGACCACAATGTCGATGTAGCAGCACGGTCGGGAATGGCATATCGTTAATCGTTTTTGGATATCAGTGAACGTCCAAATAAACAATTCATTTACGAAAATGCATCCATAAGTATCCATTTGAGCGTTGAATCTACATCATATGCATTGAGATCATTATTATTGTTGCTTCTTTGATCGTCTGCTGTAACTTTCTTAATTTTTATAGGTGACTGTTTTATTTTCAAATGTGGAGTCGGTTACCTTTTGGTAAACATTTTTTACAATGTACGGTATACTGCTAATTCATATACCAATTAGCGTCATCAACTTCAACACTTAGATACCAAGTGCACTGACCCGTATCTCGTTTGTGTGACGTAAAAGACCTTGATTTCATTTATTGATCATTCTTCTGGTGTTAGAATTGACGTCTGCTGTGAAATAACCTCTGTATCAAACTTAATGATTAATACATTTGTGATGTAGTTGTGAATTAGCGTATTGTATGTACTTGCTATTCTTTAATTTTTGTTAAATATATAGCATATCAATTAAAATAATTATATTTATGAGATTACAGGACAGAGTATTATCTCAATACTTAAGTCACTCAGTCTTCAGGCTCTAAGTTACACGTTAAAATTCAGATTCTTGATTTGGATCCTCACATTTAAAGTGTTGTTCTTGACCATGTATTGGGATCTGTACTTAGTAAATGAGTTTAACGAAACGGTATTACAGAAATATCATTCTGTGTAATATTTTTTTCTATTGTTTTACTGTTACTATTCCTTTTTTGCAGTGATATGTTTTAGTTATTTTGTTTGCATTTAATTTTGATCTCTGTATTTATTTGCTTTTCTGCAGCGTCAAATTGAAGATCTTCTGGAACGTGTACATAATGTACAAGACTCTATTATTGTCAATAAATCAACTACTGGGTTTTCGAATTCTATGTGTCTTTCACACCTTAATCCTTCATTGCTACAAGAGGTATATAGAGCTTGTGCAAGCTTGGAATCTATGATTGCTTCATCTTCTCCTTTGTCTCCTGGTCATGCTACTCAAATGGAAGTTCTTTTACAACGTCTTCGTTCATGTGATACACAGTTTGCTGCTTCAGATGTATCGTATGTCTCATCGTCCTCAGTAGGCGGTAAAGTTCCTAAAGACTCTCAGAAATCAGATCGTCAGTCCTCTGAGTTAAAGAAGTGTACTACTGCTACTACTCCGTCATCCAAAGTCGATATGCAATCTGGAACTAAAACTCTTGAGGTGGAACCTGATAGGTAAGTTAAATGTTTTTATGTAACTTTGTTACTTATTGTCTATTGATAATTTATTTGTGTGGAATTAATTTCCACTTTGAAGGATCTTTGAAATAACCTTATATAGCTGGATACAAGAAAATTGATCTTTCGTTTGATTGTATTGAACTCCTATTTCACAAACGTTGGTTTTAAAATGAAAGTGTATTATTTTTATAGCTTAATTTATGTAAGGAATGTACAAAACTGTATAATCACAATCAATTTTCGATGGTTATAACCTGGCAACTTTAAACTATTATCGAAGGAGTTGAATGCAGGAAGTTGTATTTCTGCCCCTATGCGACAGTCTAACAATTATTGTCTTCAAAGACGAACGCCGTATTGTCGTTTGAATGTCTTTAATCTCAGTTCAAACTGCTTTCTTCGTAAAGTGCTACTAGTTTTTAGCTAACTTTTCGCGACTATTTAGTCCGATTTTAGATTTATTGTAAGAGAGATAGAGTTTGTTATGACTAATCTATACTAATTTATCAGCGTATCTCTGCATATGTTCGAATTCCTTGTTCATCGGCACTTTGCTGTGACTTTTGTTTATCTAATAACGATAATACTCGCTGACAACACCTGATTAGAATAACAATTACTAGTCCTTTTCACTGTTTCCACTTTCCAATCCCAATCAGTACACGAGAAAAGTAGCGGGTTCACGGCCTCTTATTGTAATTCGGGAGCACACATTGTCGCATGTACCAATAATATAACCACAATTTACACAATATGTACGAAACTCATATGTATATAATTAACTATAATTCATAAATGTCAATGCATCACATGTAAGCTATGTACCAATAAAAAGAACGAGTGGTCTAAGCTGCTTCTTCACCTCACACACTATAAAAATATATACTTTTAGTTTATTGAAATGTATTTAAGGACTGTTAAAAGTCATGAATGTAGCAAAGTAAAAGAATCTAAAAATGCTTAACTACCAGCAACACTGTTTTGGGTCTTAGTAGTTGAATTTACACTTCTGATGTTGTTTGTCAGTCACTCAATATCAGTGAGTTATAACTGTCCTATTCCGTCGTCTAAACTCTACCAGTTACTACTTCTCACTATGTCTTCGAAAAACTCTTGAAGTAATAAGCTTATTGTCCTAGGTAAGTTGTGTTGCTCTTATGGAAATCGGTTTTAATTCGTTGTTTATTTTCACCATAGTATTATCTCCTTTAAGTGCCGTTGGTTATTTTCTTCATTTCTTTTTTTCGGCTGTTAGAACATCCGTCTCAAGTACAAGCAGTTCTGGTACCGGTGGTAGTACTGGCGCAAGTCTTACAAATGAATCTTATTTAGTAACATCGCCGGCTGCTGCTTCTGGTACAACTCAAGAACAGCGTAGATTAGCACGTCGACGTGAAAATCTGCTACGTGAATTAATCCAAACTGAACGTCTTTATGTTCAGTCACTAGAACAGTGTATAGAAACTTATCGTAAAGGTTTAATATCTCCGCCAAAAATGTTAGCTGCTCAAGTATGTGATGATTATCATAAGATTTTATTTTATTCAAATATTTGTTTTCATATACCTCAGCAGTCATTCAATCATAGTCGGGTTTAGTTGCTACATGACAATGGGATAGCGAGACGAAGTTATGTAAATGAATAGAGAAGTTGTTATAGTGTCGGTAGTAATGAAAAAAAGATTAATAGCACATTTAAATAAAGTTTGAAACCGAGGATCTGTGTATGTGGGGGTGGGGAGGATAGACAATGTGTCTGAATACACTTGCTCCATTGTGATTAATTCCTAGCTATGTTATCTAACGTCTTCAATCAGTGAACGCATTTGTTACGCTGTCTCTAACGTTGAAGCTTACATTTAACAAAGATGAAACATCACTTATCAAATTCTACTTTCTTCTGCCAAACTGCAATCCGTTGATATACTTTTAACTCTCATACAATAATTGTCTTCCAAATTCTTTTGTTCAAGAGTTTATCATTATACATAAATGCGAATGTTATGAGAGTAAATGTTAATGTATTTTAAGTTAATTGTTGATTTATTAACTGATCACTGAGTAATGATCAATGTGGTGTCTATCTAGTCGTGTATAGTGCTGTTTAGATTCTGTCGGTGAAGTATCTATGTGTCCACTATTATATGCGAATCTACATCACACATACTATTCTGTTGATACTAGTTGGTTGAAGATAGCAGGTTACGACCTCATACTGAATTATGGGTCACAGTTTCACAGTATATAACCGTTACTACAAAGCCTTTTAGCCCACAACTAAACGTCTTTAGAATTTAGATGTATTCATTATTGATTACGGCCCAACACTACCCCAAGTTCATTACCAAAGTATTAATTTGAATTTACATCAGTAGCAATTAGGAAATATTAAATATTAAGGGTATGGTTTGAGAAGAAGGGATGAGTTCCTGAATAGGAAAGTGTATTGAAACCTTATTACTCAGTAGTTACACAATGAGTGAATACATTTGTAGCATTAAAACCAATCTTGAATCATGTCATACAGAGTTCCTGACTGTTTCTACCGCTAATCGCACGGGTCCTAAACAAGTAATGCACATTTACTAACATGACGCAGGCTATCAGTTAACTACTTCTTCAGCTGAATATAGTCTCTTACATCTAGGTGTAAATGGTGGTTGAGTATATGTAATACATGTTCCAACAAGTCCAATTGGTGACGATCCACAAGCTGATCAGTTGGTTTAGCCTCCTTTACCCTATTCCCTGAGCATTATCTACTGGATGGCGGTTTTGTCGAAAACATGTACTATCATTTACTACTAAATTACGAATATCATCTCTTAAAGTCCTTCTTTCACATAAAACAGGAGGACTGTTGCACAGTATACTTGTCTTTGAATTAATAGACAGACACCTCGCCTACGTTATAGATGATGTAAGCTGACGAAAACTAGGCAAGCCTTTCTAATGCTTGTTGATATTTTATATGTCACAGGGTCGTTTGGGCTGATGAAACTTACTATAGCAATAAAGTGGTCGAATTACTCAACTGCTTTACTCCATCTTCTTTAGTCCATTTATTAACTCAGACCAATACTGAAAAAATATTTTGCACTTAGAGAAATTAGGAGGGCGAATAACTGTGATCATGCACGCAGGCGGTTAGTTGCCACCAGATTAACTTAGCAGTAATGACCACAAATTTCAAAACTGGGAGACACAGTGCTTCAATTCCATCCCGATTGCAAATATTTCTTGCTGTGTTTTCTACTGACCACCTCCACCTATCATTACTATTGAGTTGTTTGCGTACTCATTGTTTAACTTTCTTTTAGCTTAATAAGTAATTAAGTAATAATTTCCATAGGCTCTCGCCTATTCTTAGTTCTACGCTTATTTATTAGTATACAAGATTTTGAACTTATGAAAGTAGCATTATAGTAAGAGGATAGTCATCAACTCTCAGGATTTCTTTTAATGATTTTCATGATATAACCCACCCTTAATATTTTGGGAGTAGTAGATTTATGCATTTTCTTTTATCACTCTTTAATGAAACACACCTTACTCTCATTATGAACTCCCAATTAGAATAGTCTCCAGTAATATGTCGTTGTTTTGTAATATAGACAAGGTTTACTCATAGAATATAGTTAATCAGTGTTGAATTTAATTCTGTATGTCATTTATTAGGTAGTTTATAGTTGAAAGGAATAGTCCACTCTATTTATACATGTCTGTTCGTTGTTGTTTCCATTTTATTAATTTTTAATTAACAATCAGTCATCAACAACGTAGACAGGTAGATATGTGTAGTGGTTTAAATTGTTACATTGGATTAACACTAATCAATACGGTCAACTACATCACTCGCTTTCATTACATTAGGTGTCGACTGAAACCACTAATCAAGCAGATTTCGTATGCATATATAGAAAGGTCGGAGGAGTAATGCATCCTAAACATGCTCACATTATTTCTGAAGGTGATCATAAGACACAGCATTTTTCAATGTCTTCTTTATTTGTCTTTTCTGAGACCGTAAATGAATCTACTGGTGTAGAAGATTGGTTCATGAAATGCCAAACAAGGAAAACATTGTTTTTTAATAGTATACACGTGATGAAGTTGAACGAAAATGACAATTCGCCATAATCTCATTAAGTTATCTTTTCTCTTATTACTTTTTTTACTTATCTAGGTCCCATCTGGGCTTGTTGGTCAAGTGGATATTGTTTTTGGTAATATACCAATAATATATGAATTTCATAAGCAAACATTTGAACCAGAACTAGCTAAATATACTGAAAGTGGAGATTTTCTCCCAGAAGATGTTGGACATTGTTTTGTTGTGCATAGTGATCGATTAGCTGAATTATATGTTGAGTATTGTGTAAATAATACTGAATCAACTAGACTTATTGTTGAACATGGACAAAGTTATTTCCAATCTTTACAAGTGAGTTGTTGAAACAGTTTCACTCAGTCGCTTTCACTATAGTTCTTTATGTTCCTAGTTCTTGTTCTTTTGTTTCCGACTGTAGCTACCACTTTGACATAGTTGTCGGACATGTCAGTCGGGATGACGCCATCGGGAGTTATTACCTGTAGACACTTGTTCGTTTAGATCCAGTCATATCAGATGAGTCGGTTTAGAGGT